>JACEIK010000397.1:220431-244098 GCA_018107945.1 Datura stramonium | reverse complement strand
TTTAGCCTCAGCATGCTCACATTCATAGTTCAGACTCACTTGTATATTCATTTTAGATTTAGTATAAATTTAGATAACAAAATATAAAAACTTTTCTTTATATTGTTGTTTGCATTCGTAGAGTTACAGTTAATTAACACTTGAGTAGATTTGCCCGGTAGTTCAGTCCTTGTGGGATCGATACTTGGCTTACTTGAGCCACTTACTACTTGTTCGACCACGTGCACTTGCATGTAGTCATCCAGACAGCCGAACAGGCAGCACATCATCGCCATACCAGAATCGCTGCAACGTAGAACGAGGACTAAAACTTCATTCTTTTCTCTCTTTTAAAACCCATATCCTAATGCAATAAGATTTTTTCACTAAAACCACCCTGAAAATATTTTTGTCCATTATAACAGGGAAAACGAATAGGGTGGCAAGAGAAGGGCAAGATTTCACCATTTTCCCCAGGAAACATTAGACTTGGCGCCAGAAATAGCGCTCTAGCGCTTTCTTGGCAGCAGCTTGGCGCCTAGGTAGATTATGGCTCACTTTTGAGTCAGACTATAATTAGTAAATTTTATACGTACATTAATGTACAATTGATGAGGGTAGAGGGATCATAAAACACAATATCATGATGAAAGATTAATAATGATGAAACTACTAAAATTGGAGGATTAATCTTAGGTATGAAAACCCTGAAAAAAGTGAAATCTAGCAGATAACTAAACATTGGGGATGTATTCTTGATGTGATGTCCTTGATAAAATATTCATGAGGTGATGTTGTGATCGTATGTTTGACGGTACGTGATTCTAATTGCTCGTGTTTCTAAATTATTGTGGTGTGGTCTCGGTGGTATAGTCCTAGGTGAACAATTATAATAGAGTGGATTAAGGGAAGAGGGGAGAAGGTCAAACCTAGTGTGGATATAGGAGTTTAATATCTCAATTTAATTATTAAGAACTAAATATGTGAGTCTAGTAATATAACTTAACTAGCGTAAAAAGAATCTGAGGTAAGAAAAGAATGGGTAATTGTGAGGACCCATCGTACTAGGATGGAGTAACCGAATGAGGATGGCGTCAATAGAATTACTGTGCGTCAATGAAGTTTTATTATGAATGCATAGGTTAAAAGGAAAACTATAGGTCAGAGTAAGTGGTCGTGAAATGAGAACTAATATGAATCGTCTTTGATTTAAATTCAAAAGAATCTGTTTAGGTGATAGGCCCCTAGGTCAGAGGTTAGGAAAGGTTGAACCAATAAATTGTGAAGGTCACCTTGTGTGATTTATTATTGTGAGAGATGACGCAAGACTTAACTATTTTGATAAATAGCTAAAAATATAGCAGATTGTAGTTACAAGTACTTAGTCCTTATATAATGAGGTATATTTGTATGGAGGACAATGTGGTTAATTGTTCTTATGTCAATGATTTTGTTGAAGATTTCAATGAATTGTTCATGTTGTTTTAATTCATTCTAGATTGCTTGAACTATTATTGTTATCTCTGAAACTGTAAGTGAAGTTGCGGAAATCGAAGTGTACTGATAATCCATCCTTTGTGGTGGCTGACTGAGATCATGATGATATATGTTGAGAATGGATGGATAATACATCCTTGCTCAGAGGTAAGAGGCTTGTGTTTGAGGTAAGCAACCGGATGAGTGAAAGTGTGATTGATTGAGGTACATATTGATACTTGGAGATGAGTGGATCATGCCCGAGGTGAGTATCGGGGCGAGCGGTTATGATATAAGTGGCTTGTGTTTGAGGTGTGCATCCGGACGAGCAAATGAGCGGGAGCAGGTATCATGTCGATACAGTACATGGATTTCTAGAGTCCCCTGTAGGTCATGACCGAAATAGAAAACATAAGACCATCTTCCATATATGTACAGTGATATTATGTGTGAGTGTGTGCGGCAATATGACGGAGACGTCTGTCAGGAACATTACCAATGGTATGATTATGACAAAGATTAGTACAGGTATATTATAATATAGATACAGCTGCGTGAAAGAGTCCAATGACAGGTATGACATCAATATGTGTACAGACATCCGATGAGATGAACATTGATGATGACAGGTCTAATTACCATGTGCTTAGAGTGCTCATGATTTGCTGCGTAATAGTGTTTTACTTACATTGTAAGTCTTGGTGTTCTGTGAACTGGTTTGTCAATGAGTTAATATTTGTATTTAAAAGTAGTTGGTGAATATGATTTATGTGTTGTTTTTGGGTTGATTTTGACTATGGAAATAAAAGGAATAAAGTAATAAGATTGAAAACAAGAATGTGTAATTACTTAGGTGTAGTTTGATGCAGCTTTTAACTGACATAAGGCCTTGTTTATTTGATGTAATTTTGGAAGTGGAGGATGCCAACAAAGTTGAGCTACTGCCTAGAGCAGTACCACTACAGCGATGGAACCCCTACAGTAGTGAGACTGTGACAATGGTCAACGTACTGTTGTAGCATGGCCCAGTCAAAACTTAGCCAATCTTGGTCGTCATGATTGGTAGTGAAAGAGGGATGTTTGATAAATCAATTAGGGTAATTAAGGATTAAGTGACTTGATGGTTTAATTGTGAAGTTGCATTTTAAAATTTTGATTTACTGATTGCTTATTAATTTTAGATTGTTGCGTGAACTAACTATAGTCGATTGATGACGCCTACCAGTATGTGTAGTGTATTGATACTACCTTGCTATGCCTTTTTTGGTGTAAGTTGTGGCAGGTTTGAAGTTTCATGACTGACGTGGCGTATTCACATCATCTTTTGCATTTCTCTGTGGATAAAGTTGTGTGTTTTAATTATCAATATTCTGCTTAGAGCTCTTATACCTTTCTAAACTAGATCTTTGGGAAGAGTCAGTTTTTGGGAGTCTTTTGTGATTTATTATGTTGAGTCAATTCAAAGACACCACAAATGAATGTCTTGTTGGAAATTGAGATCTGTTTTATGTTATTGACTCTATTATCATGTTAAAAATGGTGTTTTAATAATGGGTTCTCCTGTCGAACTAGGATCGACTAGGTGCCCACACTATCCTCCCATTTGGATCGTGTCAAATTGGTATCAAAGCTCGTGGGTCACCGGTCTCACAATACAATATCTATGCTAAGTAGACTCTTGCATATTGGTGTGTAGATGTTTACACCTAATCTTCAGGAAGCTATGAGGTATTTAGGAAGTCCTTTCCTTTATTCTTTCCTATTGTGCTGTTAGAGCGTGTTTTTTGCCTGGGTTGAGTCCAATTGATATTTGAAAGATCCCAATTGGTATCTCAATTGGCTCAATTTGGTATTTGGCGATATGAGTTGTGAGAAAATGTGAAATGATTATAATTGAAGGCTAGTAATGACGAAAAAGACTTGATGTTGACTGGAGAGACAAAATCCCTGTAAGTGTTCTTCTTAGCGAGTTTTGCTGCAGCAAAGTGTGTCTCACCACAACGGACTCGCTATAATGAAGACTAGTCCACCGTAGCAGGTCCGCTACAATAGAAAGGCGGTCGCTGTAGCGAACAGCTGCTAGGAAAAATCTGTAATCCCCTATTTTTGAAAAATAGTTGCATTATGTCAAATATGATAAAAGCAAGCAATGCGAATACGGGAAAAACAACAGTATGATATAACTAAGGTGGGGCCAAAAACATGACCATTGTTTGAGGATGCCAAATGGGCACCCGTAAACCAGTAGCAAGAGCATGTAATATCCAAAATAAGCAACAGAAATAGGAATTGTCTTACATGGCCCAAACAGGGGCAACCCAAATTAGTAGCTAAAGGGGACAGGGGAGGGAGGTATACTTTGGCCATAACTAACTAGAGGCCTCGTCACTACCGCCACTGAGATCTTTAGTGACCTCATCCTTGAACTGACTTAGGAAGGAGAATTCTGGCAGGTCATCTCTGATCACCTGGAGCATCCTAGATCCAGGGGAGAGGGTCTTCAGGATCTCCTTGATCCCCTTCCACATACAGAAAAAGAGTTTGTCTCAGGAGCACCGCTTCATTTTCTCCCTATCCAAGTCCTCTCTGAGCCCCACCTGGGCTTGGGACAAAGAGGCAATCGCTCCCTGCACCCTCTCTAGATCCATAGAGGCTGCGCTAGATGGTCGGTCACCTGAAGGAGGTTTGGGAAACCCTCCCAACAACTTCCACGTAGCAGCCATATCCATCTCAATCTGCTCAAAAGGATCTACAGGCCTGGACGTGCCGGTATCACTATCCTCATCGCCAAAAGCAGCCTCCCTCTTCTTCTCGTCCCCCCTGATGCCTCTTTCATCCTCAGGGGATCAAAGGGCACGTCACATGCCACCATGATGTCCCTGGCCTCCTGGTGCACCTTTGTTGGTTTGAAGACCAGGGTAATGAGAGAGGGAAAGGGCAGGCCAGTGATGCTCTTGGATGAAAAGCACCTTCATTCCTCCGTTATTTACGCATCTACATTGAACAACACCCTGTTGAGGATATAGACCACACTAAAGCTTGGGGGTAGGTTACGTAAGTGACATTTGTATACGGGCGGATCCTCTAGGACACCAAATTCAGTGACCTACAGGCCTTATCAGTAAAGTGGGTACCCTGAATACCAGTACGGGTGACGCCCCAATGAGACGAGGACCTATGCTTCTCTACTACTAGAGTATCCACAAGCCACTGCCCATTTCCATCCATATTTTGGGCCCTCAACTCGTCCTTAGGAGTATTTGGAAGACCCAAATCCTCATTAATGGAGGAGTCACTTAGACTAATTTGCCTCCCTCTAACATAGGCGATTAAGTCTGGGAGTTTCCAGTTCATGGTGGGAGTTTGGCATAGAATTTCCTCCCCCAAGATTCATTGGCCTTGTAGGGCTTCTTGACAAGAGAGCCCCACCCTATCTCCTGAAGACGAGCATAAAATTTTGGCGCCTTCTCCACCATGTCCCGCATAATAAACCCCCTTTCATGTATCAAACCTTTTGTTGCCTGCTTGTTGTGCCAGAATTGGCAGTTGTCGGTCAAAAAATGGATACAACGGGAGGTGTGACTGTTGCCAAACATGATGATGAGATCCTATAGAAATAAAGTGCATTATAAGAATAATATAATGAAGAAGAGACAGAACTAGAATCAGAAAATGAGAAGCAGGGGACACAACTCACTACCTAAGGCGTGACCGCTGCAACGGATGGGCTCCCATTGCAGTGAGTCTGCTACCCCGGAAACTTGTTCACCACAGTGAAAGGTGACTGCTGCAATGGACATCATCATCCGCAACAGACCTTTGACCCCAACAATGGAGGTCGGATTTTTGAATTTTATTTTCTCCCAAATTTTGCATAGATCAGGCAAGGAGGGAGTAACCCCAAGCCCCATAACTAGTTTTATAACCAATAACCCTTTTCCTTCGAGCTTTAGGGGCTCAAAAAAGTTCAAAACCACCACCCACTCAAATCACCTCCCTAATTTCTAGCCCAAAACCCCCCATGAAAATAGCCTATAATACTAGAGAACGATTCAAAGGACTTAAGAACGTTAGTATTAGTAGCATTCTTTGAGTATCTGGCCATATAATTCAAAGAAATCTACCCTCACTACCCCAATAACTACCCTAGAATAACACAAGTAGACATGATATTACCATCATTCAAATGTAAAAGAGGCAAAGAGGTTCTAAGAATGAGAATTACCTGAGAAATCGAGTGAGATTATGAGGAGAGTAGAGAGGATTTGCGCAAAATTTAGAGTGAAGAATGTGAGAATGAACTCAAAAACCGTCGTTCTAGCCTTAAAATTAATCTTAGTTCCACTGTAGCAGACCAATTTTCACTGTGACGGAAAATGAATCGCTATAGCGGACAAACCTAAAATAGTGACATTTTCAATTCCCTCATAGGTCAACCACATTGTAAGTCTCGATTAAAAGAATTTATATATAAATTGGTGGCATCTAGGGGTTGCACGGCCCAAGTAAATGGTGGGAGTCACAAGTGAGAAATTTGGGAGGCTCGGGCCAACATGAAAGTAGTAAGCAGGAGTAAAGCGCTCAAAAAACTTCTTTCAACTATAGTATAAGGAGAATACTAATCTAAACCTTGGGAGCAATATTGGTGAGACCATAGTGTCAATTAGTAGCATTGGTGACTATGACCAATGTTAAGTTAACCATGGGACAATTGAAAAGCCCCGGCCAATTTCGTGGAGCCGTTTGGGGACGAACGAATTTTTAATTAGTATCTGATGTAATGGCCTGTCTGATTGTTATAGCACCCTAACAACATTGACGCATAAATTTGAAAATTTTACATAGGTCTAATGTTATTTTCTGGTAAAGATGAAAGTAACGGTTGTGTTCTAAAGGGGCGGAATTAGAAGTTTCATGGACCCGGTGACAAGACCGCTATAGTGCACACCATCACCATGGCAAGGTCGTTGCAGTGGAAGATAGGGACCTGAACTCCTTGCTTTTTACACTTTTAAAATTTATATCCTAATGTAACAAAGTTTTGTCATTAAAAGTGCCATGGAAATAATTTTGTCATTCTAACAGGGAAAATGAATAGGATGGCTAGAGAAGGGAAAGATTCCACCATCCTCCCCAATGAAGTTCCTCAAGAAACATTAGACTCTGTCCCAGATACAAAGCTCTAGCGCTTTCTTGACAGCAACTTGGTGCCCAGGTAGGTTATGGCTTACTTTTGAATCAGACTAATTAGTAAATCATATATATGTGTACTATTAATGTACAATTGATGAGAGTAGAGGGTTCATAAAACACAATATCGTGATGAAAGATTTGTAATGATGCAACTACTAAAATCGGAGGATTAATCTTAGGTATGAAAACCTGAAAAAAAGTAAAACCTAGTTGATAACTAAACATTGGGGGTGTATTCTTGATGTGATATCCTTGATAAAATATTTGTAAGGTAATGTTGTGATAGTATGTTTGACGATACATGATTCTAATTACTCGTGTTTGTAAATTGTGGTGGTGTGGTCTCAATGGTATAGTTTTGGGTGAACGATTATAATAGAGTGGATTAAAGTAAGAGGGGAGGAGGTCAGACCTAGTGTGGATATAGGAGTTTAATATCACAATTTAATCATTAGGAACTAAATACGTGAGTTTAGTAGTATAACTAACTAGCTTAAAAAGAATCTGAGATACGGAAAGAATGGGTAATTGTGAGGAACCATAGCAATAGGATGGAGTAACCGAATGAGGATGGCATCAAAAAGATCATTGTGCATCAACGAAGTTTTATTATGAATACATAGGTTAAAGGATAATTATGAGTCCGAGTAAGTGGTCATGAAATGAGAACTAATATGAACCATATTTGATTTAAATTCAAAAGAATCTGTTTAGATGACAGGCCCCTAGGTAAGAGGGTAAGAAAGGTTGAATCAATGAATGGTGAAGGATACCTCGTGTGATTTATTACTGTGAGATATAACACAAGTCTTGACTATTTGATAAACAGCTAAAAAGATAGCAGATTGCGATTAAGAGGAGTTAGTCCTAATATAATGAGGTATATTTGTATGGGAGGACAGTATGGTTAATTAGTCTTATGACAATGATTTTGTTGAAGATTTCAATGAATTGTTCATGTTGTTTGAATTCATTCTAAATTACTTGAACTGTGATTATTATCTATGAAACTGTGAGTGAAGTTGTGGAAATCGAAATGTACTGATAATCCATCCTATGTGGTGACTGACTAAGATCATTGTTATACCTTGGAAGCCCAAAGATCAGACCCGAGAGTTGAAAGGGAGAAGATTTTAAATTTGGCATCAGGTCACAAAACGGGTCATGAGGTGACCCATTAGTGTAGCCCACGAGTCATGATGTGACTCGTGGTGAGGCCCAGGTGAAGAGTTTGAAATTTGGGAATTTGACTCCCCACGGACATGACCATGAGTCATGGTCAGGCCCCATGACTCGTTAGGTCAGTCGTGGGGAGTGGTGATTGAGAAAAGAGAAAAAGGAAGACAGAGTACTTAATGGAAGGACCCCACAAGTCGTGGTCAGTCCCCATGATTCGTGGGATGAGTCGTGATCAAGCAGGGTAAACTTCTATTTGATACTAAGGTAGTGTACATGATGGGTGGTGACCATGAGTCGTGGTCACCAGTAACAGATCGTTAAGTCACCCGTGATGAGCCCAAGAGACCTGACAAGCGGTGTACCTGACGGACGACTCCACGAGTTGTGGCCCTTGATGACGAGTCGTTAGGTCCCTCGTTGGGACCAACTAGCAGTTATTTTCTACTTATTTAGTAAGGGATTTTTCATAATTTCTAAGTTTCTAAGGCCTAAACTACGTCGTTTTAAGTTATGAATGATAACTTTTAAAGGGGTTAAGTTCATTTTAGGCCATATTCATTCATGCACGCAAGGTAGAAGGTGAGAGAGGGTGATCAAGCTTAGTGTTCTTCAATTCCTCTTAGGCAATCAGAGAAGTGTAAGCATCAGCTACCATCAGGTATGTAGGGTTATGAATGGGTGAATTCTTTCACACCCATGCCCAATCTCTCTCTAAATCATGAGAATTCTATGTCTAATCTATGGGGTTTTAACCCAATGCATGAATTTCCTAAATTCTCTATATGGGTATGATTTAAATATGTTTATACTATCGAATTATAAAGAATGGACAGGTTTTATATTGTTTTTAATTGAAAAAAATGTTTCAAGTTTTATGAATTAAAAAACCCATCATTGAAAAGTTTATAAAAGAAGAGATTTGAGATGAATCTATGATCATGATGAGATAATATGATGAAAATCATGTTTTCAAGCTACCCATATTTATAATCATGTTTTCAATGTGAATTGAGTATTTCAAGCATGATAAATCTTTTTGCAAATCCCACCTATTTAAATTATGATTTATGATTTTCCGAATTAAGCTTAACACATGGTTTTGGAGCGAAGACTCCCAATTATCCTTTAGCTTGTGGTATGGTTTGAGTTAAAGCTTTTCATATGCATGAATTCATATTTGAGAGGTATTTAATTGTTGAGCTTCGCCAATAGACGATGTTGAGCTTCGTTGAATAATGATGTAGAGCATATGCATGTTTTTGGGAGTAGTGCCTAGCACCGTGTAGGCTAAGGGTCGATCACTCTATGCCTCAGAACTACGCGCCAACATAGGTTATACTATTATATATTACTACTTCAAGACCTTCCTTGTGTGCTATCCCCGACCCTATTGGCCCACGAGCTTGATATCGATAGCATGGTATCGTAACTAGCCATGGCAAGGCTTTGGATGGCTCTACCCACTTGAGTGTGATAGTTGGGACCACATAAGCTCTATCATGGTATGTCGGTTAAAAGACGAGCCTCATTGTTCCTCATGATTTCAGTTATGCATGTTTATCATTCATGAGATTTCAATATCTATATATGTTCTAAAGCAGGTTTGACTCAATATTCAGTTTTACTCATGACTATTAGATTTCAGCTTTGAGTCAATCGATTCAGTTATGATGTGATGTTATGTTATGATGAGATCATGATTTCAGAAAGAATGCATGAAAGCCCTACAATCAGATTCCTATTGTTATGTTTTACATTATGCATGTCTTTAAATGATTTTACTTATTTAAGTGGTTTTTCTTACCTTGCATACTCAGTACATTCCATGTACTAACTGCATACTCTATGTTTTATCATTTCATGATACAGGACCCGGATCCCAGGCTCAGCCCCATTCATAGTCGGTTCTCAATGTTAGCACCTCACGTTGTGGTGAGTCCTCATATTCCAAGGACCAAGCTTATTTAGATTTCCCTATGTATTTTCAGTTTAATCTTTTTGGAGTTAGTTGGGGTCTTTTCCCATCAACGCGTCATGTTTAGAGGCTTTTCAAACAAAGGATATATTCAGCTTAAGATTGTGTAATCTAGTGTTATATTTAAGTTAGACTTCCACTATGATTATCTTATTGAATCTTCAGTTTCAGCAATTGAGTTAGATGTACGTTCATGCCATGGGTTGACTTGGAGTCTCCTTGTCCCGAGTTGCGATCTGAGCCTCCGTTCGGATCGTGACAAACTTCGTATCAGAGCAACAGGTTTGAAGTGTCCTAGCATATCTGAAAGCTGCATTAAGTAGAGCCTTTTTCATGGGTGTGAAGCGCGTTGCATTTATGATGAAGAAGCTACAAAACGTTTAGGAAATGTTTCCTTCTTTCATGATCTATGTCGTGCGATAAAAATTCTCCCTATCCTTCTAATTTATGCTATTCGTGATTTCAAAATCATGGCTCCCCGAAGAGTAAATGATAGAAGGAATGGGAATGGAGAACGCCACGAGGATGGCAATGGAAATCGGTGCCAGCAGGCCCACCAATCCAGGAGCACCAGGCACCGGAGCCTGTTTCCCATGTTGAGTTTTTGGCAGCTATTTAGATGCTCGTGCAGGCATTGACCGTTCAGGTCAATCAGCAGGCAGTTGCACATTTTCCATTAAATGGCAATGCAGCAGCGGCTCGAGTCAGGGATTTCTTGGGAATGAACCTGTCGGAGTTCCTCGGGTCAAAAGTAGATGAGGACCCGCATGATTTCATAGATGAGATTGTGAAGATCATCCAAGTCATGGGGGTGAATAGAGTTGAGTGCGCGGAGTTGGCCTCCTACCTGTTGAAAGGGGTCGCGCACATCTGGTTTCTCCAATGGAAGGATAGTAGGGTCGCCGGAGCAGGACCTATCACTTGGGAAGAGTTCCATGTTACATTCTTAGATCGGTTCTTCCCTTGTGAGATGAGGGAGCTGAAGGCAGCTGAGTTTCTAAATCTGAAGCAAGGGAGAATGATGGTGAAGTAGTATGCTCTTGAGTTCACTCGTCTATCGAAGTAGCCCCAGAGTTAGTGGCCTATCAGAGGGCGGGAGTGAGTAGGTTCATTCATGGAGTGGCGGGATATTTGGAAAAGGATTGCAAGACTGCCAAGCTCCACCAGGATATGGATTTCCCTCGAATAGTCTTGTATGCCCAGCAGATGGAGGCGACACATCTGAGAAAGAGGGAGGGCAAGAGGGCAAAGACTGATGACCATAGATTCTCAAAGCCAAGGTCAGGAGGTGGGCATCAACAACAAACCCACTAGAGATCTTCAACCCTAGCCTCATCAGAATTGAGTGTGTCGTCCAGGCCTAGGAACTATCAGAGAGGGAGAGCATCAGGCTTTAGGGGTCAGAGCAGCAGACCTGCAGATTCTAGAATTCCAGCTTACCACAGGTGTGGTCGGGGTCACAGGGGTTAGTGTTTAGCAGGTACAGGTGCTTATTTGGGGTATGGAAAGCCTGTACATATGCTCAAAGATTGCCCAACAGCGAGGCAGGATCATGATGGGGCTGAGGCCCAGCTTCTAGTCCCGCAGCCCCACCCGCACGCTCAGCACATCAAGGGGCATCTACCAACACAGGTGGTGGTCAGCGCCAAAATAGATTCTATGCTTTAGCATCCCTCCAGGAGCAGGAGGTCTCCCCGAATGTAGTCACTAGTATGTTACGAGTTTTCCATCTTGATGTTTATGCTTTGCTAGATCTAGGGGCTACCTTGTCTTTTGTGACACCTTATGTGGCTGGGCTTCGGAGTTAGTCCCGAAGTCTTGTCAGAACACTTCTCAGTCTCTACTCCAATAGGTGATTCAGTTATAGTTAGACGGGTATATAGAGGTTGCCTGGTCTCAGTCCTTCAAAAAGTCACCTTAGCAGATTTGATAGAGTTAACTATGACCAATTTCGATGTTATCCTCGGCATGGATTGGCTATTTGCATATTATGCCTCAGTTAATTGTAGAACCCAAGCAGTAGAGTTCAAATTTCTGGGTGAGCCAGTCTTAGAATGGAAGGGTAGTTCAGCTATGCCTGTAGGTCATTTCATTTCCTACCTTAAGGTCGGAAAGATGATTTCTAAAGGTTGTGTTTACCATCTAGTTAGGTTCAAGGATGTGGAGTCTGAGGCCCTGACTATCCAGTCTGTCCCAGTAGTACGTGAGTATCCAGAAGTCTTTCCTGATGATCTACAAGGAATCCCTCCCGAGCAAGAGATTGATTTTGGTATTGACCTTCTTCCCAATACGCAGCCTATATCTATTCCTCCCTACATAATGGCTCCGGCTGAGCTAAAAGAGTTGAAGGAACAGTTTAAAGATCCGTTAGATAAGGGTTTCATTAGACCGAGCAAGTCCTCATGGGGTGCACCAGTTCTCTTTGTCCAAAAGAAGGATGGTTCTCTTCGTATGTGTATAGGCTATCAGCAATTAAATAAGGTCACCGTCAAGAAAAGGTATCCTCTACCCAGGATTGATGATTTATTTGACAAGCTTCAAGGTGCCAAGTGTTTCTCGAAGATAGATCTCAGGTCCGGGTACCATCAGCTCAGAGTTCGAGAGAGCGATATCCCGAAGATAGCCTTCAAGACATGGTATGGGCATTATGAGTTTGTAGTCATGTCTTTTGGACTAACGAATGCTCCTGTGACTTTTATGGACTTGATGATCAGGGTGTTCAAGCCATACCTGGATATGTTCGTGATTGTGTTTATTAATGATATCCTGATATACTCTCGAAGAGAGGAGGAGCATGCCTCTCATTTGAGAGTGGTGCTACAAACTCTCAAGGATTTCCAATTATATGCCAAATTCAGCAAGTGCGAGTTTTGGTTGAACTCCATGGCATTTTTAGGCCATGTGGTATCAAGTAAGGGAATAAAGGTGGATTCGCAGAAAATAGAAGCGGTGAAGAATTGGCTAAGACCGGTGAATCCTTCAAATATTCAGAGATTTTTGGGCGTATCCGGCTACTATCGAAGATTTGTGGAAGGTTTCTCATCGATTGCAACACCTTTGACCAAATTGACCCAGAAGAAGGTGAAGTTCCAATGGCCGGAGGCTTGTGAGAGGAGCTTTCAAGAGTTGAAGACCCGACTTACTTCAGCACTGATTTTGACTCTACCGATGGGTTTTTGGTGTATTGTGATGCTTTAAAGCTCGGACATAGGTGTGTATTGATGCAGCACGGGAAAGTAATAGCATATTCTTCTAGACAGCTAAAGGTTCATGAGAAGAATTACCCACCCCATGATCTTGAATTGGCCGCGGTGGTACTCGCATATGGCGAAATTATTTGTACGAGTCCACTTGGATGTGTTTACGGGACCATAAGGGTCTATAATATATATTTACTGATGTGTTCTGGATTTACAGCACTATCGACGCTCAAAACTAAGAAAATAACATGACTTAGGTGTGTTTATGTGGATATAAGGCACTTTTCCTTTGGTTGCAGGATGAATTAGTGTTGAATCTGAAAATTGCAAAAGAAATCCTGAAAGATGCAAAATATGCTCAGATTGCAGACCAAAGTACGAGCCGTAGGAAGGACCTACGAGTCATACTGATGGTCGTGAAAAGCTGGAGAAGGCTAAGTTAAAACGATGCAATGTACGAGTCTCAATATGGGTCGTACCAAGCTGGTACAAGTCATGGTGATGAAATCGTGACAAGATCCAGAAAATTTGCATAAGGTGCTGACTCCTACTACGGAAACACAGTACAACCTATGGGAAGAAGGTACAAGTTGTACCATGACGGTCGTAATAAACATCAGAAGAATTTCAAAATTTCATAATCAAATCACTGGAGCTCAGTACGGGTCATATGATGGAGGTACAAATCGTACCAGGATCCAACACTTGTCGTGTTTATTTTCCCTCAGGCATGCTATCTAGTAGAACCGGCACGTGCAGGATTTTTATTTTTGTAGTTTGTGATTTTTGTTCAATTAGAAAGTATCTTAGGAGTACTCAACTAATAAAAATGTACTAGTTTTGGATTTTGAAAAAAAGTGACCTTGTCAAAAATTCTATCAATAATGCAAGGTACAACAGGAAGCTACGGGTCGTAGGAAGCTACTACGGATTGTGACATGGCCCGTGACAACTGCGGTACCAGATATGGAAATTCATCCAGCTAGCTTAGAGAAAGGATTCTTGTGTCTGTATAAATACGTTTTAGATTTTATTTTTCAGTAGACAGACGTAGACAAGTAAAAAATACACAAAAAGAAAAGGAGAGAAGAGATTTGGAGGGGAATTGAGTTGATTCATCTTGTGATCAACCTTTTCTTGAATTTATCTTGTTCTTGTTGCTTGTTCTTAAAGATTTTGTCAAATAATTAAAGAAAGTGTTTTTCTTATTCAATCTTTTAAGTATTGATTTATGTCCTTAATCATAAATACAATTAACAACCTTACAACTATGAGAGGTTAAAACCTCCATAGCTAGGGTTGTGGAAACCATGGTGGATTAACAAGCTAGGGTTGCACAAAGTGGTCTTAAAACCAATATAAATACTTATATTGTAGTCTCTTCATGCTTAAACGTTCCTCCACAGTGCGGAATGTTAGAAAGTGCCCGAATTCTTTACTTGCTTTGGTCGAAGAGGTAGAGATTAGGAAAAAAATTACAACAGAGCCTTGATTTTGATAGTCATTGTATTAACTTGAGTTGTGGTCGAGGGATAGTTAAATCTGGAACTTAGTGATAACGGATAGTTTGAAACCGCTCATGAGACTTGGTCGAGTGATTGAGTATAGTCATTTAATAGGGAATGGTCAGTTGTTTGAATGAACCTATGTTATCAGTTTTGTAAGTAAGTATTGGTGATAATCATGAGTGTATACCCAACGCAGTTATGAACCCATCTGGAACACAAACCCTAGTTATTCTTTAATATTGACTCAACATCAGAATTCTGATAATTGTTTTTATTATTGATTTCTTTTATAATCCCCCTATTTTGAAGTAACTACCTCACAAGTTCAATTACCAGTTCTCCCTATTCCCTGTGGGTTCGATCCCAACCTCTAGTTGGGTTCTTTATTGACAACGTCCGCTTCTCACATCAGTAAGAGGTGTGGTTTGAGAGTTATCAAAAAGTGGCGTCGTTGCCGGGGAATACGGTTGAAACTAGGTTATTATCTTGTAATTAACTTTTTGGTAGTTATTTCATTAATTACATTTATTTTTATTTTTGATACCCACAGGATGTTCTCCGGTGAATTCCAAGCACTCGGAGTAGAGGAGATCCCCTTGTTCTACTAAATCCAGAAATTGAAAGAGCACTGCATAGAATGGATAACCACGAGCAAAGAGAAGCCCCCATAGCTGAAGAATCTAGGCAAGCCGAGCTAGCTCGGCAAGCTGCAATACAGCATGCAAAAGATGAAAGAGATGAAGTGGTAAATGTTGGTTGACAAGGGAGGGGCAACAGAGCCCATAGATTTTCCCCTCAGTTCTTTAATGATGATGATGACCCGACCATTGATGAAGTTGGGTCGATTGGAGAAATTATGCCACCACCATTGCTCGCTGGGGCCAAATTCGACATTACGAGCACCATGATTCAGGTGCTAAACATGAAAGGGTGTTCAGTGGCCATGCAACAGATGACGCCGATATACTTAATGAACTTCGTAGGAATATGCAAGGTGTATAGGTTTCCCGGAGTAAGCCATGATGCAATACGGCTCAGACTCTTTCCTTTTTCTTTATCAGGGGAAGCTACCTTATGGTTATTGGAGTTGCCCAACGACTCCATAACCAACTGGAGGGAGCTTAAACAGGCCTTTTTGGAGAGATTCTTTCCCCAATCCAGGATGTTGCATCTAAAAGATGAGATCTATAATTTTCGACTGATTAAAACTGAGGCACTTCATGAAATGTGGTTGAGATTCAAAAAGAAGCTGACTAAGTGCCCCAACCACAAAATCCTAGATGATAGTTTGTTGGAAATTTTTTACAAGTCTTTGAACAATAACACAAGGCTGTAGCAGACACAATCCCTGGAGGAGCATTGATGAGTCACACCTGGGAACAAGCTGCCACCATTCTTGACAGCGTGACTAAGACAAATAGGGCCTAACATACGAGGGAGGCTGATGCAGTGACAGGCACATCTGTTGTTGGTTTGACTGCAGACCTTACAAAAAAAAAAGAAAAAGAGCGCGACCAGGAGTTGGCTCATACCCACACATCATTGGACCTACTGACAAAGCATGTTATGGGAGCTGGAGCGAAACAGATCAATGCAGTGGGTACTCAAGGAACAGAGCAAGGAGATGATCACTCTGATTTTGAGGAGGAGGAAAACTTCTTGGATAGCCAAAGTGGCGGGTTTCCGAACCAACGCCCAAGCATTTGGACAAGACAATTGGCACCAAGGTTCTGGAAATCAAGGTCGGAACTAGTATAGAGACAACTACAATAGAAATGGGTTCAGAGACATAAGTCAAGGTCGTGAGCGCGAAGGAGATTGGAGGTGAAATGATGGATATCGCAATGACCGAATGGATTATATGTACCTCCCAATGCACGAGAAGGGGAGGCTGGGAAATCAAAGTTGGAGAGCATGATGGCTGAAATGTTGAAGAAGGTGAGGTCCACTGATGATCAGCTGAAGGAAATCCGTGGAGATTTGTCAAGTATGGGTCAAAAAGTGGAATCTCATGCCATCGCCATCAAGAAAATTGAACACCAACCTTGGGCAACTGTCAGCATCAATGAACCCTAGACAAAAGAGTACACTACCCAGCAACACTATCCAAAATCTGAAGAACGATGCACATTGTATGATAGTGATGACTAGGAGTGGTAAAACCATAGTTGACCCCTCGTTTCCAGTTGAAGTTGAGTGAAAGAAAGAGAGAATAACGGAGGATGATGATACAAGTGCTGAGAAAGAGACTGGCGAGTTGAAAGAGGCCCCGAAAGGTGAGAAGGAATCTGACATGGATCAAGGGGCAACGCAAGTGCAAAAAGCTATCCAACGACCACCACAACCATTCCTCCAAAGGATGAAGAAGAAGGTGGAGAATGGTAAGTTCCAGAAATTCCTTTCAATTCTTAAGAAACTGTCTGTGAACATACCATTGGTTAAAGCATTGGAGCAGATGCCAGGATATGCAAAGTTTATGAAGGACCTGGTGACGAAGAAGAGATTTGTGAGCTATGAACCTGTTGACAATGTGCGTCACTACAGTGTCATAGCTATAAGGGTCTTAGAATAGAAAAAGGAGGACCTAGGTTCCTTCACTATACCATGTATGATTGGCAATGTCGAGTTCGCAAGGGCACTCTATGATCTAGGAGCCAGCATTAATTTGATGCCCTTGGCTGTATTCAAGAATTAGGATTGGGAGCCCCCACACTGACCAACATGCGGCTACTAATGGCCGACAGAACAGTTAAGAAGCCCGTAGGCATCCTGATCGATGTACTTGTCAAGGTAGATAAAGTTATATTCCCAGCAGACTTCGTGATTCTGGACTGCGAGGTTGATTATGAGGTCCCATCATTTTGGGGTGACTGATGTGTTGTGGATTTACAACACTGTTGACGCTTAAAACTAAGAAAATAGCATGGACTTAAGTGTATTTTTGTGGATATGAGACACTCTTCCTTTGAATTCAAGATAAATGGGTGTTGGAGCGTAAATTTGCAAAAGCAAGCTAAAAGTGTGCAAAAAAGGGCGAAAATGCAGCTCACGGTATGATTCGTAGGATGGACCTATGAGTCCTACTAATGGTTGTGATAAGAAGAAAAAGGCTGAAACTGGAAGAATAAACCTACAAGTCTTTCCACGGATCGTACCAAGTTTGTATGAGTCGTGGTAAGGAAGTCGTGATGAACTCTAGAAGAATTGCACAAGAGGCTGATTTTCAGTACGAGAGGATACCACAACCCGTGAGAGCTTGGTACAAGTCGTACCATACCAGTCGTGGTGAGCTTCAGACATATTGCAAAGATTCAGAATCAAGCCACGGGAGCCTGGTACAAGTCGTAGGAAGGAGGTACGAATCGTACCTTGGCCTGACACTTAGCCAAAATCAGCCAACAATCCAAACCATGAGATGCTGCCATGGATCATAGGATGCTCCTATGAGTTGTAGGATGATCTGTGACGAGGTCGGCACCAGATATGGAAAATCGCCCTGTTAGCCTAGGAAAAGGATTCTTAGGTCTATATAAATACATTTTATGTTTTATTTTAGTGAGGTGACATTGAGAAGAATTAGTTTTTAGTTGAAAAACATTGTAGTAGATAATTTTACATCTTTGAAAGAGAGAATTGAGTTGGTTCAACCTTGTGATGAACCTTTTCTTGAATTCGTATTGTTCTTGCTACTTGTTCTTCAAGATTTTGCGGATTAATTAAAGGAAGCGTTTTTCTCAATCATATTTGTAAGTATTGTTTTTACGTCTTTAACCATGAACACACTTCACAACCTTGCAACTATGAGAGGCTAAAATCTCCATAGCTAGGGTTGTGGGAACCATGGAGGATTAACAAGCTAGGGTTGCACAAAGTGAGTCTAAAACCAATACTAACTACTTATATTGTATTCTCTTCATGCTTTAATGATTCTTAGCGGTGTACAACGTTAGGAAGTGCCCGAATTCTTTACTTTATTTGGTCGAAGAGGTAGAGATTAGGAAAAGAGAATTACAACAGAGCCTTGATCTTGATGATCATTGTATTAACTTGAGTTGTGGTCGCAAGATAGTTATANGATTTACAACACTATTGACGCTCAAAACTAAGAAAATAGCATGGACTTAGGTGTATTTATGTGGATATGAGGCACTTTTCCTTTGATTTTGGGATAAATGGGTGTTGGAGCGTAAATTTGCAAAAGGAAGCTAAAAGTTTGCAAAAAAGGGTAAAAATGTAGTCCATAGTACGATCCATAGAATGGACCTACAAGTCGTACTGATGGCTGTGATAAGAAGCAGAAGGCTGAAGCTTGAAGAATGAACATACGAGTCATTCCACGGATCGTACCAAGCTTGTACGAGTCGTGGTAAGGCTGTCGTTATGAACTAAAGAAGAATTGCATAAGAGGCTGATTTTCAGTACGAGAGGATACCACGACCCGTGAGAGCTTGGTTCGAGTCGTACCATACCGGTCGTGGTGAGCTTCAGACAAATTGCAAAGATTCAAAATCAAGCTAAGGGGTCCTGGTACGAGTCGTAGGAAGGAGGTACGAATCGTACCTTGGCCCGACACTTAGCCAAAAATCATCCAACAATCCAAACCACGAGATGCTGCCACAGATAATAGGATTCTCCTACGAGTCGTAGGATGATCCGTGATGAGGTCGGCACCAGATATGGAAAATCGCCCTGTTAGCCTAGGAAAAGGATTCTTAGGTCTATATAATACGTTTATGTTTTATTTTGCAAAGAGGACAGGGAGAAGAATTAGTTTTAGTTGAAAAACATTGTAGTTGATAATTTTACATCTTTGAAAGAGAGAATTAAGTTAGTTCAACCTTGTGAACCACCTTTTCTTGAATTCATATTGTTCTTGCTATTTGTTCTCCAAGATTTTGCGGATTAATTAAAGGAAGCATTTTTCTTAATCATATTTGTAAGTATTATTTTTATGTCTTTACTCATGAATATACTCCACAACCTTGCAACTATGAGAGGCTAAAATCTCCCTAAGTAGGGTTGTGGGAACCATGGTGGATTAACAAGCTAGGGTTGCACAAAGTGAGTCTAGAACCAATACTAATTTCATATATTGTATTCTCTTCATGCTTTAATGATTCTTAGTGGTGTACAACGTTAGGAAGTGCCCGAATTCTTTACTTGCTTTGGTCGAAGAGGTAGAGATTAGGAAAAGAGAATTACAACGGAGCCTTGATCTTGATGATNGGTCGAAGAGGTAGAGATTAGGAAAAGAGAATTACAACAGAGCCTTGATCTTGATGATCATTGTATTAACTTGAGTTGTGGTCGCAAGATAGTTATATCTAGAACTTAGTGATAAAGGTTAGTTTGGAAATGCTCATGAGACTTGGTCGAGTAATTGAGTATAGTCATTCAATAGGGGTTGGTCGATCGTTTGAATGAACCTAAGTTATCAGTTTTGTAAGTAAGTATTGGTGAAGATCACGAGTGTATACTTAAAGCTGTTATGAATCCATGGGGAACACAAACCTAGTTATCCCTTAATTATTGAATCACAACCATAATCTTGACAGTTGCTTTGTTTTTACTATAGATTATTATTAGAATCCCCCCAATTGTGAATTAACTATCATACAAGTTTACTTACCGGCTGTAATCTAGATCTTTCATATTCCCTGTGGGATCGACCTCAACCTCTAAGTTGGGTTCTTTATTGACAACATCCGCTTCATACTTCAATTAGAAGTGTGGTTTGAGTGTTATCAAAAAGTGGTGTCATTGCCTGTGAATATGGCTAAGACTAGGTTATTTGCTTGTATTTGACTTTTTGGTAGTTATTTCCTTAATAACGTTTATTTTTGTTTTTTTTGATACCCACAGTCTGTCCTCCGGTGAATGCCAAGCACTTGGAGTAGAGGAGACCCCCTTGTTCCACTAAATCCCGAAATCGAACGAGCACTGCATAGAATGGAAAACCTTGAGCAAAGAGAAGCTTGCTAAGTTGAAGAAGCTAGGCAAGCCGAACTAGATTGGTTAGCTACACTTCAGTAGGATGATGATGATAGAGATGAGGTGGTAAACGCTGGTCGACATGGGAGAGGCAACCGAGCTCAGAGATTTTCCCCTCAGTTCTTCGATGTGAGGACCCAGATATTGATGAAGTTGGGTCAACTGGAGCAATTGTTCCACCACTAATACCCGTTGGGACCAAATTTGATATTACGAGCACAATGATTCAATTATTAAACATGAAGAGGGTGTTCAGTGGCCATGCAACGGATGACGCCAACCTGCACTTTAATGAACTTCGTAGGAATATTCAAGGCGTATAGGTTTCCCGGAGTAAGCCAGGATCCTATACGACTCCGATTCTTCCCTTTTTCTCTATAAGGGGAAGCTACTTTGTGGTTATCGGAGTTGCCCAACGACTCCATAACCAACTGGAGGGAGCTTAAACAGGCCTTTTTGGAGAGATTCTTTCCCCCATCAAGGATGTTACAGCTAAAAGATGAAATCTATAATTTTCGACAAATTAAGACGGAGGCACTTCATGAAACCTGGCTGAGGTTCAAAAAGAAGTTGACTAAGTGCCCGAAACACAATATTCCAAATGACAGTGTTTTGAAAATTTTTTACAGATCTCTGAATAATAGCACCAAAGCTGTAGCAGATACGGTGGCTGGAGGAGCATTAATAAGTCACACCTGGGAGGAAGCAGTCACTATCCTTGACAGGGTGACTAAGATAAATAGGGTCTGGCATACGAGGGAGGCTAATGCAGTGGCAGGTACATATGTTATTGGTTTGACTGCAGATCAATGAAGGAAGGAAGAAGAATGCGATCAGGAGTTGTCTCACATGCACACATCATTGGATTTGCTGACAAAGCATATCATGGGAACCAAATTCAAAAAGGTAAATACAGTGGGAACTCAAGGAAGGGAGCAAGAAGCTGATCACTCTGATTTTGAGGAGGCAAACTTCCTAGATGGCCAAGTGGCAAGTTTCCGAGACAATGCCCAAGCATCTGGAAAAGACAATTGGCGCCAAGATTTTGGAAAACAAGGTCGGAACCAATTTAGAGACAACTACAACAGGAACGGGTTCAAATACAGGAGTCGTGGTCGTGAGCGCGAGGGAGAATGGAGAAGGAATGATTGATACCGCAATGACCGGGCTGCAGTCTATGTGCCTCCCAACGCACGAGAAGGGGAGGTTGGACAGTCAAAGTTTGAGAGCATTATGGCTAAGATGCTGAAAAAGGTGAGGTCAACTAATGATCAATTAAAATAAATTCAAAGTGACTTATCGAGCATGGGTCAGAAAGTGGAATCTCACGCCACCGCCATCAAGCAGATAGAACACCAACTTGGGCAAATGTCAACATCAATGAACACTAGGCAAAAGGGTAAACTCCGTAGAAACACTGTCCAAAATCCAAAGAACGATGCTCATTGCATGGCAGTGATGACTAGGAGTGGTAAGACCACAGTTGACCCCCCGTTCCTAGTTGAAGTTGAAAGGATGAAAGAGAGCATGATTGAGGAAAAAGAGATGGGTGCTGAGACACAAAATGGTAAGTTGCAAGAGGCCCCTAGAGGTGGGAAGGAAGGCGACATTGATCAAGGGGCAACCCAAGTGCATAAGGCTATTCCACGACCACCGCCACCATTTCCTCAGAGGATGAAGAAAAAGGCAGACAATAGTAAGTTTCAAAAATTCCTTTCAATGTTTAAACAACTATTGGTGAAAATACCGTTGGTTGAAGCACTAGAGCAGATGCCAGGGTATGCAAAATCTATGAAGGACCTGGTAACAAAGAAGAGATCTGTGAGCTATGAGCCAGTTGACAATGTTCATCATCGCAGTTCCATAGCAACGAGGGTCTTAGCTCAAAAAAAGAAATAACCAGGTGCCTTCACAATACCTTGCACCATTAGTAATGTCAAGTTTGCAAGGGCACTCTGTTATCTGGGAGCTAGCATTAACTTAATGCCCTTAGCGGTTTTCAAGAAGCTAGGATTGGGAGCCCCCACACTGACTAACATGCGGCTACGATGGCCAACAGAATAGTTAAGAAACCAGTGGGCATCTTAGTTGATGTGCTCATCAAGGTTGACAAGTTCATATTCACAGCAAACTTCATGATTTTGGATTGCGAGGTCGATTATGAGGTCCCCATCATTTTGGGGAGACCATTCCTTGCCACTGGGAGAGCTCTAGTAGATGTGGAAGCAGGTCTGCTGAAGTTCAGACTAAAAAAAGAGGAGGTCACTTTCAACATATGTCGGACCATGAAGCAACCGAAGGAATTTAGTATGATCTCAACACTAGAGGATGAGTATGAGTCACTTGAAGAATTCTGAGTAGTCAAGAGACTTGCGTTGTGCCGTGACGTTAAATCAAGTGCTTCTTAGGAGGCAATCCAAGTGGTGGTTTAGTGAAATTTGATTAACCAGACCACCTACGTCGTGCCACGACGTTAAATCAAGCGCTGCATAGGAGGCAACACATGGAAGGCGAAGTCTGAGTAGCCACAGGTATGTTCTCTTCCCTACATGCTTATAGTTTATGCTTCGGGGACAAAACTCACTTTTTCAAAAAAGGAGGGGGTGTACTTGTATTTTTGGGAATTTTATTCGTCTAAAGGTTTTTCTTGTCGTGCTTCTTATCCCTCAGGCATGCTATCTAGTAGAACCAGCATGTGTTAGGATCTTTTTTTTTAGTTGTGATTTTTTTTTGATTATAAAGTAACTTAGGAATACTCAGCCAATAGAAATGCACTAGTTTTTTTTTTTTTTTTTGAAAAATTGACCCTGTTCAAAAATTTTGCTATATGTTTGTGACAACATGTATGATTTCTATGGATCCTTTTATGTCATTTGGTTATTAATAGTATTTATTCTTGTTAATCCATGTATGAACCAGACAGGTGAAGTAAAAATAGTTCATGTACCATGTGTGAGTGAGGTTTTAGTATTCATTGTAGCATGTTGTTGAGGATCTAGAACTTGCCTGGTTGGTCTCTGCATAGGTTAAGGATGGTTGGTTAGGATATGATCATAGGCCATTTTGTTTAGCTCACTTTTAGCCTATATTGCCCTACCAAAGTTTCATGAATCCCTTGATCCCAAGTTTGAGCCTTAATAGACCATATTTCTTTGATTCACCTGTT
>JACEIK010000397.1:127123-139133 GCA_018107945.1 Datura stramonium | reverse complement strand
ATATTACTACATAAGCCTATTTTCAGTCAAACTATGACAATTTATGTATTTTCTCTAATTACGAACTGTGGCCACCCACTATCACCATCCGGGCAGATTTTGGCCCAAGCCCCAACTTCCTTCAAAAGATTTTGGACCAGTTGATTAGAATGACCTTGACCGAAGCCCAACTTCCGTCTACCAAACCAAGTAATGGAACAAATTCGGAGCTAAGTTCCTGTGCGCTAACTTGCTCCTCTGCAACGAGCTCTTCTCTGACGGCATCAAAGTGTATGTTTCTGCTTCTTCTCTCCATACCTATTCTCCGTCCTGTATATTACTAGTTAGGCCAAAACCCTTATCCTTTTTGCAATGATTTTTAATGGTAGCAAGAAATTTTAGTTAACTGGACTATAATGCTGCATCTACCTCTTTTCTCGTATAGAAGTGTACTCCAATTATGTCTCTGCAAGTTAATATGTGTTCTTACTTTATATATGTATACACAGACACACACACAAGTTTAATGTATGTTCTCATTTGTTGTTCTGAGCTATTTATAAAAATTCTGTTTGCAGATGTTTATGTTGCACCACAGTGCATCTCTTATCCAGGTGCCCCGGACCTTACATAACAGAGTTTCACCTCAATTCACTCACTTCCAGTCATTTCTAAGCTTTCCTCCTCCTCATCCCAATCAAATCTCATGCATCAGGACGCAAACGAACTGCCAAAGGGCAAAAACCAGAAATTTGCTAACCTCATTTGAAGTAAACAACGATGACACTTATACTGATGGGGAAATGGAGGAGGAGGACGGTGATGGGGTTGCTCATGGTAGAGTCTTTAAAAGTAGAGAAGATGAGAAGAATTATGACAAAGATCCTGAGCTTGCTGAGATTCTTGGGAGCTGTCTAGATGATCCGGATATAGCTAAGTCAAGGGTCAGTTTTTTGTTTCCTTTGCCTCTGTACATATCATCTTAATAATTGCCATTGTTTGTTCCTAATAATTTTGTACTCAAAAGTTAATTTCTCTTGAAAGGAAGTCCAAACTAATTCAATTAATTTGATATCATTATGCAGGTTATGGTTTTTGTAACGCGACTTTTGCTTTTCATTTTTGTGCCTTTTTTCAATTGGCATATGAGTTAAAATTGGAACTTTTTGTTGGTTTGTCTCAAAGATAGATTGGACATCAGTGAAGTGAAACAAATGTCTATTTGCTCATGTTTTATCTGTCTACTTCCGTCTATCTATCTAATTTTGTATTTATCCTAATAAATTGTATTTACTTTGTTATCAGTTGGAGGAGAGATTGAGAAAGAAAAGGAATAAAATAGTACATACAAAGACAGGTTCAGCAACACCCATGAAAGTGAAATTCAACAAGTAAGTTTAGACTCATGCATGAAAGTGGACTAACCATGTTAAGCAAAAATATTACTGCACTTGATCTTTTTGATATATCGAATAGAATCGGCAATCTTACCTTTCTCAGTGAGGATTCACTCCATTAGATCTCCTTGTTCTTCAACTGCTTTTTCATTCCAGGAAGTGGGCCTATTACCATCTGCTAACTCCAAGTTGGTGAGACATGTATGCTGATGCATCTTTTCTAGCATAGGCTGACTCATCAGGATTGGGTTTGAGCGGATCATACTGGACAAAAACTGTGAAAATATTAAGCACACATGAAGCTGTTAATACAAATGTATATCCTTATCTAATCTAAAATTTTAAATATACCATTTAAACACATGAATAGCTGCAAAGAACATCTGATCATTTTATAAGCTGCAATGTACATAACAAGAGATAATTCAAATAACAAAAAAGTACCAAAATACACTCACCTTTGCCTTTTGTGTTCGGACGAGTTTAATTGTTCTATTTCTTATTATACATGAAACAACTCAGCTCTACCTTCCGGATGTGTAAGATTGGTTCCAAAATTATCGGATTGAGGAGCACTTGGTGCATCTTGTGTTCCTGTTATTTAGTTGCAATATTCAGTTCTAGGGACACGAGTATAAAATTTATACGACACCTTTTGATGGTGTCCTACTTTGTGTCCTATATGTCTATAACACCAATTTGAACTAGTAAGCGGCAATAGATTTGATATTAGCTCTTTATAGGATGTGGGCTACATTCTTTGGAACTGCAGTCAGTTCCATTCCAATTAAATTTCAGAGAAGGATTTCTAATTCAACAATAGATGGCTATAGGCTAGAACGCCCCTTTGCTAATATAGTCATGAAATGCCTGATAATACAAATTTTGTTTGGTATATATAAGAAATGCCTGTTTGAGAGAAATCAAATGTCTTATTTTCTTTTTATTCAACTCCTTTTCTTCTTGATGTATATGATTAATTATATTTAAAAGGATAGGGGATTGAACCTTTTATCGACTCAAAATGCTTGATCCTTTCTCTCTTTTGTGGTGAATATGCCTAGTAATGAGTTACCCCACAACAAGGACAGCTTCTTCTTCTGGATTCCACTTTTCCCCCCAGCATCTTTCTGTTAGCAATTGAACCGAAAGTGTTAGTTCTAGCAATGTACTGTTCTAATCCTATGACTTTAATCCTTTATCTCAGCAGAGTTACTTTTTCCCACAATCCTGTCTGAAGGATAATTATCTGACAAGTATTCTGCACACCAAAGAAAGAGTGTCTTGCCAATTTGAATTTTGCTGGCAGATCCATTTAGGAGCGAAATTCATAATAACTTCTGCTTACTTCTGATTCAGATTTGATTTTACAAACACCCACATATGGTTTGAGTTCTACAATGCCCCATTGGAGAAGGATATCTCCTTGATTTGTGATGTAAGTAATTTACTCTTCATAATTCTCGACACATTTGCATATGGATTTTATTGACTTAGTTTTCATCAACTTTGTTGCAGACAATTCGGTCTTGGCACATTGTTGGACGTCTTGGTGGATGTAATTCACTGAATATGCAAGTATAGTTTCACAAATTATGTACTACTTATGTTCTTCTTTTAGATGGTGGAAGCAAAAAGACATAACCTATCATTCTAACACGGGAGTATGATTAGTTGACAAAGTTCAAAGAGTAGCTTCTTTCTTCCTTGCAGGATATTTGAGTGTTTTATATGTAGGCTTAACTAAGCTTCTTCCTTGTAGTTGTCCCAATCTCTTTTGGACAAAAGACCAAGTTATGATGCTGTTCAAGGGGCAAATGTAACACCTACTACATTTTATAATATTGGAGATCTTGAGATTCAAGATAACTTGGCTCGCATATGGTAAAGGCTTTTTTTGCCGAACCAGTTATCCTTAGATATGAAATGGTGCTTGTTGCTTGTAATCTGACCTTTTCTCATGATAGGGTGGACATTGGGACAAGTGAGCCTTTACTGTTGGATGTACTGATTAATGCTTTGTCACAGATAAGCTCTGAGTAAGCTTCGGTTCCTTCTTCATTTTGAAGTAGAATCTTTATTTGGTTTCTCTTTCTCCCAACATCAAGCTATTTTCAGACTCGAGATGAATATGCCTGGAACCTAAATCCTAGCCATTGCAGACCATTTTGCCAATCACTACTTTCTTTTTTATCTCAATTTATCATATATAGTCACAACTCACAAAGCATCACATTAAATAGGCTGTCTAAGTAATACTTTTTTGGTAGATTGTTTATGTTGTATTCTTGCCATTTCTTTTTCCCATGATGCTAACAGTTTGCAGCTACAAGACTCACCCTGATAATATCTTCTGAACAGCTATGTTGGTATCAAACAAGTAGTATTTGGTGGATCTGAATTTGAGAACTGGAAGGAGAACTTGACATCAGAGGATGCTGATTACAGTGTTCACAAGATATAGATGACTTTTGACTCTAAAAGCTCCTGGTTAGAAGATGAAACACAGTTATTGACGGTAGAGGGCTCTAAGCAGTATTTGGCAACATCAAAGCAACTAGAGAGAGCAGGTTTTACCACTTGGGCATTTAAGCTGCTAATACTAGTGCTATTTGAGAATTTTCCATCCAAAGCATTTCAATTTCTTGATGAAGCATCTATTTTTGGCTCCCAAAACTGAAGTTCAGGCTCACCACATCCTTACTTTTTTGGAAATGAATTCAGCCCAACAGTCCTCGTATTGATTAGGTACCTGCAGTCATGCTAGTGCCAGTGTCTGGGACAAAAACAATATTAATAGAAAGCTGCAAGTTTCTTCTTGACTGGTTCAGTTTATATTTTAACTACAATTTCATGTAAGCAGCAAAGTTGCATCAATGAAATATCTTGCGATTTCCATACAATAGAAATGTATGTTTGTATTTATTGTCTTTTCATCCAGATGGAAAGAAAATTGCATAGAATAAACAAGAGAGGAAGAGCAGGGTATTTCGGATTCCATCAAGTGTAATACAAGGTAATCAGTTCCTCTAATAACTTAATTCCCAGCCAAGTCAGTGCTAAGTATTATATTTAGACAGTAACAGGAACATATCTACCTGTTAATGGTGTGGAAATCGTTGATGTCCGTTAATGCAACGGTATAAAAATTGCCCCAAAAACCACTTTGAATCTCTCAGAAACAAAACAAAAAATATTACAAACTAAATGTCATTTTTTCTGTGTTATGGAAGAAGAGGAACAGAGATCTTTTGTTTCTCTGTATAAACAAAGACCAAAGCCCCTCTATTTGAAGGGAGCAGAGATCTTTTGTTTCCGAAAGGGTCGGGTTTATTCATATGGAGTGACTCATGACCCAGATTTAATATGCAATATCTTTCACTTCGCTCGTTGTGGGTTAAATTCAAACCACCATCATATTAAAAAGAGAAATTTACATAAATGATCATAGTTTGATAAAAAATAAACCTTATATAGCAACATTGTCATTATTTACAATTTATAACTATATTTAATGTTTCATCCGTTGTATTTTTAGTATTTAAAGTTATCAAATACAAATACTACATTTATTCTATTGAGAGATTTAAGGAATTTTATTTTTTTAAAAAGAAATTACCTTGATTCAGCTATTATGAAAATATAAAGATTCCATAATAAAATGGACTCTGAAAATAGATGAAATTTAATATTATATGAACATCTAGTAGAGAGAAACGAGGATTGTGATATATTTCCTTCCATACCATATAAGGTTTTCTTCATTCAAATTAATTCTGGTATGTATTCTAATTTATATAATACTGGAATTTTCAAAAAATAGTCGCCAAAAAATATAATTTTCCATCATTATGTATTATTTGTCATTATATATTTTTATTTATGGAACTGGCCTTTTTGACCCTTTGGAACAACTCGATGAATTTCGTAGATCGTTTTAGGAGGCCCTAATGACTATAGATCAAACCTATCCAATTTTTACAATACGATGGTTGGCTGTTCACGGCCTAACTGTATCTACCGTCTTTTTTTGGGATCAATATCAGCAATGCAGTTCATCCAACGATAAACTTAATCCGATTTATAGAGCTACGACACAATCAAACCCGAACGAACGTCATTGTTTGTATGTTTTTTGTAGCTTAATTTATTTTTGCCAATTTGTATTAGCATGGATAGTTTGTTTTCTTAATTGTTTCTTTTTTTGTTTTTTGAATTGGCAGTTAATAATGGCCAACATAGCAATACTGATCAAGCATTCTGGTAGATGAAATAAGCAGAATTGCTACATTAGATACACAGTAGAAGGAATTATATTTAAGGAGTATTCTTCTTACGGGAAATTGGTTGATGTAATTGCTAGCCAGCTTGATATCAATTTAAAATTAAAAAATATCAAGTTGAAATACAATGTTGAAGGAACTAACACCCTAATATCCATGTCATTATGTATCTCTGAAGGAACTAACACACCTATGGAGATACATAATGACATGGATATTAGGGTGTATGTACAATTGAGGAAGGAATCAAATGACTTTGACATGTATCCATTATGTGTTAATGTTTTCGATAAAGTTATCGAAAATGAGTTAGCTTGTGACATTGGAATGGCTACAAATGATACGTTAGCGATGGCAATTGCTTAGTCTGGTGATCCTTGTATCATGACTGAAAAATTTATTATTTCGGACCCATATCAAAAAGAAGCAGTGGTTGACAAAGTATATAAAGACAAGGCAACTTTAAAATCTGGGATAAAATACTATGCAATTGCCAATAGATTTCAATTCAGAACAAAGAAGACCAATGCTAGAAGGTATTTGTGTTTGTATTTTACTGTATTTATTAGTGGACAACTAATATTTTAATATGATTATGTGTATGGTTATCTTCTTAAAATTAAATAAACTTTCTATCATACATTGAATTGAAAAGGTATTGCTATAAATATATTTGTATTCAATTATAAAAATATCACTTGTATTCTGATAATCTATTTACTAATAAGTTATTCTTTTAAATTTCAATGCAGTTATACTCTTGTATGTGTAGACAGTGACTACATGCGGTTTATGAAGGTTTCTGGTATTAACATGTTAGGTATGTTCAATAATTAGGAAATTCAATGATGAACATACATGTAGCTTGAAGGATAAGGTTTACTCGCAACGGCAAACAACTAGTAATTTATTTGGCGGAATAGTAAAACCTAAAATGACGAATCATAAGAGAAAATACACTCCACAAAATATTAGGGATGATGTGAAATAGGACCTCGGTGTAGATTTTGGTCACGACCCGAGTTTACACCCTAGTCGTAACACGGGACAAAGAACCCTGAAAGGCTCCAAGTTGACCCATGAGATAATCATAGCATAATACTTACCCGTATAAATAGCTAACAGAAACATAACACAGCGAAAGCTACTGCAAGGAGTCAAATTTAAAACTTAAAGACATAATCTAACAAAACTTTAATACATAGACTAAATCTGATTACACATATCTGAAAGCCTCTACTAAACTGATGAGTTGCTGGGACAGGTCCCCAACTAACTCCTAAAGTCTGAAAACTGAAATATAACTGAAATAAGAACATAGACCTCATCCTCGAGAGATGAGGACTCACCACAATCCGCTGAGATGGAAGAAAGAGCGTGTCTACACACGGGGCTGAGTCTGGATACCTGAATTTATCTCATGAAATAATATAGCACACAAAGTATGCTGTCAATACTTGGAATGTACTGAGAATGTGGGAAATATAAATAAACTAAACATGCAAGTATACCAGAAGGAAATAAACGGAATACGTCGGCATATAACTGATTTTGAATGCAACAATCCTCTTCTGAGTCACATACACATATCAACATGAAACTTGTATTTGGAACTCATATTCTGAAGCATCATCAAACTCATACGTAAGGGTCATGTACTGAACATATAATGAGAGATGAAACTGAAGCTAATGTCATACATTGTACTGAATATCCACTGATAACTGAGTCTGCATTATGTTATATCTGTTTTAAACTGAAGTCTGAACTATACGGAACTGAGCCAAACTGATAACATAAACTAAGGGAGTCACTCTCTGCTATAGAGAGTCCCAACTGAACTAGGGGAAATATTCTTAGCTAAGGAGAGTCCCTAGTTGACTAAGGAAAACATTCTCGGCTATGGAGAGTTCCTGATTGACTAAGGGAAATATTCTCGGCTATGGAGAGTCCCTGACTGACCAAGGAAAACATTCTCAGCTATGGAGAGTTCCTGGCTAACTAGAACATGAGGAATACTGATATGATATTATACATCTGTTCTATGCTACTACAGCTAATCAGAAACATGAGCATTTAATGATTTCATCATACGACATTCATTTTGAAAGGATTAAGGCTACTTTCTACTAACAACAAGCCCCAAAGTCTGAAGGATCTTTCTCATGCTTTATCATCATAATTCATATTGTCGTGGTACCAAATCATCATTTAATCCACACCTTTTACATTTACGAACATCTATAGATTCATATCATACTTTACACACCTCCATAACATTCAAGTTCCAAGTTTATAACATACGACGTATAACATAGAGTCACGTAGGATCTATAGGTTCAATTCATACTTTAACATGTATACATTGATTCATATATTCTAATTTATGAAAAAACCCATATACTCAACTCATACCGTAAACATGTATTACGAGATCATGGTAGAAACATATATTTATTTCATGGAACCCATTTTGAAATTTACTCCAATTCATAAAGAAGATACATTAATTATACTGTTATCATAGGTTCACCTCATACCCAAAACATTTACACCGAAAACATAATGTAAACATATACATACTTCCCATTGATCAAGCTCATAAGTTCTAATCCCATCTCAACATATCTATCAAATCATATATTCTAGGTTTTAAGAGAATTCTTACGATGTTCACATATTTTAGACATGGGTACAAGTTCTTGGTATGATCGAGTGAACAATAATAAGATCCCAATCCAAGTTTTAGGATATCTCATGAAGGAAATTCGATAATCATGCATTTTCACCATTAAACACATAATTCAAGCTATTAAAAATAATTCCATAAGCATAAATGACTTTTACTCCTAATGGGTCTTAGAATTCATAGAAGACATAGAAGAAATCATCCATAAATTGAAACCCTAGGTCATGCTTTTCTAAAATAATGGAATCGGATTTTTGATAAAATATTTTGGGGCACAAGGATGGAAGAATATCCTTGTTGAAAAACCTACATACCTAGTTAAGAGAAATTCCACTCAAACTTGCACCTTGAAGTCTTGAGGAAACCCTTGTCGAATCCTTAATCTTGAGAGGGGAAGGAAGAAGAGTTGAGGGAATGAGAGGTCAAGCTAGAAAACCCCTAAAAACGTCCCTTAAAATGCCCAAAATGACGCCATTTGAAAAATGGAAGCGTGGGACTTTACCAAAATACCCCTGGGAAAAACTTAAAAATTTGACTGATCTGAGACCATGACCCTAACCACGAGTCATTGGTCCTCATCACGACTCGTGGTGACCATCCATTGTTTCTGGGTCCTGCTTCACAGTTTCAGCTTCCTCAACCAACGACCAACAGGACAAGTCGTTACTTCAACCAACGACTCGTCTCCACCTCCCGTTGACTGCACTCGTTCCTCAACCTGCAATCCCTCCAACGACCGACATGACGAGTCGTTACTTGATACAACAACTCGTCAGTCCTTCCATCATCCCCACTGGACCAACCCTTAAGTCCCTTTTAATGATCGACACCACGGCTTGTTGCTAGCTTCAACGGTCTGTTACAACCATCCGTCGTCACTGACCTGGAACCCTGCACTCCAACTAACGACTCCTCATGACAACTCGTTACGGCAACCAATGAGTCATCATATGACTCGTCCCCTCCGAGAAGTCCAACCTGCAAGCTTGCCATGATTGCTTCCAACAGGTCGTTGTTTCACACAACGACTCGTACCTCCTCTCATGGCATCAAAACAATTGGCCCCTTTTCCGAAACTCTTCCAATGACTTCCTCTAACGACTTGTTGCGACCAACGACTCGTTGGATGAGTCGTTCCGAGGCACTGCTGCAGGTTTTTCTACTGAGTACATTCCAAATCCTAGTTTTAAATCTTGGAAAATTTTGGGGTGTTAAAATTTATCATACATTTTAGCTAGGCGGGCTAAAGAAAAGACCTTGAAGTCATTAAGGGGAGAACCATTTGAGTCTTACAAAAAATTTCTCGATTATTTATATGTTTTGGATAATACATACCCTGGATCGCATATACAAATGAAGAAAACAACTGACAATAATTTTATTTATTTAATTTATTGCGTTGTTTTTTATATTAAAGGGTTTAATTATTGTGGACCGATCATAGTAGTTGATGACAGTCACCTGATAAGGTCCAAAACTACTCTCCAATTAAGGAGGTGGCTACAGTCGTATGCATGACAAGTACCCAACAAGAGTCGGGGTCGATTTTCATAGATATTGGAGGTTAGATTTATCAAACGTTGTAAATTAATTCACAAGAGCAAGCGCCATGTCTAATCTTAAAGTAAAATTAGGGGAAGTGATTTGAACAAGTATCAAATGAGAATTGAAATGAAAACAAGGTAACAAGATTGTTGTTAACAAGATTAAAGATACTAGGGGTGTGCAATTGATGGGGCATCGACTTGATAGGTATTAACTAAAAGCCTTAGTATCAATTAGTGCATGAATATATTTTAGTTTTAGCTACACTCTAAGTTTCTCAACCACAAGAGTGCGTATGTTTTTTATTTTCTCAAACCCCAAAATCAAGATCTACAAAACAACCAAACATTGTTTGAGTGGGTATAGACTATTTCTAGCTCTAACCCATGGATCAAAAGCTCCAAATCCTCACTATTGAAGTCTTACCCAACTTCACTTCTCTTTCTTAAGCAAAAGCAAAGTTAGAGAACTCAATTAATGTTTGAAACCATTAATTTTAAGATTAAAACTCAAATAAATCAATAGATCTATGCATTACAATCAATTCTAAAATCAATTAGTCAATATCCAATCAATTCTGAATATCCATTATTCATACACACCCCTAGAAGAGAAATTAACTACTCGTAATTAGGGAAAGAGAAATTATATCAAAGAGGAATTCCTCAAAAGTATTCATCATAAGCAATTAAAATCACTTTCAAGCTTTATATCTTCAACAATGGTATTTTCACAAGGAAGAAGAAGAAGAAAGTAGAAAATTGTACTCTCTCTGTCAATATCTCTCTCCTTCAATGATGTATATACAAATGGGGTAAAAAATCTACATATATTTCTTGCATAGATCTCCAAAATGCTCTTGGAAGCTTTTCAAGTACGCACTTGTCTTATACAACTATTTTTTCCTTCGGAGGAGACGCGACTCACTTGCGTTGGCACCTATGTTTCGCAGGTGTGGACTTGCGGCAAGCAAGTACATCAATAAATCCAGGGAGGTTCTCTCACTTCCTCCGGCGTGACACTTGTGGTATGTAGATGCCGACTTGACACACACAGTTCCATTGGTAACAAACTTTCAACTCCTCCTGCGTGGCACCTGCTAGACGCAGGTACTGACTTGTGGCACACATGTCATCTATCTTTCCTCCGGCAGATTGCTTTAAGTTCAAATCCTCCATCATCTTTATTTAAAAGATATTCCTGCACATAAGAGAAGAAAAGGCATAAAATTCTCCTCTAAATTGCATTAAAATGAAGCAATAACTCATGCTTAAGAGCTAAATAAGTTGGTAAATTACCAATCATCAAACCCTCAAACTTGAACTATTGCTTGTCCTCAAGTAAAACATTCACTCAATATATGAATTGCCTCAAGATTATCAAGACATATAGGCTGCACAAAGGACTACTATGACACAAAATAAACCAAAAATAATAAAAAATCAAAATTAAAAAGACTTAAATACATGCATAAATCTCAATTGGTACCACTATTAGCACTCGACAAAGATCATCACTTTCAAAAATCTTTTCTTCTCAAGAGACTTTGTTCTTTTAATCAAAATTAAGGGATATTGTCTGTAACACCTCAGATGTTCTTAAGACAAGACCCCGGAGTTAGATGGAGTTCAGCAGAAAAACCAGCAGGATTTCCTCAGAACGAGTCATGGAACGACTCGTTAGGTTGCCTAACAGATCGTGGTCAATCCTGCAAGGAGCAGTCGGGAGGTGCAGCAGATCTAGTGACCATGGATGACCTAACGAGTTGTCGTTTCAGGTAATGACTCGTCAGGGCAGTTGTGGGAAGGAGAGGCAGGAAATCGTGTGCTTTAGTGGCAACGAACGACCCAACGAGTCATGAGGCAGGCAACGACTCATTAAGTCGGCCGTTGGATGGAGGCTAGAGTTCCAAGATGGGGTCCCAAGCAGTGGGGATGAAGGAAGGAGGTCACGAGTCGTTATGTCAGGCAATGACTCGCGAAGTGAGTCATTGGCTGATTCGAGGGAATTTTGAGAAAATTGTCTAGTGTACTCCACGACAGGTCCCCACAAGTCATTGCCAACCCCACGACTCGTGGAGTGCCCTATGGGGACTGGCAGGTGAAATTTTCCTGCAT
>JACEIK010000397.1:71778-89498 GCA_018107945.1 Datura stramonium | reverse complement strand
TAGTCCAGTCCCTGTGGGATCGATACTTGGCTTACTTGAGCCATTTTACTACTTGTTCGACCACGTGCACTTGCATGTAGTCATCCAAAAGGACCGAACATTAATAAATGGTAGAAACGGTCATGGTTAATCCTAATTAAATGGTCTAAGAGATAGTGATGCTTTGAAGTTTTATAGTAGGAATAAGCAGAACTGCATCAAGGAAAAATCGGGTACTGACTGTGGGGTATATCGCTGAAGCGAGCATATAGCCGCAGTAGTAGGACCTCTATGACGATCTGAGTATTCGCTGTAGCAGATGTGACGGGAGACAAATTGGAGGACTTTAGTAATGAATAGATTCATAAAAGCATTACGTAAACTTTGATGAGATTTAATAACGGGAATGTAGCAGTTATACCTAGTGTGGTGTTTAGGAGTGAGATAATCGTTACATTTAATGAAATTTTTTGTGTATTGATTATTATGATATTATGTTAACTAACCCTAGTCATCCGATGATGCCTACAAGTATGTGTGGTTTACAATACTATCTTGCTACACCTTTTTGGTATAGGTTTGTGGATGGTTGAAGTTCCTTGATTGGCATGGAGTAATCAGCACCAACTTCGGTGTTCTTCTTTCCAGAAGAAACTGGGTCATTTTGTTTTGTCAAGTATTTCGAATAGAGCTCTTGTACCTGTCTAGACTAGATCATGGGAGAGTCATATTTCGGGAATCTGGTAATTTTATTGTGTTTGAGGTTTCTATCAATTAATGAGAAGTAATGGAATTGTTTGATTATTAATTTGTATATTAATAGAAATGTTGTAAGAGTTCTCCTATTGAGTATAGTCATTGTAGGTGCCCGCATGGCCTGTCCATTTGTGCAGTGACAAGTTGGTATTAGAGAGTCTAGGTTACATGTCTATAAGTACAAGAGAAATGTCAAGTAGACTCCTGCGGATTGGTGTGTAGGAGTCCACATCTAATCTTTGGGAAGACATAAGGCATTAGGAAGTCCCACTTATTTCTTTCCCATCATGTTATCCAGTTGTGTCGATCACCTAAGTTGAGTCCAATTGGTATCTGAAATATTCCAATTAGTATCTCGACAAGTCTAATTTGTATCTGCCTAAGTGTGATTAGTGAAAACCCGCAATATGACTGGTGGGTAGGATTGACTTGAGTTGACCAGAGAGACGAAAGAAATCTTGTTATACATTTTTACCCCTTAGTGAGTTTTGCTGCAGCGAAGGCTGTTCCGAGTAGTGGACTCGCTACAACGGAAGAGGTACCGCTATCATGGAAGGACGACCGCCGCAGTGGACATAGTCAAGCAGAATGTCGGGTTCTAGAATTTCAATATTCCCTTTTATGAACATCAGATAACAAATGAAACCTAGTGAAACCAGGGAAGCAATGCGAATATAAGTATATTACTACGATATCACAAGGAGGACCAGTACAACCAATATCTAAGGATGCCAAACGGGCATCACTACACAAAGATAGAAGCAATATTGTCCTCCAACAATAAAAACCATAAAAAGAGAGAAATAACAATTGTCTTACAATCCCCAAATGGGGGATACCCAACAAACAGTATAAAGCTAAATCAAGGGGGATATACTGCGACCCTCTAGCTGGAGGCCTTGTCGCTGCCACTGCCTGCGTCTTCGTCTGCTCCCTCCTCGAACCCTCTTAGGAAGGAGTACTTAGGGAGATGTTGCTAGGTCACATATGGAGTCCTTTCTCTGGGGGCTAGGGTCTTCAGAATCTTCTTTATCCCCTTCCACATCTGGACAATCAGCTGGTCCCGAGAGCACCGTCTCCTCCTCTCTCGCTTTAAGTCCTCCTGGAGCTCTACATGGGCCTGGGCTAGAGTAGAAATCACCCATTGCATCTCTCCTGAATCGGTGGTAGCTGCACCAGAGGGTCGACTAGTGGGGGGTTGGCTGATGGAGGGTCGACTGGCAGAATGCCTGCTGGAGGAAGGAGGTCTGGGCAACCCTCTGAGGAATTCCCACATGGCCGCCATCTCAGCCTCTATCCTCTCGAATGGCCCCGAGGTCCTAGAAGTGTCATCCCCTCCATAAACCTTAGTTGAGGCAGACTTACTCTTCTTTCTGCCCCTCCCTAGAGCACCCTTCATCCTCAAGGAATCGAAGGGCATGTCACCATCCACGATGACATCCCGGGACTCCTGGTACACTCAGTCCCGCTTGCATAGCCAGGTCATAAGGGAAAGAAACGGCGGGCCAGTGATAGTATTTGTGTGGAAATACCTACACTCCTCAATAATATGGACCACCACATTAACCCTCACCCTACTTAGAACAACAACCACCACCAACACCCGATGATAAGTCATGTCTGTGACATTGAAGGACGGGCGGATCCTCCAGGACACTAGATGGAGCCACCACCTGGTCTCCACCATAAAGTGGGTACTTTGGATACCCTTCCTGGTAATACCCCAACTGGTAGTATCCCTCCGTTCCTCCATCACCAAAGTGTCCACTAGCCACTGCCCATTCCCGAGTACATTACGATGCTTCAGCTTAGACTCTGGTGGGTTTGGAAAACCCAAAGCGTCATTAATAGTAGCAGGGGTCAAGATGATCTACCTGCTATGGATATAGGCCACCGGCTCATCCCGACTCCCTCACCCAAGCCTCATTAGCTTCACCCGAGTCCTCCGCCAATGGGCCCCAACCAATCTCATGGAGGAGGGAATAGAACTCCAAAGCCTTCTCCGCCACATCCTACATCACAAAACCCCTCTCATGCAACAAGTATTTCATGGCCTGCTCATTGTGTCTAAACTAACATTGGTCATTGACAAATCGAATGTACTCACTCATGCGGAGGCTACTGCTGGAATGAGCCATAAGGATAACCCTGCATTAATGAAAATATGTTAGAAGAGAGAGAAAAACAACTAGGAGAACGAGAATAAGGAGAGGGAAAGAAAAATCAAAAGCTAACAGGGGAGCCACTGCCTAGGTGAATAGCTGCAGCAGACGCATGTCCGCTGTAGTGAATTTTCCGTAGAGAAAGGAGGCCCGTTATGATGGTATCACTGCAGCTAAAATTGTTCCGCTGCAGCGAACATCATCTTTTCCAAACCTTTAGACCTCATCAATGGAGGTTGAAGTTTCAAACTCCATTCCTCCAAATTAACAATAGATCTAGAAAGGGAGGACTCGCCAAAGTTCTAGAAACTACTACCCACGCGATAGGGTGCGAATTCAAGCCCGAAAGTCTTGAAGAAGTCAAACCAACACCCCACCCAAACCCCCTAATTTTCAACCCCACATCTCCATGAAACCAACTAGAATCATGCATAGAATGGTAGGGAACACTTGAAAACGTAAATACAATGAGCATGCTACGAAAATCAAGTCACGAATCTAAAAAACGAAACCTATGTATATTACACTATAACTACCCGAAAAATAAGAGCAACAGGCCATACACATCATCCATTCTCTAGAAATGAATTAAGGGAGCCATAGGGGAGAGAATTACCTAGAAAATAAGGAGAATCGCTAAAAAAATTGAAGCGGAGAGGATGAATAATGAAACTTTAACCCTCTAATATGCCTTTAGCTGACTCCATCGTCCGCTGCAGAGGACCACATTACTGTTATAGCGGGAAACCCACCGGTTGCAGCGGACGATCAAAAGAAGTGACTGTTGGTATTCTGTGGCTGAAACTCACCATTTCAAAAACAATCGGTCCAAGTCATCCGATGAATGAGTAATACCTAGGATATTTGAGTAGAGAGGGAAATATCTATAAAACCAAAGGAAGGGTAACGATATAAATTGACATTTAGGTCTTGATTAAAAACTAGAAGGATAATTATGACCCCACTAGAATTATCGGCTATACGTGTGAAAATTAAGAATCAGATGTAGTAAAGGGGTTTCAAAAATAATTGGTTCAAAGTTCGGGACACAAAAGTCAACAAGTCCCGACATTGACTAGAAGTGAGAGGAATTCTGATGATTGTTAAACCCAAGCCTCGAGATTGTAGCGTCGTTCAAAGATGAATAGATTTTTAATTGGTATCTGATGTAACAATTCACCCGGTTGTTATAGCATTTCAACCATATAAAAATAGGCGAATTTAATTTTTTAGAAATTCATGATAAATCCTTAAGAAATAAAGGGTGCACGGAGAGTGAATTCGAATGGGCTTAGCCGTAATTTGGTGGACTCAAGCAGGTGTGTACCGCGGCGGGATGATTCCCAGCACAGTGAAATCGCTGCAGCGGGAAGGATGCCCGTTATAATGGATGATGCCGACTAGAAATTGTCAATCCCATTCTGATTAGGATTTTTAAAACCTAGTCCTTAAGGAGGACTTATTAAAAAGGCCTAAAAACACAAAATATATTTTTTTAGGAAAAAAAGAGGATCCAAGAGGTAGAGATTCATCTTCCATAGCTAGGAGCTCTCACGAGGAAATCAAGAAAAATATGTAGCCTGCAGTCGAGAATAATTGAGATGATACCTTGGCGCCCAAGTAGGCTATAAATTACTAGCTTTTGCGTTAGACTTTGGTTAACTAAAAATATACATGCGTATGATTTATATGCTTCGATGAGTAGAATTGTACTGTTAACCATGTTATTGCTTGTTAATCGAAATTAGTGAAAATCTAAGAGAAAAAGTGAATTACAAGGATGGGGGTTATGAATTCCCATAAATAAATGTGTTCATGTTCTAGGATAATCATTGAATCAAACATCATTGAGTAGATTAACTTTCAGGTGTCGTGGTCAGAATATTCTTGGATGTAAATTATGGAATTCCTCTCTTTGTATTGAAGCCATGGACTAGTAATCACATAGACTCAGTGTAGGAGATGCAAATAATGAGATGATTAATAATTTATAACCATGTTGAGCGTGATTTGAAGCGAGTGATGTATGATACTAATCCCCTACGTAATGACTTGAATGTATTGTGATTGCCATCGTATTTTTTGGATTGACATTTTTGTTCGCATTAATGGTGACACTATGGCAAGTTTGATTGTTGAAGTAAGCTTGCTATGATATTGCTTTTTTTTATGAATGGGTAAAAATAAACAAACGCTGAAGAAAACTAGAATAAGGACTGGTCACAGTACTGCCAGTAATATCGCTACAGCGGGTGGTAAACTGCTGCAGTGAGACCACTGTAATGATAGTGATGCCGTTGTAGCGGAGCCCAAACCAATGAGCGGGCCAAGTCGGAAGTCTTATAACATGCTAAAATAACTTCTATTACTATTGTTCGGACACGAGATTGATATAAATTCATATGATTGTACTTGTTGTGGTGAATGTGCAATTTTTATCGTGTGATTACTTGTTATGTGTTGTGTTGCATTATGCATCCTGATATTGAGGGGAAAATTGGCATCGAATGAATGTGTGATTGAGGTTATGGATAATACGAAAGGAAAGTCATTTATGTGATGGAAACTGAATGGCCTATGGCCATAGGTAAGGAACTCAGATGAATAGGTTAATACCATCAGATTTTGATTAAGGATTGGATACACAAGTGGCTCATGCCTGAAGTGAGCATCCAAGAAAGCAGTATGAGTGAGTACACAGATAGGTATGGACAAAGGACCATGGAGCTGGGTGTACGAGTGAGTACATAGACAGTTATGATGAATGTTTCATATGGATGGGTGTATCGTATATGGATTTCTAGCATCCCCTGTAGGTCATGATTGAGAGGGAAAGCATAAGATCCTCTGACATGTTTTTATAGTGATATGAAGGAGGCGTGTGCGTGGCATATCACCGATGATGTGAATGTGAGATAGAGATTATGTGAGTATGGTTTGATATGCATATGGCTACAGCTACAGAATGGTACTAGATATGTAGGTTTTATACAACATATATCGACATGAATCAGGTTTGAGGTGAGAAACAGCGGCGGAATACCGTATGTGGCTACCTAGTCCAGGTATGATATCTTATGACATTTTTGTGGTATGAAGCTAGGTATGTGCATGTACTTTACTATTGGGGAAATTGACTCCCTTATATTGTTTTAATGACTTTTGTGTGTACTTGAGTTGGTTAATCCGTAATTTCATTTGAATTTTTTGTTTTAAATTGATTTTATAGGCTATGGATGATAGCATAATGTGTCCGAATGAAAGATAATGCAGTACCGTGAGATAGAAGGTAGACTTTATTATTTAATGTACTACACTAAGGAGGGTTGGAAAATCCTATAGATAACTAAATAGGTTAATAAATGGTAAAAATGGACTTGGTTAATCATAGTGAAATGGTTCGAGAGATAGTGGTGCTACAGAATTTTATAGTAGGAATAAACAGAATTGGATCAGGGAAAAATTGGTTACGGACTGTGGGGTATATTGCTACAGCAGGCATATAGCCACGGTAGTGGGGCCGCTATGGTGATCTGAGTATTTTCTGCAGCAGAAGTGAAAGGAGACAGATTGGAGGACTTTTGTGTTGAATAGGTTCGTAAAAGCATTGCATAAACTTTGATAATATTTAAGAATGGGAATGTAGCAGTTATACCTACATTTAGTGAGATAATGTAGTGAATAGGTTCGTAAAAGCATTTGCAAGTGAGATAATCGTTACATTTAGTGACATTGAGTATGTATTGATTATTATATTGTTGTGTTAACTAACCATAGTCGGCTAATGATGCCTACCAGTACGTGTGGTGTACTGATACTACCTCACTATACCTTTTTGCTGAAAGTTTTTGGCAGGTTGAAGTTTCTTGATTGGCGTGGAGTACTCAACACCTGCTTCGGTGTTCTTCTTTCCAGATGAAGTTGGGTCATTTTGTTTTGTCAAGTCTTTCAAATAGAGCTTTGGTACCTATCTAGGCTAGATCGTGGGAGAGTCATGTTTGGGGAATCTGGTAATTTTGTTTTGTTTGATGTTTTTATCAGTTAATGAGAAGTAAGGGAAATTTTTGAAATTATTTTCTTGTATATTAATAGAAATGTTGTAAAGGTTCTCCTATCGAGTAGAGTCGATGTAGGTGCCCGCACGACCTGCCCATTTTGGTCGTGACAATAAAAAAGCAAAGGAAGAGCAAGTTGTGAGGTCCAAGTATGAGGTCGGTGAGTCAATCACTTCAAAGCCAAAAGTAGTGGAAGCTAGACCACCTCCTCCATTCCCACAAATATTCATGAAGTAGATGGAGGACAAAACAAGTAAGAAATTTCTTGATGTATTGAAATAGGTACATGTGAATCTACCATTGGTGGAGCTTTTGCAGGAGGTTCCAAAATACGCCAGGTATATTAAGGATATTGTGGAAAACAAAAGAAGGCTCACAGAGTTTGAGACTGTGTCTCTTATGGAAGAGTGCAGTTCTCGGTTTCAGAATAAGATTTCAAAGAAGCTGAAAGATCCAGGGAGCTTTGATATTCCAGTGGTCATTGGAAGCAGAGAAGTTGGTTCGACACTAGGTGACTTTGGTACAAGCATTAAATTGATTCCTGCATCATTGTTCAAAACTTTGTGATTAGGTAAACCACACCCCGCTACAGTGATAATGCTGCTAGCCAACATGTCCCTTTCTCATCCTGATGGTGTGATTGAAGATGTATTGATAAAAGTGGCACCGTTATCTTGCCGTTGGACTTTATAATCATGGTCTATGAAGTTGACGAAGCATGTCCTATAATTTTGGTAAGAGGATTCTTAGCCACAACGGATGCAATAATCAAGGTGAACTCAGTCAAGATATTAATTACTGTGGATGGCCAAGAGGAAGTCTTTGATGTGTTCAGGGTGGCGAGGTTTCTACCCCATTATGAGGACTTTACAATGAGACCAATGAAGGAGCTTGGAGGGTATATGTAGGCGATTTAATAGAACGTGTTGCATGGAAACTCAGCAAGTCAGGATACTGACCATGTCACTCGAGTGAAGGAGTGAGAAGTCTTGCGTCGTGCCGTGATATTAAATCAGGCGCTACACGGGAGGCAACCAGTGAATATCATTCCATGAGTATAACTAAGGTTCTTGATGGGTGGAAGTTAATTTTTCTAACATTTTTTTATAGAGAAAAACATGGCATTTGAGGTGAAAGGGCAGGGGAAACAAGCAGAAAAAATTCTAAGCCTAGGGAAAAATACCTGGCGTGGCGGGCCAGGTGTTAAACTCCAAAAGTAAAAAAATAAGGTTGGTGCATTGGGAGGCGTACCGCGACAGTCTCAGCTCACGGATAAAAAAATTTCTAACTGTGTGGTGAGGTGGATGGCGCACCGCGCTAGGTATGTTTTGGACGAAAGATTTTTGGTCCATGGGTAAATATTTGGCCCAAGGACCTTAAAATTACAAAAAGAAAAAAACATTCTCCACACCATTATTTTAAATCTCCATTAATCCTCTCTCATTAAAAAGTGAAAAATAAAAAGCAATAAAATTCTCTCTCCTCCCTCACCAAGGTCGTAACTCCCTCACCTCTTCCCCTCCATTGTTGTCTTCTCCAAGGTGCTTGGCGAAGCTAATCTCTTCAACTCAAGTAAGTATTTTTATTCTCTCTTTGTTATTGAATGTTACAAGCATGCTCGCATACCCTTCTTCCCCAAGATTAAAGACCCAAAAATCACTATTGTTGGTGAGAATTTCGAATTTCACAATGTATGTTTCAATAGATTTAATCTCTTAAGTTCTTCTATAATAATGCTATATCCTTGTGGGGATTGCTTGTTGTTGGGTGAATTTAGTGATTCTAGGTTGTGGCTGTGAAGGGGGTGATGATTTGAATTCATGAAATTGGTAGGTTGAAGCATTGATTGTAGAGAGAGAAAGTGCTTAGTTCTTGAAAGTCTTGAATGTGAAAATTCTTGGGTTGTTGGAAAATTCATATAATCCATTATGGGATGTAGTAAATTTCATGTTGATTGTTGAATGAATTTATTGTGACAACTTACATATGTGGGTTATTTGACTGATGATCAAAAAGTGGGAAAGTGAAGGGAGTAGCCAAGGTGAGGCACTCTTGAAAAGAAAGAAATACAGGAGAGATGTGAGAAAATTCATGAACATGATTGTAGTGTAAAGTTAGTGAATAATTTAGGCTGATGTGATTTGATATGACAATGGGAAAAGTCTGAGAATCCTATTTGAAAAATTCTCACAACTATGCTAGCGAATTAAGTGTCGGGTCATTTTGCACCTCTTACACCTAATTAGATAGCCTTGTTATTCATGAACTAATTTTGCAAAGTTCTTGTTGTTTGTTTATTTGTTAGGTACTATGGCATCACAAGATGATAAAGGAAAAGAAGTAGTAGTTGCTAACGAAGGTCTCAAACATCTCAGGAAGGGAACAAAAGGGTCAAAGTCATCGTCCGCAAAAGCACCCCTTGCTAGGAAGTTCGGAGCCAAAGTCGTAGAGGAGCATGGGCTTAAATGGTTTAATGCACAAAAGGATGCCAAGTATGCTCCGAAAAACTGGATTGATGAGGGACACCTTGCACTTAAGTACCCTATCCGCGACACTATCCGCGAGTTGGGATTAGGATATGAGTTTGTCAAGCCTGAGGAGTGCAACCTCACTTTGGTAAGAGAATTCTATGCCAACTAGGATACTTCCTTCAAAGAGAGCACCAAAGTCAAGATAATGGGTCAAGTGGTTCGCTTCATTGCTAGGTTATTCAATGATTTCCTTTGCACACCTATGGTAGACCCATGGATGTACTTCCTATTGCTAGAAAAGCCCTTATATCATGACATTTTCTATACACTATGTGGCGAGCACTCATCTACTCATTGGGAAAGGGACCATAAGGGAACCCATTCTACACTCTGGTTCTCCTACTTGAATAATGGGGCTAGAGTTTGGGTCAAGTTTGTATGTGTCGTGCTCTTGCATAGGACACACACCACCGAGATTACTAGAGGAGTTGTTTTGGTGTATATGCTAATGAAGGGGTTGCCAATCAATTTTGGCATAGTGCTTAGAGATAACATGAGGAGGTCCAAAGAAAACTACTGATAGAAGTATTACTATGGCAGTCCATTGACCTAATTTTTTTGAGGCCATAAGATTGAGGAAGAAGAGGCTGATCTTCATCTGCCCCTAGCAGGGCACTTGACAGGCAAGATGATGGAGATCACAAAGGGCAAGAAGCTGAAAAATTCTTCAGTTCCTCTTCTTAGCCCCAACGATCATCAGGCTCGAGATGACAGCTAGCGAGGCTGCATGTTCAGGATGCTAGAGTTGTAATTAAAGATTAGAGGCAGACCAGCCACTGATAAGGAGATGTTACCACTGGAGCAGTGATACCCGTTCACTGAGAGTGCGATACTAATGTGCAGAGTGGGACCATCTTTCGAGGAGCCTCTAGATGATGATGAGGCTACAGTGTTGACTGATGGTGTTGATGATATCGATGAGGATGAGGAGGATGATGCCACCACAAGAGTCATGCAAGTTGATAATGAGGATGATGATCAAGAGTATAATCCTGAGGATTATGACTATGCTTAGAGGACTAGGATGTTCTTTTTCTCTCCCTACTTGATATGATTGTGTATGCACTGTGGATAGTGCACTGTATGATTGTGTATGCATTGTGGATAGTACACTGTTTAAGTGTGGGACGGAGGAAATATATTTCCTATTTATTCCTTATTTGCTAGATATGTAGTGGGCTGTATCATTAGTTGTCATTCTCTGTGTTGGTAGCTAATTTCTGATTGATAAAACCATGGTCTGAAACAACTAGTAATGATGATGACCTGAACACTGATTATGCCTTGTTACTTGTAATTTGATTGTTTCTACTTAGTCTGTTTTGTTAATTGAGTGTCATTTTTTTAATGTCGTCATAGAGGGTGACCTTTACCGATGATGGATGGATGACGATCGTCTCAAGGGAATTTATTCACAATTTTTTTCATTTTAGGATGGAGTCAAAACTAATACTTGTGTGCTCTTTGATATTCCACTTAGAAGCTAAGCTACGGGCAATGAAGTGGTCATCTTGAATATATATGAAGTAAAAATCCATGAGAGACATATAGGTTCTTTAATTTGACTCAAATAAAAATATTCTTAAGGCTTAATGATGATAGTTTCATTCAACTTGATTGTGTGGATATGTAGCCATAGGATACCGACTAGCATCATGATTCCATGAGAGGTGAGCTTTAATTATAGTGTTTGTACAAAATGTAGCATCTAGAACTTTGCTGAGTGTGTTTAGGGTAGCTAGTTGCCAATAAAGTAAGATGTGATAAAGGCATTTCTTTGAAAAATCCATTTTGTCCATTGTTGTTGTACCTTTCTTAACACTATCCCTAGTTAACCCGTTTGAGCCTCAAGCCTTAATTTTCTTCTTAGCCACAAAAGAAGCCTATCCCTTTTTGTTGTATGACCTCTAGAATTTTTTATCCAAAAACAGTCTGGCGCACTTTAAGAATTAAGAATTAGGGTCCACCGAGGTAGAAAGAGTCAAGGGAAAGGAAAGAAGAAAGAAATGTGTGGATGATAAGAAGAGAAAATAGAAGAGGGGTGCCCACGAAAAGATGTTGTCTACTTGCTGCTAGAACATAAATGAAAATATTTTAATAGTTGATCATTCTTGGGAACTTATATGTAGAGACTAGAAGTCAAGTAGTATGAAAAATGGGCATGATAAAAGAGAAGGGAATTAGTGAAAGACAAAGGTGAGAAGTAATACAAAGAGGTGGACAAGAAAGAAAAAAATGTCTTAAAATACTTAGGACTGGTATTCACTACTAAAGAAACATCATTCCTACCAGTCCCTTAGCTGACATTACAACCAAGAAAAGTCCTTATGATCTTACTTTTGTTGAAGAAATTAAGTAGTCTAAATGTACAGAGGGGCAAGCTTATGGTATGTTTCATGTGTATGATACATTATTTTGATAGTGAGTGTGTCTTGCTTATTATGTTCCAAGCTTTGATTGATTATATGAGGGAAGGAACATCACTAAATAAGTGAGGGCATAAGATGGTCAAAGTCTATGCACTATGTGTTGCATGTATCATAGTTAATCATGTTGGCCCTATTTTGGAAAGGTGAGTCAATTATAGAGGCTATGTAGTCTTGAATGTGAAAACTTCTGCTGTGGTTGATGTGATTTGTATGAATTGATGAACCACGGATGCATGTGCTCTGTGCTAGCTGCTTGAGTGAGGATTGATAGGGGTAACAAGTGATGAAAAAAGAGGTTTATGCATATAAGTAAGGATTTTTTGAGGATGAACGATGGTTTAAGTGTTGGGTGACGATGTTAGGCATATTCTTATGCCCATTTGCCATACTTTTATCCATATTTTACCTTGTTTTGAGATCATAATCCTTATGAAATGAATGAATTCATATTTATGTGTGTTTTATGAGCTAACAAGTGTTTTTAGATGTTTTGAGCAGGAAACCAAGGAAAAAGGACTAAAAAATAATCCAAGGTGTTAAGGAAGAAGAGTTCACAAAAATTGGCTTGGTGAGATAGCTGGCGTGGCACGCCAGACCCCCAACTTCAGAGAAAATTGTGCTCAAGTTGGTGTGTTGGGTAGCGTGGCGCTTCAGGACCTCAACTTTAGAGGAATTTTTGCTCAAAACCTTGGCAAGATAAGTGGAGCGGCGTGCCAGAAGTATTCCAAAATTAGAAAAATTTTCGAATACTTTGGTGCATTGGATGGAATGGCGCGCCAAGATCAAAACTTTAGAGAATTTTACTAACGCCTTGGTGCGTTGGCTGGTGCAGCACGCCAAAGGGAAAACTTTAGAAGAATTTCAAGCCAAAACACTGATGCAGTAGATGGTGCGGCACACCAGGTGCATTCGGGGATGGATTTTCAAGTTTAAAAGCTGCACTTCTTTAGGGCAAAAGAGCCATTGGATCCCATGCTTATAAATATAACATCTAAAATATTTTAGTAGTAATCATTCATCGTATTGATCAGTTTGTACGCAGTTCTTAGGGGAAGAGACATGTTCATTTTCTAGGTTTCTTCTTTAGCTTATGTTTTTTATTCAAGTAATGAATTCCTTAGTTTTCTGCTTTAGTATGGGTGACTACACTCTTAATCTAGGGTTTTGTCCATCACAGATGGTTGAAGCTTGAAAGTTTGTTTATGCTAGTTCTTAATTCTTCGTTAAAGGTTGTTTATACTTGCTTATTTTTATTGCTCATTTATTAGATTAATCACCTCACGAATAATCTATTAGTTATTGGTTGAACTTGAGAGAGAGAACCAAAAGGGTTAAAAGTAAGTGTAGAACAGGTTTCAATGACTCTTGTCCAATGGGTTCTAGATAGATTTCATTGTCGAGGATAGGAATATACCCTTCAACCCTGTTCATTTGAATACAAGTAGCCACAATCGTCGTTTCATATTTATCCTGTGACCAAAGAGATATAGGCTTTAGGATTCATGTGATAGTTCTTGGATAGCATCTTGCAACTACCAATCTTAAGAAGAATTACTCCAGCATATTCAAGTCTTAACACTCAACCTGAAGCAAAAGCGCCAAAACCCTAGATTCTATCATCATTCGAATTACAACATTTGTGAAAAACGTTCAATTCATTAGTTAATTTACTTTTCAAGTTTTAGTAGTTTAATCTCCAAACCATTCAACATTTTTGTCTGTGTTATTAGAATAGTGAAATAAAGTGTTAACCTTGAGCAATTAATCTGACAAGTCTCTGAGGGATCGATAATTGGGACTTTACTATCCTTTATTACTTTACAACCATGTGCTCTTGCATTCTCTTGGGTGACATCAAGGGGGTTATTGCAGAGGTCTTCAATGGCTATGGCAACAAAGTGATCGGTCCACCCCTGATTGTAGATTTCATCTACATTGCCTAATAGTGGTTTCTTTATGTGATAGGCTAGCTGAACTATCCCTCTACAGACCAGATGAAGGGAATAAAGCAAAATAAGATGTCTCAGGGTAAATCCTTTACTAGCTAAGGTGGCCAACACATGAAGACAAACAACAATTCTCCACACTCCATGGTCGAGCTGGCCTAAATATAACTGAAAGGCGCTGTAGAACAAGATAATCACCTCATCAATTAGGTCGCCAAGTCCCATTCTAAGCAAGTAAGTATAAATAAATATGTAACTGGGTCTCGAAGACATGAAACTCTTAGAGGCGCTAGTATCCTCCACACATAACATTTTGAAAGTCCAATTGCAATCTGCCCAGGCCACGTCAATATCGATCTTCTTTATTAAAGAGCCCAACTCCCCCAAGTGTCTATTCCTCCTACTATTGCATGGTCGGATTTTAAAATTTTCACTGAAGTTGTACGAGCAGGGATTGATTTCATCTATAGAAGGTTCATGAGGGGGGTTTCTTCTTTTCCTTCTTCTTGCAGAAGAGGCTAAACTCATGAAGAAAAAGACATGATTAAAAGTGAGTGGTGAGTAAGGAAGTTTTGGAGAGTAAGATTTTCAACAATTACGGACAACTGCTCTGGTACAATAATAGGCAGCAAAGAGGAGTGGTTGTTGCATCTATGGAGTAAAGAGGGTGGTTTCCCAAGCGACGCCTTGGGCAAAATGCTACATATAGATCGAACACGTGGCAAAAGAATAGTTTTCATAAGGAAGCGGTATTCTGTTACCTTAAATGAGATGAAAGGCGTGATGGATAAGAAATGATTTATTTTTGCTTATTGTCCATCTTTTAGAAGTGGATAATGCCACGCTCGAAATATGAAGGGACTATCTTTATAGGCTGAAATTGGATTGGAGACATGTGTCATCATTAAAAGGTTCAGAGTAGCATCCCAAGATTAAGAGAATGAAGGATCTCGAGTGCTCTCTCCAAAATAACGACGGTGGAAAAGTCATCTCGTGCCAAATAAGGATCAGGGAATTATCACCTGAAATGACATGACATAAGAGAAAAGCGGGGGACAAGAATGCTAGAATGCTCAGGTGCACGGACGAGCTTGTAGGTATCTGATCTAGGTAGAGATATTAGCTGACACCATCCAACGGGTTGGACCCATAGGGTAAGAGTTGATGGTGTAGTACTTTAGGGCTCCAGCAGAGTTTTCTTATTTGATTAGGCCTTAATTCTATAACCTATAATAGTTAACCCTCCTCTTTTGTAAAGGAATTCAAACTCTACTTCTCTGCTAAGCAAATGCATTGGCAATATAGTGTTTTCTTGGGCTCTAAGCATTTCCTTCATACTGTCTTAAATTTGACAAAGTTATTTTGAGTAGCTGATCTCGAGCTAGAGGCTATGGCCTCGAGAATGCTCGCGGTTCCTCTGAACTCGCCTAGATTTATTCCTTTTACTTTATTCCTACTTGTTTACATTGTGTTTTTGTTGTTTTTATCACCTGCTAATAACCAAACTACTAGTAAATCAAATCTAAAATAAGATTGAATCATAATGAGTGTTTTTAACCCCCTATAAATTCAAGTGTACCAATTTCAGGGTAAACAAAACCTAGAGCACGTAAACAATAACAATAACAACCTAGTGTAATCCCACAAAGAGGGATCTAGAGAAGGTAGAATGTACATAGACCTGACTTCTACCTTAGAGGTAAAAAGATTGTTTTCCTGTAGGCCCTCATCTTTTAGAAAAAACAGTCCAAAAAAAGTAACAGCAGTATAAGATACATCATACAATGACAAAACAACAACAAATAACATTGCAAAACTACACATAAAAATACAATAATCGAGAGACAAGTAAGAATAGGTAGTAACAAAAATCAACAACTAAGGAACTACAAGATCAATACCGCACCTACTACTGAGAATGAAAAAGTAGTGCAACACACTGCTACCTACTATCCTACTACCCTAATCTGTATCCTGCATGCCTTCCTATCTAAGGTCAAGTCATCAGTAAGTTGTAACTATGTCATACCCTGTTTAATAACCTCTCCTCATCATTTCTTTGGTCTACCTCTACCTCTTCTATAATTATTTATAGCCAACCTCTTACATCTCTGTAGTGGGACACTCATGTATCTCCTCTTCACATGTCCGAACCACCTCAGTCTTGCCTCATGCATCTTTTCCTCCACTACAGCCACTCCTACCTTGTCCAGGATATTGTTATTATTAATTCTCTCTCTCTTATTATTCCCACACATCCACTGTAACATCCTTATTCAACAACTTTCATCTTCTGAATATTGGAGTTCTTAACTGGCCAGCACTCTGCCCCATAAAATTTAATCAGTCTAACCACCACTCTGTAGAATTTTCCTTTAAGTTTTGTTGGCACCTTTATTACATAAGAATCCAGATGTGAGCCTCTATTTCATCTAACATGCACCAATACGGTGAGTAATATCCTCATCAATCTCCTTATTTTCTTTGATAATAGACCCAAGGTACTTAGAACGTTCTCTCGTTTGGATGACCAGTTTATCCAACATCACTTCCACAACATCCTTATGCATCATGTCACTGAATTTGTACTCCAAATATTCTGTCTTGGTCCTGATCAACCTAAACCCTTTAGACTCCGCAGTTTGTTTCCAAACCTCCAACTTAATATTTACACCACCATGAGTCTCATCAAGTAGAATTGTTATCCACAAATAACATACACCATGACACCTTACCTTGAATCCCTCATGTTAAAATATCCATCACTAAGGCAAAAAAATGGACTAAGTGTTGATCCATGATGGAACCCATTAAAATTGGAAATTGCTTCGACTTTTTTCCCACAGTCCTCACTCGAGTGTTGACTCCATAATACATGCCCTTAATCACCCTAGTGTACGCCACTGATACACCTCTATCCTCCAATATACTCAAAAATACCTCCCTCAGGACCTTATTGTAAGCCTTTTCTTGGTCGATGAAAACCATGTATAGATCCTTCTTCCTCTCCTTATACTACTCCACCAATCTTCTTAAGAGGTTAATGGCTTCTATAGTCGAGTGTCCTGGCATTAAATTGAACTTATTTTAAAAATTTTCATGCCCCTTCTTACCCTATTCTCCACCACCCTCTCCTAAACCTTCAAAGTGTAAGTTAGCAACTTGATACCCCTATAGTTGTTGCAATTCTTAATGTCGCCTTTATTCTTGTACAATGAAATCAGCATACTCTATCTCTATTCATCAGGCATCTTCGCTGTCGTGAAAATGACATTAAACAACTTTTCATCCACTCCATACCTACCTCACTTGCGCTCTTTTAAAATTCCACTAGATCTCATCAGGCCCGGTCTCTCTACCCATATGCATCTTAATAATAACATTTAACACCCTCAACCCTTATATGCCTACAATACCCACAATTGCTTTGCCTCTCTTAGTGCTCCAACTCCCCCAACAAAATGTCTCTATCCCCTCTTTTGTTTAAGATCTCATAGAAGTATGGTTGTCATCTACATCTAATAAGTGCCTCTTCCACCAGTACCTTGTCGTCCTCACCCTTGATACACTTTGCTTGGTCTAGGTTAGTGCCCTCATCTCTCTCTCTCTCTCTTGGCTAGCTTGTAGAACTTCTTATCCACTCCCTATCCCTCTAATTCGACATATAAATTTCAAAAGTCGTTGTTTCGCTGTTGTTACCGCTAGCTTCGCCTCTTTCCTTTCCATCTTATACACTTCCTTATTCCTCATCTTTTCCTCCTCATCATCACTCTCCAACAACTTCATGTATGCCACCTTCTTGGCCTCCACCTTCTGTTGGACTTCTCCAGTCCACCACCAATCTCCTCAACCCCACCTAAAT
>JACEIK010000397.1:61039-71728 GCA_018107945.1 Datura stramonium | reverse complement strand
CTATCGACTTCTCCCTCATCTTCAGAGCCCAGGCCATAATCAAGCTACCCTATTTGATATGGGGCTGTACATCCACCACCCTCTTCCTCTTCCCCATCAAGATCTCTATATCTATTACTAGAAGTTTATGTTGGGTTGTAAGATTCTCACTCGATATAACCTTACAATCTTTACACGGTCTTCTATCATCCTAACTAAGGAGCAGATAGTCTATCTGAGTCTTAGTCACTTTACTATGCAAGGTAACCAAGTGCTCTTCTTTCTCCGAAAAACTTGAATTAACTACCACCAACCCAAAAGCACTAGCAAAATCTAGGTGTGAGACTTCTTCTTCATTCCTATCCCCAAATCCAAAGCCTCCATACACATCGTCTGATAAGAATCGAGTTACTTGAATAAAAAAGAAAATTATGCGGAAGCAAAAATACAAAGACTAAAGACAAAACAATTAAAAAGAGATGAAATTTGTGAATAAAATCTCCAAATTTCAAGATTAAGTGTTAAGAACTCTAATTTCTCTTAGTATTCAAAATTAGCGGATTAAGACTAATTATCATATTCATGGAGTTAATTCAAAATCATAGATCAAAAGGTGATCTAGACCCCTAATTCAAAAAAATGGAGACAATAATTAGTATTAGACTAATTGCCTTATTTAATTTATGAATAAGAACTAAAGATATCAAGTTAAGAATTAATCTTACCTCTTAAAGAATCATTTTTGTAAGTATGTAAGATAAATCTCAAGTATCCAGACACAAAGGCGTAAAAAAGAAAAACATCTCAAATAATATTAATAACGACTCATGAAAATAACAAAATCAATACCTATATATAGGGAAAGCCTATCCCGAATAGCATGAGTTTCGAATTCTACTTTATGAAAATAATAAATACTAGAATTAAATTACAAAACTTTAAACTAGAAAACAATGTAAAATATTTCAAAAACTTCCTCCGTAATTAAATAAGGGGAATTTGCCAAATATAGAACCAAAAAATACAGCCATAGTTGGGCATGAGTTTCAACCCTTTTGGGATTGAATTTATTGGCTCTTTTGGCCATGTATCATGCCTCTTTGGCCTACTTTGTTCCTCCATGTGGTCCATTCTCTTGGGCTCTATGTGGCCAATTCTCTTGGGCCCTATGCAGCCCATTCTCTTGGGTTTCATGTGGGGCCAATCTTTCTCCTCTTGAATTTGGACTTGGGTCGTGAAATATCTGTAGCACTTATTTTAACTCGTCATAATTCTTGAGCTCATTTTGGGCTTTTCTTCCATGATAGCCATCTCCTTGATTTTTTGTTTAAATCCATCAACTTTAATGGACGCATATCACCGTGGATTCTATCATTCCCCTCTTCTTAAAAATAATTTATTCTCGAATTTAAACATCAAAAAATCAAGAAGACTTGTATCAGTAAAAAAAATTCATTAATCACAAGAAATAATGGTAGAAACAACTATAACAACCCTCAAAAGTCCCTAAGATCAGATCCAAGGTGTATAGCATGAAAAACAACCAAAAATACACCAGAACACAGAACAACTCGTTAACTGAATCGTTAGGTCACTTAATGGTTAGGTGGAGCCATCACCAAACTATGTTTCGGAACTTGATATTTTCTTCCTAATTCCAATGAGTTGGGCCCCAATTCATTAGTACAAGTGTCGATTCGCTAAGGTAGATGTTCTGACAGACTTTAAGGTGATAACCAAAAAATATCAAACTTGGTCCTAGTAGCAACGAAATGACCTCACGAGTCGTTAATTGTGCTAATGCTTGTTAAGTGGGTCGTTGCAATTTACAGGTTAAATTTGTAGACGGAATTCTAGGGGTTAGTTTAGTAACTTTTCCTATTTTAAGCACCCAATCCAGAACATTTTGAGATTCCTAAGAGATATATTTAAGGGTATAATTAGTCTAAACTCTTATTCCTTCTCATTAAAACGTAAGATTCAAGATCATTATCTCTCAAGTTCATCAAGGAAAAGATAGGAAGTCATCTTCTTCAACGTAGGGTTCTTCAAGCTTGAGTCTAAGTTCTTTATTCTGGGTATGTATTTCTAACTTAAGTGAGGAATCCTAATATTCCTCATACCATACATTAGATTATGAATTCATTGAGGTTAAAGCTAGGATTTTGTCCAATTTTTTAATTGTCTTCTTCCCTAACTATATATGTGGAATTGTCGTTGATGAATTCTTCATATTGAGTTGATTATTAATGTCCTAAATTATTGATTGTAATCCTATTTCATTGAATTGTTGGTCATCCTCTCTTGATTGTTGAGTTGGTTCATGTCTCTTATCCCATGAAACCAACTGCATGAAGTCATGATTTTAAAAAGCATAGTTTTGAAAGCAATGTATTTTGAAGTAAATGCATTATTTTCAGAAAGTTGAGTATATTTTAAAGAGTGTATGCATGAAGAGATTTTTAGGAAGAAAGTATGATTTTTGCATGATTTCAAAAACTTAAGTAAAGTCTTTTTTTTTGAAACTCACGAGATGTTTTTGAGCGAAAGTCTCTTCATTGAGGTTTTTATATGATGTTTTGAGCGAAAGACTCCAAAGAGATTTTTAAAAATTCATTATATTTATAGCTAAAGTGCTTTATAATGATGTTTTTGAGTTGCCTGAAGAAACACATAAGTACATGATCATAATATTTTGGGATGATTATTTAGCACCGAGTGGGTGAAGATGTCACGCCCTGAGTCTACACCCTAGACAGAACACGATACTTGGAGTCGCAAGTAACCCCAAGTCAACCCCTGATCTATCATACACTAGCATTCTGAGTAATTATACATAGAAGAAGCTTTTTAAGATACTAATATGAATCAACTATGAGAGGAAAACTAAATCATAAAGTTTTAAACGTTTGAACAAATATGGAAGTCTAAAACTATGTCTATGTCTAAAAGCTATCTAACTGATGAGTTACTGGGACAAGTCCACAGCTAACTCTAAGTCTAACTGAAAGAAATAAAATATAACTTAAATAAATAAAATTTCGTCCTCCAAAGATGAGGACTCACAAGCTGGTAACTCGTGGAATAGTTCTACTAACTATACTAAGACTGAGAACCTGCAGTTGTATCATAATACGATACAACATAGAAGGTATGCATCAGTATTTTGAATGTACTAAGTAAGTGAGAAAAAGAATGTAACATAAAGTAATACATAACTGAACTGAATTTATATAAAGTAATGAATAACAAAACTATAATGACATGCAATGACCAACAGTAATACAGAAACTGAAATAAACAGAAGTAAGCTGAGATGGTTGAGGTGACCCTGTCTGATGGTCAAAGTCATGACCTGAATATAAAACACTCAGTCTAAGATACTATACCGAACTCAACTAACTTATGGAACTGGAATTGAACTGAGAAATCTGAGAATAACTGAACTGACTAGTGGGAGAGGCTATAACCGACATATAACCACATGAGCTAGACATGGAGTCCGATGTACACACCCAGTCGGTTGGAACCAATATACCTTGTCAGGGTATAAAGGAATGGACTGTGAGAATCACTGTCAGGGGGTCGTTAGGCAAAGAAAAAATAACCTACGGTGGCAACGTAGTTCTGGAACCTGGGTACGCTAGAACCCCGGCCCTTTTAGTGCTAAGTCCTACTCCCACTGGATATTCCTATCACGACTACTTCTAAAAAGCGGATAGCTTGATACTTGGGCCCAAGACTATAAATGACTCAGGGATACTGTCTGAGAGTTCCCTAAGCATTTTATAGGACCGAATTTGGAAACTGAGTTGTAAGACTGGTCAAAGCTTCTAATTTTAAAGCGTTGTAACCGTCTAAAGAACAAACTGATAACTGAACTGGGGTCCTGGGGATAGTCAGAGCTATGAAACTAGAATGTCATGACTTTCTAATGGACCAAATAAATTATATTCTTAGTCTGCTTCTGATAACTGAGAGGCACCACTAGCACCTCAGGAAAAGACTGTCGTCAAACTGATCAGCTGACATTTCTGAAGTTACTAAGTAGGCTAGTATTTTGACTGGAATTGGACTTGCATAATATGACTATGAAACAAAACTGATAATAACATCGTGGAAAAATCCCAACACTGACAACAGACCTTTTTGTTGGACTCTACGTGTTTTGAGTATGGACTGAGACACTGAGACTTGATATACCAATACATTAACTCCTACTCAAGGATTTATGTCAATCAATCATCACTCACACAAAATTTCATATATGAACATCATATTTCTTTTGGAATCCAATTCATGCACTTTCCACCCTAATCTATGATAAGGACCACGACTAAATTTTAACTAATCAGAGGCTTGAGAGTCTAGGGAAATCATAGACATATTTTCTTCTTACTAAATTCATGGAATCATGAGCCAAGATTACAATATAAATCATGGGTTTTATCTTCATGCCATCTAATAGGCTCAAATCATTCTTTAAACATATTTAGTGAAATCATGGTAAAAAGCATGTGCATACTTCACAAGAACCATATCTTAAAAATAATGCTAACGCATAGGAAAATTTTAGAAAACATGCTACTACCGTTTCTTATGTAAAAAATCCTGAATTTAATAGTAATTTCATAACCTACATTGCTACTATCATAAGGGTCTGAAAATTTATGAAAACATAAGAGAAATCATGCTAGACTGAGATCTTAAGACATAAATTCTTGTTAAAATTAAATGACTAGGTTTTTTACGTAAATATCGAGACACAAGGACGAAAGGGAATCCTTGTCGAAGTCCCACATACCTGGCTTGAAGAAATATCCCCTTAGAACATGGACCTTGAAGTCGTGGAAGAAACGCTAGGTGTTCTTGAGTTTTGGAAGAGACGAGAAAGAAGGATTTGTGAATGTTTCTGGATTGGATGAGGGTTGGTCTTGATATTACCCTTAAAACCGCCCCTCCTGGTACCCAAAACGACATCACTTCAAAGTTAGAAGCATAGGAGTTTACAAAAATGCCCATGGAGAAAACTGGAGACTTCCCAAACTGACGCCACGACTCACGTGACGAGTCTTTGTCACCTCAAACGACTTATTGTCACACCCGTTAGGTACATTGGATAATTTACATAGATTCAACATCCTCCAAACCACGACCAACATAATGAGTCGTTACTTGCTCCAACAACTCGTTAGACCCACTCGTCATGTGCATTGGAAGATACACTTCAAAGCTTCAACTTCCTCATCTCACGATTAACATGATAAGTTGTTGCTTCCTCTAATGACTCGTCAAGTCCATTCGTCATGTACACTGAAACTTCCTTCATGGTATTAGCTCCTTCCTCCTAACGACTGACATGACGGGTCGTTGCCTCACCTAGCGACTCGTCACATCATTCCATCAACTACACTACTTAAGGATAACCTCTTGGTCCCTGTCCTCCATCCAATGACCAACCTAAAAAGTCATTGCCAAGCATGATGACTCGTCAGGTCGTTCGTGGCCACTATTCTTGCCATCCTTTCCTTACAAATCCTCACGGGTCAGACCATGACCCGTTATGTCTCTTAAGGAGTCGTTCCCTAACTCGTTCTAAGGTAAGTTTCTGCTGATTTTTCTAATGTGCTTCATCCAACTCCGGGTCTGATCTCAAGGATTTTCAGGGTGTTACAATATCTCCCCATTGGGAACATTCGTCCTTGAATGTCGGTTAAACACACTGAAGGGACAGGGACTGAACTAAAATTCCAAATACTTTGCACCCGAAATTGAGAACTGACAAAATGACTGAGCAAAGAGGCTAGGGAAAGAGTTGCAACCTCAAGGATTGAATGCTAATTTTGAACGCAAATAGAGCATCTGACTCTGAGCTGAACAACATATTTGAACTGAGTTTCTGAATCATACACGCATGCTATGATATGAGGAAACTAAAGGGCATGAAGCTGACATGGAACTAAGGAGGGTACTAAGGAGAAACTGTTCTTCTCAAGCTGGGACTGAGCGATTAGGGATGGAGTTGTAAATCCATAACTACTTTTGATATCCAAACAAGTGGCCTTATCTGAATTTAGTTTCCCTAGTAGCTCCTCCTACTAGCCGATTGTTCCTTACAACCTTCACATAAACAACATCCTTATTCTCCCAACTTACAACCTTGATGGTCTCATCTAGAACCTCGTTTTAAAAGAGACTGCCATCCTCACCAACACCTCAACACCCATTTTCTATGCAACATATTTAGAGAAACTTTGCTAGATACAATAACTTCCTGAATACTACCTTACCATTCAATCCTATCACTAAAATCATCTTACGACTCCTCTGCAGCTTGTTCTATCCAAGAATTCCTCTGTCTCCCTAGTAGGACTAGTAACTGCATCTCATGAACTTCTACATATGGAGCATCTAAGGACTTACATAAAGCCATTCTGAATATATCTGTTACAAGAATCTTTCCTATTGTGGGTGAACATATACTTGGCTTAGGGAAAGGAAATCGCCAGCACCAATCATTCAAGGAGCTTAGTCTGAGCCTACACATGATATAACATGATCTACCGAATCGTTAAGGAGAATCTAAGGGACTAGGTTCTTGAAGTTGAGCATATTCTGAGACATGAGTTTGATAGTGAGTTTCATGGAGTAAAGTTAAGATTTTTTAAATCATGGAGAAAGAATGGGATCACTGTCTAAAGCGGTTATCTATACTTCTAGGAGTTTGAGCATAAGCATGACTAGGATGTATTGTGAACTGAAATGCAAGAGATAACATTCGAATGGGAAAGATTGACATCCTATAGCTACTATTTCTTGAGCCCTTCCACTAGCACACTTAGGACTTGACTTAGCCTCTTTAACATACCATCTCCCACTTAGGTTAAAGTCATCCTTCTCAGGATTTTAGATCCTTTCTTAAGGCTAGGATAACATCACTAACTCTTGACTTCTCATTCGCCTCGATAAGCTATCACTAAAGGCTTCATACTTATAACCATTTCATACCAGTCATGGGATACTTCTCATACTAACATGCTAAATAGCATTGCATACCTTATATTGTGGCTCCTAGGCCTACCACATGCAAGGATCAAAATGAGAAGCTCATAACATACCTGTTACTATATACGGAGCTGTCGGCCATCTATACTAGATGTTGTGCCCTGCTGAGATGGGCAAGTTGCTGGAGTTGCTAGGATGGTAGGTGGAGTTCTCCCATGTTCAGCTATAGGGAAATTCTTTATTCAATTTCCCGACTAACCACATCCAAAACACCCTTCCGTACCAAAAAAACATTTTCCGGGGTGGCTCCTTTCTCATTTCTCACAAATTGGGTGACTTGAAAGGGCTGCAGAAGTGTTAGCCAAAGCTCTACCTTCACCTCGTTTGGCTGATGGGCACTCTCTAAGTTTATCGCCTGACTTTTTGCACCAAAAGCAACCGCCTGAGCCAGCCCTGCATTCTCCCACATGTTTCTTTCCACAGTCCTTGCAAGTTGGGTATATAATCTCCCTTACTATGGGTTTGTTAGGAGCACTGGCTATCGTTGGTGCTAGGGATGATGATCTCCGACGAGATTGTAAATGAGGTCTACCACTTATCCTCTATTGGGAATACCCTATGTCCCTTGTCCTTGCTCTCTTTCTTCCCTTTTCTTCTCCCTTGATCCTTCCATCTGCTTTCGAACCATAAAACTTAGATAGATTCCTTTCTAAGAAGTTTCGATTCGTGGTAGCTATTATCTCTTCTATAGGATTTGCAGGTGTGACTGCCTGCTGGTTAACCTGAGTGGTCGCAGCCCGTATTAATACTTTAAGGGCAGCCTCAAGCTCCGCATCCGTCACTTGCCCACTGAGGGGGCCTACTGGGGTGGGTGGAACTGGTGGATTCCTGCTACTTGTTCCTCTTCCAACATCCCTTCTGGGAGACATTTTCTGCGAACGCTTAAAGCACGAATTAGAAGAGAGACCTTAAAGTTTACACTCTATCGCACGATAGGAATAATGGGAAAAGGAAATTTTCCTAAAACATATTGCAGACTTCTCATCATAAGTGTGGCATACTTCACCCCCATGAAAAGGACTCTACTTGATGCGTTTTTCAGACACTCGAGGATAATCTAAACCTAGTGCTTTGATACCAAGTTTGTCATGCCCCGAGTCTACACCCTGGACGGAACACGGTACATGGAGTCACAAGTAACCCCAAGTCAACCCTTGGTCTATCATATACTAGAATTCTAAGTAATCATACATAGCAGAAGCTTTTTAAAATACTAATATAAATCAACTATGAGAGTAAAACTTAATCATAAAGTTTTAAACGTTTGAACAAATATGGATGTCTGAAACTATGTCTATGTCTGAAAGATATCTAATTGATGAGTTACTAGGATAAGCCCCAAGCTAACTCTAAGTCTAACTGAAAGAAATAAAATATAACTTAAGTAAATAAAATGTCGTCCTCGAAAGATGAGGACTCACCAGTTGGTAATTCTTGGAGTAGCTCTACTAACTGTACTGAGACTGAGAATCTGCAGTTGTATCATAATACGATACAACATAAAAGGTATGCGTCAGTACTATGAATGTACTAAGTAAGTGGGAAAAAGAACGTAACATAAAGTAATACATAACTGAACTGTAGTAATATAATGTAATGCATAACTTAACTGTAATGAAATGCAATGAGCAATAGTAATACAAAAACTGAATAAATAGAAGTAAGCTAAGATGGTCGAGGTGATCCTATCTGATTGTCAAAGGCATGCCCTGAATCTGAAACACTAAGTCTTAGATACTATACCAAACTGAGCTAACTGCTAGAACTACAACTGAACTAAGAAATCTGAGAGTGACTGAACTGACTAGTGGGAGAGGCTATAACCGACATATAATCACGTGAGCTAGACATGGAGTCCGATGTATACACCCCGTTGGTAGGACCCAATATACCTTGCTAGGGTATAAAGGCATGAACTGTGAGAATCACTGTCAAGGGGCCATGAGGCCAAGAAAAAGTAACCTACGGTGGAAACTTAGTTTTGGAACCTAGGTGTGCTGGAACCCCGGCCCTTTCGGTACTAAGTCCTACTCCCACTGGATAATCCTATCACGAATACTATTGAGAGGCGGATAGCTCGATACTAGGGCCCAAGACTATAACTGACTCAGGGATACTGTCTGAGAGTTCCCTAAGCATCTTATAGGACCAGATTTGGAAACTGAGTTCTAATACTGGTCAAAGCTGCTAATTTGGAAGCGTCGTAACTATCTAAAGAAAAAACTAATAACTGAACTATGGTCCTGGGGCTAGTCAAAGTTATGATACTAGAATGTCATGACCACCTAATGGACCAAATAAATTATATTCTGAGTCTGGTTTTGATAACTGAGTGGCACCACTAGCACCTTGGGAAAAGACTGTCGTCAAGCTGATCAACTGACATTTCTGAAGTAATTGAGTAGGCTAGTATTTTTACTGGAGTTGGACTAGCATAATCTGACTATGAAAAACAACTGACAATAACATCGTGGAAAAATCCCAACATTGATAATAAACCTTTTTGTTGGACTCTACGTGTCTTGAGTGTGGACTGAGACTTTGAGACTAGATATACCAAGACATTAACTCCTACTCAAGGATTTATGTCAATCAATCATCACTCACACAGGATTTCATATATGAACATCATATTTCTGTTGAAATCCAATTCGTGCATGTTCCACACTAATCTATGATAAGGACCAAGACTAACGTTCAACTAATCAAAGGCGTGAGAGTCTAGGGAAATCATAGACATATTTTCTTCTTACTCAATTCCTGAAATCATGATCCAAGATCACAATATAAATCAAGGGTTCTATCTTCATACTAACTAATAAGCTCAAATCATTTTTAAACATATTTAGTGAAATCATGGTAAAAAGCATGTGCATACTTGTTACACCCCGTAAATTCATGACATGTATATGGCCTATTCGCATGTTGGTTATGAGTTTTGAATGCCATACATGCTAGGAAAAGGCCCGGGGAAAGACCGGATAAGCGACACATCGAACCATCGCAAGAGGAGGATGGCAGACCTCCTCCGCGATGGCCAGAGTGTCACGGAGGCTCATCTCCGTGATACACAGCGTATCACGGAGGCTAGGCTCCACGATATACAGCGTGCCACAGAGGTGAGGTGCAGCCTCAAGTATAAAAGCACCAACTTCGATTTTTATCTCATTTTCTCACTTTTGAATTTCAGTAAACGATAGAGAACAGAGAGGAACAAAGATTTATGATAAATATTCATCCGATTACGCCGTCAAACGCGGTCCAAACTCAAATTAACTCCATATACCGAGGTATTAAGTAGTAAGGAGCATTCCTACCGGTTTAGTTTTGCAAAATTCGGCCGGTGAATCATCGTCCTACCGAGCTAAGGTAAGTGGAATTGCTCCAATTTAGTGTCAATATATTTCTAGCCCTAAAGTGAGCATTTCTCCCTTCTAGACTTCAAAGAAATAATGAGTTTTCAGCCGTTTTTCGATAAGTCAAAGTTTCTGCTATATATATATTAAAAGTGTTATCTTCTTCCAGAACATTTATATATGTAGTTTCTAATTGATATATATATGAATATAGTTGGAGGAAATAGTTGAATATTGGTCGAGTTACGCCAGTTAGCCGGAAGCCGACAACTGAGGTATGTAAAGCTAG
>JACEIK010000397.1:49982-60125 GCA_018107945.1 Datura stramonium | reverse complement strand
TGTTAGGTATAGGTGCTTTTCTTCTAGTATTCAAGGCTCTTTATTTTGGGGGCGTATATGATACCTGGGCTCCGGGAGGGGGAGATGTAAGAAAAATTACAAACTTGACCCTTAGCCAGAGTATCATATTTGGTTATTTACTAAAATTACAGTTATAGTCAGGGGCTCAGCGAGCCCAAGTGCATACCCAGGGGATGGGCAGGATGCTTATAGTTATTAAAGGAGATGGATGACCGGAGTAGGGGTATAGATTGCATGTTGATTGTACCTCCCGGCTTATGGGGGCGGGGTAAGGTTTGTGTGTGCTATGCTATGTTATGTTATGCCATGTTACACTATATACGAGTAGATCGACAGTAGAGCGATACATTTCCAGGTATGACTCCTACTCCTTCCAGCATAGTTGAGAACAGTTTTAGATTCATATTTTCAGTCAAGTTTCAGTCTATTTCTTTCTATTTTAGTTTCATCAGTTGTATTGTTGTTTCCAGATATTTTTCAGTTGTTGCTTTACATACTCAGTACCAGCGGTACTGACGCCCGTTTGGGGTGCTACATTACTTGCCTGCAGGTACTCATAGACGAGGAGCCGATACCTTGTGATTCCAGCCAGCTCACAGAGTCGTGAACTCCAGTCATCCGGAGCTAGATAGCTAGAGGTTTATCCCTTTTTCTTTTGTTGTACAGTATGGGTAGGCCGGGGCCCTGTATCGATCATATTATCAGTATTCTTAGAGGCTTGCAGATTGTGTATACCCTGTGGTTAGTTATACCGGTCGTGTGAGGCCGTGTGTACGTTTTAGCTTGTTGTGATGGCCATGTGGGGCCTTACTTAGTTGGTAGTGGTGACCTTGTCGGTCACGTAGCGATTTAGTACCTGTTTTATTGATTTAGAGATAACTAGACAGCATGCTGGCCTTGTCGGCCCGCATAGGTTCCCCTATATAAACGTGATTCTGGTTAGCTGATGTTATAGTATAGGTGGCTATAGGCCTAGTCGGCCGGAGGCTGTATTTACAGTCTTTATATAGCTCATCGTTTTCTTGAATCCAGAGTTAGAACCAGCCAGGCACCAGTAGTGCTTAGGCTCAGCAGTCTAGCAGTTCAGGCCCTAGTAGGGCACCAGGTGCCAGTCATACCACCCAAGGCGGGGCGTGACAATACTTCACAAGAACCATAGCTTAAAAATAATGCTAATGCATAGGGAAATTTTATAAAACATGCTACTACCATTTCTCATATCAAAAGAATCCTGAATTTAATAGTAATTTCATAACCTACATTGTTACTAGAATGAGGGTCTGAAAAATTATGAAAACATAAGAGAAATCATGCTAGATTGAGATCTTAAGATATAAATTCTTGTTAAAATTAAATGAGTAGGGTTTTTACATAAATCTCAGGAAAAAAGGATCGAAGGGAATCCTTGTTGAAGTCCCACATAACTGGCTTGATGAAATATCCCCCTAGAACTTGGATCTTGAAGTCGTGGAAGAAACACTAGGTGTTCTTTAGATTTGGAAGAGAAGAGGAAGAAGGATTTGTGAGTGTTTCTAGATGAATGAGGGTTGGGATTTATATTCCCCATAAAACCGCCCCTCCTGGTACCCAAAACGATGTCATTTCGGAGTTAGAAGCATAGGAGTTTATAAAAATTCTCCAGGAGAAAACTGGAAAACTGACCGAACTAACGCCACGACTCATGTGACGAGTCGTTGTCACCTCAAATGAATTGTCGTCACACCCGTTAGGTACACTAGATAATTTACACACATTTAGTATCCTCCAAACCACGACTAACATAACGAGTCGTTACTTGCTGCAACGACTCGTTAGACCCACTCTTCATGTGCACTGGAAGTTACACTTCAAAACTTCAGCTTCCTCATCTCACGATTAACATGACGAGTCTTTGCTTCCTCTAACGACTCATCAAGTCCATCCATCATGTACACTAAAAATTCCTTCATGGTCTTAGCTCCTTCCTCCTAACGACTGACATGACGAGTGGTTGCCTCACCTAACGACTCGTCATATCCTTTCGGCAACTACACTGCGTAAGGCTTAACTTAGGGTCCCTGTCCTCCCTCTAACGACCAACCTAACGAGTCATTTCAAAGAATGACGACTCGTCAGGTCGTCCGTGGACAATGGGCTTGCCATATTTCCTTAAAGATCCTCACGGGTCAGACCACGACCTGCTATGTCTCTTAACGAGTCATTCCCTGACTTGTTCTAAGGCAAGTTTCTACTGATTTTTCTTTTCTTCTTCATCCAACTCCAGAGTCTTATATCAAGGATTTCTAGGGTGTTATAGAAGTGTTTAGAAAACTCGTAATCCCTAGAACTATGTCTCCAACGTAGGTTAGAATCATGCCATTTATTCGGTATGGACTTTGATTTTATGGATCACAGATTTCTATATTCCCTACCCTGGCTAGGCTTTGAGCGACTCTTCCAACTTGAGCGAGATACTTGGGCATTATGTGATCATTCTTGATTGTATCAGTTATGAGAAACTCCCCCCCCCCAAAGTTAAAGTTTTACATTCATGCATGTGTTTTTATAGATCTTTTTTTTATACACAGTTTTCTTGCATAACTATTTTACACATGGATCATATGGTATTTTAAGCACCATTCAAAGCTTTAGTTCCAGTCATGTTTATTCATTTAGTTTATCCTTTCAGTTCATATATTATTGCTTAACTATTGTTTCATTAAGCCTTATTACATATCGTACATTTCATGTACTAATGTCATTTGGCACTATATCATTTTATGATGTAGATTCAAGAAGACAGGATCAGTACCAGATGCTTTATTAGGATCTCACTTCATCTAGCTTTTTATGAGGCCTCCTACTTTTAGAGAGTCCCAATCATTGAGTTATTTTATTTTATAGTTCTTGAGGTAGGTGTGGGAGTTATGGCTCATCACCTATTCTTTAGTTATAGAGGCTTCATAGGTAGAGCTAGAGTTGAGTCAATAATGTTACTTTATAATATTAATTTTGATTTCAGTTAATAAATCTTATTTTATCATATTGAGCCCGTACAATATTACTTCCGCAGTACTTTATTGTGTATCGAGGGTTCTCTTGGATCACTAGGTGGTGTAAGTGTTGATCACGTCCAGGGTGTAGATTGAGGCGTGACAAACTTGGTGTCAGAGCCTTAGGTTTAAGGAGTCCTAGGATGTCTATGAAGCCGTGTCTAGTAGTTTTCTTCTTATAGATGTGGAGCACGTCACATATNGTGGAGCACGTCACATATATAATAGGGAGACTACAAAATTTTACTAAATAATTCCTTTCTTTCATACTTTAGATTATGCGATAGAGTTTAACTAATAAAAGACTTCTTCCTAACTCATAAATTTCACTTGTTCTAGATCATTCCTTTAAAACACACTACTAGCCAGGGGAACGCAGCTAGCATGCCTCCACATACCAAGATGCAGATCCAGAATGATCCCTGCACTCCAGTTCAGGGATCTAGTGTTGGAGTCTACGATGGAAAAACTACTAGCAGTAGAATCCCAAAGACACCAGTCCCTCAGCCTCCTAGTACTAGTACTTCAGAGGAAGAGCTTAGGTGAGCTATTCAGATGCTCACTCAATTGGTGGCTGCTTAGTTAGGTCATCAAACCGCACTAGAAAGTTTTAGTTCTCATAATTCATGAGCACCTAGGATTAGAGAGTTCTTATTGATGAGTCCTCTAGTATTCACAGGATCTAAGATTGACTCAGAACTTCATCGATGAGATCTGGAAGATCCTAAAGGAAATGCATGTAACAGATATAGAGGGAGTTGAGTTTGCTTTGTATTAGCTTAAGGACGTTGCAAACGTATGGAATGATCAATGGGAGAAATAGCAAGGTGAGAATGTAGCTTCAGATACATTGGATAGCTTTGAAGAGGCTTTCTTAAACCATTTCTTTTCCCAAGAGTTTATAGAGGCAAAGGAAGATGAGTTTGAACTTGAGGAAATGAACTATGAGTGTGAAAGAGTATAGCCTTAAGTTCATTCAGCTATCCAGATATGCTCTAGAGATGGTACCGGATATGAGGGACAGAATAAGGAAACTTGTGTTTGGATGGGAAAGCATGTGAAGAAGTGCAAGGGATATTTATTCATTAGTGATATTGATATTTTCAAACTCATGGTATATGCTTAGCAACTAGAAGAAGATAAGCAGAAGGACAGAGAGGAGCATTAAAGTAAGAGAGCTAATATAGCAGGTAATGATACAGCACAATATAGGAACGAAAATAGAAATAGGTCCTTCTTTAGGAAGAGTTCCTCTAGACCTTCACAGTCAGCTACTAATTCTCCAGCACCAAATAACAGGAGTGATCAGAGGTCTCAAACACCGGGAACCCCTCGACAGCCACCTTGTTGAAAGTGTGGCAATGTCCACTTAGGTGAGTCCGATTGGGTAGAGACGGATGTTATGGATGTGTCCAGCAAGGCCATTATTTGAGATATTGTCCATCCCAACAGGTTTATGTGGGTAGCAAAGCTCAGACTACTCCCCTAGCAGGTAAAGTTGCCCAAAGAGGAACTACTTCTGGGATAGGAAGAGATCAAAATCGTCTATATGCTATGTTTAGTCGCTAGAATCAGGAGAAATCCCTAGTTGTTGTCACTGGTATGTTAAAAGTATTCCCCATTGATGTATATGCTTTACTTTATCCAGGTGCTACTCTATTTTTTGTGACTCCTAATGTCGCAGGTATGTTTGGGATCTCTTTGGGACAACTTTTAGAGCCTTTCAATGTTTCTACTCCGGTCGGTGAGTTAGTCTTGCCTAAGAGAATCTACAGAGGTTGTACAGTTTCAGTCCATTATGGAGACACCACAACAGAATTAATTGAGCTAGGCATAGTGGACTTTGATGTTATTCTAGGCATGGATTGGTTATATTCATGTTATCCCACAGTTAATTATAGGACACGATTAGTAGAGTTTCAGTTTCTAGATAAGCCGGTTTTAGTTTGGGAGGGCAATCCCATCATGCCTAAGGGTTTTTTCTTTTCATACCTTAAGTATAAGAAGCTAATCTCTAAGGGGTGTGTCTATAATTTGGTAAGAGTGAGAGACTCTAATGTTGAGGCACTATTTCTTTAGTCAGTTTTAGTTGTAAATGAGTATCTAGAGGTCTTTCCAGATGATCTTCTCGAAATCCCTCCAAATAGGGAAATAGATTTTGGAGTCGACATTCTTCCTAATACTCAGCCTATCTCTATTCTTCCATATAGAATGGCTCTATCGGAATTGAGAGAATAAAAGGAGCAGTTAAAGGATTTATTTGATAAGGGTTTCATCCGCCCTAGTGTTTCATCTTGGGGTGTTCTAGTTCTCTTTGTGCTTAAGAAGGATGGTACTCTTTGAATGTGTATAAATTATAGACAGTTGACAAGGTCACTATCACGAATAGGTATCCCCTTTCTAGAATTGATGACTTGTTCGACCAACTTCGAGGTGCTAAGTGTTTCTCGAAGATAGACTTCAGATCAAGGTATCACCAGTTGAAGGTGAAAGAGTGTGATATTCACAAAATAGCTTTCCGAACTTATTATGGTCATTTTGAGTTTGTTTTTATGTCCTTTGGTTTGACTAGTAATCCTGCAACATTTATAGACCTCATGAACAGAGTGTTTAATCCATATTTGGACATGTTTGTTATTGTGTTCATTAATGACATCTTGATTTACTCCAAGAGTGAGGAAGAGCACTCCAGTCATCTTAGAATAGTCCTGCAGACACTTAAGGACATGGAATTATTTGCTAAGTTCTCTAAGTGTGAATTTTTGCAAAAGTCAGTGGATTTTTTAAGCCATATAGTCTCCAGTGAGGGTATTAAGGTTGACTCTCAGAAGATTAAAGAAGTAAAGAGTTGGCCTAGACCCACAACCCCAACTAACATCAAGATTTTTTTGGGTTTAGTTGGTTACTGTTATGCTTGTAATATTTATAACCTAGTATTCTGATATCCTGACCTGGTTCATATGAGTGGTTCTTTGGGCTGATTGAAAAAAGGTTACAAATGATATGAGTTTGTCATCATCAAAATGGGAGAATGTGTTGGGATTTAGTATATTTTGATGATTACAAAAATTGTTTGGGTCAAAGAGAAGTTGGGTTGGTTAAATAGTATGGAACAAGTTCTAAATTAAATGATCCAAATATAGCAATTACGTATTCTATTCAAGAGTTTGACTGAGAGTAAAACACTTTGAATAAAAGGAGTCTCAGATAAGAATAAAAGATCATTTTAATATAGGATCCTTCTTCGATGATCTTTGCACGAAATAAAACTCCTAATTGCTGCATAAGTTCTGTTTTGTGAAGCAAGGAGTTTGTGTCCATCTCAATCACTATCACATCAGTGAGTCCTTATCCTAAAAGTGTTTGCGTTTAACCAACTTTCTTTCACTTGTTATTATAAATACGTAGGTCTTTTATTGAAGAGACTCGTGCACCTATACTGAGAGAAATAGCAGAAATCAAAGCATAAATGAAGATTATTCTTACGTTTCTAGCTAACCATTCAAGTGCGAAGGCTCATACAAAGGACTAGATTTAAGAACCTGTTTCATGGATATGTTTCACAGTGTCTTCAATTATAGCTTTTTGTATTACAATTGTTATTGAGTTGTACCTAGTTTCAGCTTTTTATAGAAGCATTGTTTAGGTATTTCTCTGAGGAAAAATTAGCTTCAAGTTAGGGGTAACTTGGAGGCATCACAAGTTTTTTCTTGATTGTTGTAAGAGGGATTAGAGTTAGATCCTAGGTTGCAATTATTTGGTAATCTGAATCTAGCTACAATCTAGTGATTGTAGGGGAAAGGGATTAGAGTTAGTCTCTTAGGTTGTAAGTGTTTGTAATTTGAATTTGTGAAGGCTCACAGTGTTAGTGAATTTTGGTGCAAATCCTGTAGAGGTGTAGGTTGTGGTTTTTCACCCTTGTGAGCCTGGTGCTTTCCATATAAAATTATTGTGTTCTTTATGTACTGCTTTTACTTCTTAATTGGAACACTTTAGGCAATCTATTTCACTCATAGGTGAAAAGCTAAGTTAATTATCTAAACCCTTGGTCGTGCAGACAAACAATTGGTATCAGAGCGGATTATCTTTAAGAGGCTAACACCTTAAGAAAAGATCAAGATGCATGTTGCACCACCATTTGGATAGACTGAAGCATCTGAATTTGATGATGAGAAGATGACTCAAATGACAAGAAAGTTCAAGACATCACTCAAAAGAGATAAACATAATGGAAAGAGAAATCCTACTAAAAAAGGCAAGAGTTTAGAGATATCATAGACAAATGGGTGCTACAAGTGTGATAAGCCTGATCATAACATTAAGGATTATCCCATGTGGGAAATCGAATGAAAGAAGGAGAGAGCTGAGAAGGAACAAAGGGAGAAGGAAAAGGTTCAAGATAAGAAAAAGAAATCATCATCAAAAGTCATGATGGCTGCATGAGGATCAAGCTCCGAGGAATCTGACAATGACAGTGTTAATGAAATATCTTTGATTACTGTAGGAGACTCAGATTTAGAAGATAATGATAACACTGAAGTAAGTATTCTTGACCTAAAATATAAGCTTAACCTGCTCTCTAAGAAAAAATTAATTTCCTTAATGTTTACATTGATTGATAACTTTAAGGAAATAATTGCAGAAAAGGACTAGTTACAAAGTGCCTTCACTAGTTTAAAATATGAATTCATTGATGCTGAAACTAGCATGGAAAAAGGTGAAACAGAAAATTTCTCCCTAAAGGAATAGGTGAAAAAATTAGTTTATATATTTTAGCACTCAAGTATGAAGTTCTGCTACTAACTATCACTAGAAAAGATAAAACAACAATTAGTAACCAGCAGCTTAAGAGTGAATCTGACTTGAGAAATACTAAGGAGGAGCTCAATTTTGAGAGAGAGAAATCTAGAAGAATTAGCTTGGAATTATCCAAAGTGAAAAAGGATCTTTAGAGAGCCAGTCGTTGGACTCAATCATCAAAGATCCTCTCTAATCTTAGTAGTAGAACACATAGTGTAACAATTGGCTTAGGATTTAAAAAGAAAAAACCTAAAATTGAATCTGAGAAACAAAATTTGTGTTTTCTCTGTGGTAATACAGGACATCTTAGATATAAGTTTCGAGTGGCTTAATGCAAAGAGAAAGAAACCTAAATGTTGTTAAGAAAAGAAACACCAATCTTGATGGAAAGAATGAAACGGGTAAATGGAACATGTTCTTCTATGTGTTGCTAAGATGGAAAAAAAGAGATTTAATTCATCCTTTTGTTCAAAGAAAAGGATCCAAGCTAATATGGGTTCCTAAAGCTAACCTATGATTGTTTTGCAGGATTGAGTAAAAGGAAGCAAGCAAAAATGATACATGGATAGTGCTTGCTCAAGGCGTATGATTAGGGATAAACTAAAGTTCCTATTTCTCTCATAGATATGAAGAGAGGGTAGACTTTGAAAATGGTTTGAAAAGAAGAATATGTGACCTTGAAAAGATTGACAACCTTGTGATAGGGGGAAACATGGATGAAACACGTGGATGAACCTAGTCGAACACAAGAATCTCAATAAAATGAATTGGGATGATTAAGATTGCATGAGTATCCCTCAATGATTTGCTAGAATTAATGCGTTCAATATGAAATATGTCTTAATTGAAAATATTCTACTCAGTCTTGTGCAATCATATGTATGTCCTGATACCATGATAGTTACATTGTCTCGCTTAGTGTAATGATATTACCTTTATCGTCTCAGTTAAACTATCTTGTATTGAGAAAATTTCAGATGATGAACATGGGTCATTAGACAATTCAGGTATGTGCTCCATCTCTTGTAATTAATTATGTCTAAGACATGTACCAAATCTAGTGACGTGTTTCATAAGCCAGTTTCTTATCAGATATATCCAAAAGGAAGTCACCCCATCCTCATAATTGAAAAAGCACTTTAAACTGCCAAAATTCTTCAAAGAGCAGGTTATATTTGATCTTGAAAACTGCACATCAATCACCATAATCACACTTCATCAAGAATTCCTTTTTTACTTAGACTCAATTTCTTGAAATTTGAGAATCGATTCACTCAAAAAAAAAAATTGAAGATAATGCCACAAAGCATGAATCTGTTGAACTTCAGAGCCCGGAATCTCACTTCATCAAAGTATGTTTGACACATTGATAACTCCCTATAAAACTCCATTCTATTTTTGAATGAATCTTAAATATTTATGGTGATAGGGGGAAATAACTAGTAGTGCTCATGAAAGATCAAGTGGCTAGACCTAGTTCTTATATCAAACTTTAAAAAGAATAGGATGTTAGTGTTACAGAGGAGAGTTCTAAAGGTGCTCTTGAACATGAAAGTGTTTAAAGAAGGTGCAACAAATGAGGGGGAAAGTTTTGAGTGATTCGTTGGCTGAACCCAGTTCACCCTTTGGGTACAATCTTGTGATAAAATGATAAATATCTAACAAGGAGGAATTATTCTAAGAAAATAGAGAGGTTCTAACACCTGGTTCAGTTGAAAAAGTGTTAGTGAAGCCATGAAACAGGTTCTAAAACCTGGTTCTTTATAGGGTGATAAAGAGAACGATGTTTCGTATTTCGTAGTTGTGCCAGATAATGAAAAAGAAAAATCCATTCTCGTGAGTCTCATAAGTTTAGTCCTTCCACATGTTTGTTTTTCTTAGGTTGTCGCTAGTTTAAGCATTTCTTTGCAATTATCTCCTTGTTATCTTTTCGATTGTCATGGCTTTGATTGTAATGAAATTACATAGGACGTGGTGGTCCTCCTACTTGTTTATGACAAACAGTTTCTCTTTACATTGATTTATTTTTCTTGGATGGCTAATGCTACACCCCGTAAATTTCTATCATTTAATCAATGTGTTCGTACGTATGTTGAGAGTTTTAGAGTGTGACGCATACGAAAGAGGGCTTGGGAAATGAACATATAAGTACATTATTGAGTGGGCAGGAGGCTAAAGGCGGAGGCAGGCGCTGCGTCGCGTAGCCCACACTGGCGCATGGGCCGGCACATCACCCCCGTATATTGGCGCTATGGGCGGTGTGCTGCGTGCCCCCTGCCACTGCCTCATA
>JACEIK010000397.1:28286-41382 GCA_018107945.1 Datura stramonium | reverse complement strand
ATGATAAACACATGGTCCCAACTATCATACTCAAGTGGGTAAAGTCGTCCAAAGACTTTCCAAGGCTAAGGACGATCCATGATATTGATATCAAGCTCAAGGCCCCCTTAGGGAAAAGGAAATCTCACATAAGAGGTCCCAAAATGATCTGATCATACCTACGTCGGCACGTAATTCTGAGGCATAGGGTTTACTGACCCTTAGCCTACTCGGTGCTAGACACTACTCCCAAAAATATGCATATGCTCTCCATCATTTTTCAATGAAGATGACCATCATTTATTGATGAAGTTGGATAATCATATACATATAAATCTAAGATCATACATGAGGAGCCTTGGCTCAAACCATACCATAAGCTAAACATAATTAGGATTCTTGACTCCAAAATAATGTGGTAAGCTAATTAACTTGAAATTATACATCATACTTGAAAATATGGGCTTGCCCAATACTTAAACATACTTGAAAATAATTGATTCACTTGAAGAAATGATCATAAACATGGATAACTTGAAACATGATTTTCATCATAAATACCTCATCATAATTGAAAATATATCATAGATATCAACTTTGATGAACTTTTAATGGATGGGAATTTTAATTTATAAAGCTCAAAAACATGATTATAATTGAAAACAATGTAAAACTTGCCCATGAATCATAATTCAATAATAGAAACATGCTTAGATCATACCCATGGTAGGAACTTAGGAAATTCATGCATTGGGTTAAAACCCCATAGGATCAACATATAGATTTTCATGAATTAGAGAGAGATTGGGCATGGGCGCGAACAAATTCACCCATTCATGACCCTACATACTTGGGAAAATTAGATTCTACAACTCCCTTGATTGCCAAATGAAGAATTGATGAAAACATGAAAGAATTTGAGCTAGATCACCCCTCTAAACTTCTACACTTGCATGCATGAATGTGAATGATCCTAGAATGAACTTACCCCTCTTAAAAGACCCTATATAGAACTTAAAACAACGTAATTTAGGACCCTATGGCTGAAGAATGATGAAAATACCCTTCATGAATTTTTTGGAAAAACTGATCTACCAGTGAAAACAGATGTCAGAACTGTCCATTGCTAGCTCCCATTGTCCATTACTACCCCTCGTTACTACACCCTGAATTCAGGTCTCAGATCCCCCACCACGATCGGACAGGACGAGTCGTTCCAAGCACCAACGACTCGTGGTTACCAACCATCGTCACCACTGCAACTATCTTGGAAATCCTCCCAACGAGTGCATACAACAACCCGTTATTGCCAACAATGAGTCGTTCCAAGTCCTGTCATTTCCTCCCTAATCATGACCAACCTCGCCACGACTCCAATCCAACAACTCGTTGCAACCACCAATGAGTCATTCTGAGACCTGTTATTTCCTAGTCCAAGTCTGCAACCTTTCACCATGGGCACTACTAACGGCCCGTTCTTTCTCCTAACGACTCGTACAGTGGGTCGTTTAACGAGAAATTCCAGATTTACCTGATGATTTTCCTTTCCACCTCCTGGATGTAGTCTTAGGCACTTCCGAGGTATTACAATTGGCAAGTCCGCAGGGGCTATTTTGAGGACCAAAGTTGTAGCCTAGAAAGTCTTATAGAGGAACAGAAATGTAAAAGGAATTTCTTGGAAAGCTGAGGATGACATGAGGTTTAGATACCCTCCCTTATTCTAGACCTGACCTAGATTGAACAAGTTGAGGTAAGACGGTTTTTTAGTTGTTATTTGATTGCTTATACTGTTAGTATTGTTCAGTTATTCACTGGATATTGTGGAGTAGTTGTTGATAGAGTCATGTGAGACGCCTGTGTTGGACTTTTTTGCGTTTCAGGTTTCTGGATAGTCCATGCTACAGAGGAGACTTTGTCGAAATTTTCCTGGCAATAGTTAAAAAGAGTTGAGTCTCTTAAGCTTAAGATTACATTCGAGGGTGAATGTTCCTAAGAGGGGATGATGTTACACCCCTTAAGTTTCTATCATTTAACTGATGCGTTCATACATATGTTGAAAGTGTTAGAGTACGAAACATATAAAAGAGGGCTCGAGGAATGAACGTACGAGTATGTTGTCGAGCAGGTAGGAGGCCGGAGCCGAAGGTAGGGCACAGTGGGCGCCGCACCGCGCAGCCCATACTGGCGCATGGTCCGACGCATGTTTCCCATGTATTAGTTTTTCTAAACTCTTGAGATATTGTGAGTTTTCAGCCGAATCAAAAGGAGTCAAATTATAGTTATTCTCATCGAAAAATGTTGTTGTTTGTCGATTCCTAGTATTGACATAGCCTTATCTTCTCAGCATGGAGGCTACAATTGATTAGAAATACTGTCTTTAGATTGGAAATTGTTCGATTAAGTGAAAGACAACATTCGAGGTATGTTAAGGCTTATCTCTTCGTCAAGTTATTCTCGTTGTATAGTGATACGACCAATGCCTTTGAAAGTAGATTATGATCCTATATGTTGTGGTTAGCTGCTACAAGTAGACACTGATTATGTATGTTGTTGTTAGCTGCTATAAGACGTGTTGAGATTATACCATAGTATCCCTCATCGAGAAAAGGTATTTTCAGTGTGACTAACGTTCGGTGCGCCATAAAGAGTTCCCCCTTCACCTCTTTACCATTTAGAAGTATCTTGATGCTCTGCTTTCGTGCCAAGGACATAGAATTCAAAGGTTAGCTATTGAGCCTTAATTGGTAAGTTGGACAGCATAGGACGTAGCCGGGCAATAAAACTTTCAGTTTGACACCTATATTATCAGTAAAGCTCGACCAGAGGCCGTTGGTGTACCTTGACGCCTCCAGGACCAGAATTTGGATAGTATGGTCTTACCTTCGAGTTAGTGGCACAAAGATTGCCTAGTGAACTTAACAACAACCCGCCATATGATTGGCTACTGTCAGTGACAGTTAGTTTCTGCCGACTCAATGCTTGTCCTACAGGTTGCTCAGGACACCATCCTAGTTGTTACAAGTATGATAGATCAGTGGATACCCTAAGGAGGGAACCTTATAGATATCCATGTACAGGTTATCGTGAGTGGCTAGGTCCAGATAAACCTATCTACGAGGCTATGAATCACCCAAAGAAGCCATATGAAATCTGAACATACTAAGTTAAAGTCTAAAAGGACTAGCACCATAGTATCATTGTTTTACTTACAAGCTAGGAGTTACCGTTAGCTACCTGTGGAGAGTTAGGGTTGACTGCTTAGGAGCATGTCCGATTAGTAGCAGCCCCATAGTTGTCCCAAGAGGAGGAACTAAATAGTTGGTCACCTGCAACCTTATAGTTCGGTTATGAATTATACTTTCCCTAGCATGACCTTCAGAATATCATTTAGGTCACCCAGACCTCGTCCTTTGCCATCTATGTCGTCAGAGGCTGTAATCGCTGCTAGAATCTCTGGTTAGGTGTAGGCATACAGGGTGTGCCTGTTGACAGCTATATAGAATATTCCAAGGGCAAGTGGAGGTCGCGTTAGACTTGAGAGACCAGGTACACCTTTTGAATGGCTAGACTTGTAGATTGTTGCATAGTGTATCTAGTTGGGGTAGATCATATTCCGTACCGCCTCTCGCCATGAATGTTATACCCTTTCAAATGTTATTGGTTAGTAGGCATACACATGGACTTGGGATGAATAAAGAGAGCTTGAAGCATGTAGGAAAATCCTCAGATGTAGGGTCGTACGGGACCGGCGTGTGCAAGGCCAGCGCAACGCGCCAGCCAGTAGTGCACTGGCCAGCGCGGCGCGGCAGTGTCATGGTGCAATGGGCGACGCGGGGCGCCACCACCCATGTGTATATATATAATACTTTCCTCATTTCATTTCATTTTAAAAGTGATACAACGGCAAAGAACAGAGGGTGCATTCAATTTTCAATCAAATTTTCATTCGATTACGCCACCAAATGCCATCCAAACTTAAATTAACTTCGGGTAACGAGTTTTAGGCCTACGGGAAGCATTACTATGGAGTTATTTCTCAAAAATTTGCCCGACAAACTAGAACTCTGCCGGGTAAAATTTGTCGGAATTTTTTAAAATTGATTCCTAAATGGCCACGGGCCTTAGGTGAGTATTTCTTCCTTCTAAGCTCTCGAGAAATCGCACGTTTTTGCCGAATTATTCAGAGTTGAATTTTAAGTTACTATTATTGTTAAAAGTTATCATTTTTGGTGAGTTTAGTATTGAAATTAGCCCTATTCTCCCAGTATCAGGGTTGCAATTTGATAGAACCATCGGTCGCTCGTTAAACAAGAGTCGACACTTAAGGTATGTAATGCTATCCTTTCGGCAAGTTACGCTCGTCATAAAGTTAGTATGGGTTGTATATATATAGTACTTCAGAGTAAACCTATTGTGGTCAGCTGTTATGAACTGAATTGAGACGATAGCAATAAAATAGTAACCTTTGTTAGAGTTAACCCCATCTAGATTGGTTTTTCCTTCGATATTGGGTTGTCAGATGTTGTGCCATATTGAGTTCTATTAGACTGAGGTCGTAAGGGCCATACTGAGTCCTATTATACTGAGGCGACGAGGGCCATATTGAGTTCTATTAGACTGAGGCCACGAGGGCCATATTAAGTCCTATTAGACTAAGGTTATGAGGGCCATATTGAGTTCTATTAAACTGAGGTTGTGAGGGCCATATTGAGTCCTGTTAGACTGAGGCCTCTAGGTCCATATTGAGTTTTGTTAGACTGAGGCTGCGAGGGACATATTAAGTTTCATTAGACTGAAGCCGTGAGGGCCATATCGAGTTTCATCAGATTGAGGTCCTGAGGGCCATAGTGAGTTCTATCAGATCAAGGCCGTGAGGCTATCTTGAGTTACTGTATGCTTACAACCATTAGTAGTCAGATAGCAGAAGTGGACATTGTTTGTACTTATCGAGGCTTCTGGGGGCCCAGGTAGGTTATTTTATGTTGTCTAGACCTTTAAAGCTTATGGGGTCTCGGTTGGGTTCTTGCTTGTAAATATAAACTTGTTAGTTAGATACTTCAGACGGTAAGGTTACTCAGGTTAAATTCTTACTCTCTTTATTGATTACATTAGTTTTACCAACTTTCAGTCATCCTTGGGGCGCTGCATTACTTACCTGCAGGTGCGGGTAGATGCGGTTTAGGGCCCCCTTAGTCATCAGCTGAAGTTAACAGGTTGTCCAGCTCCCTTCCTCCAGAGTTGGTAGCTAGAAGAGTTTTGCTTTATTGTTGTACAGCTTATGGGTAGGTCGGGGCCCTGTCTCAATCATTATTCTACTCATAGAGGCTTTCAGGCTACAAATTTCCAGCAATTAGTTTTTGTTGTTGGCCATTTGGGGCCTATGTATGTTTTGTTTCATGTAATGGCCGCATGGGGCCTTGTTTAACTGTCAGTTAGCAGCCTTGTTGGCTATAGCGTAGTTTAGCTGCCTGATTTTGTTACAGTTATAACTAGACAGCATGATGTTCTTGTCAGCCTGCATAGAATCCCTGTTATTATATTGTTGGTGGTTAGTTGCTAACGGCCAGAGGCTGTTTTTTCAGCCGAGATATAGCTCATTTTCTGGAATTAAGTTACAGGCATGCACCAGTAGTGCATCAGGCCAGTCAGGTGAGTCCAGACCCTAGTGTGGCACTAGGTGCCCGTCATGATAAACATGCATAACTGAAATAATGAGGAACAATGGGAGACTCATCTTATAACTGACATTACCACGATAGAGCATACGTGGTCCCAACTATCACACTCAAGTGGGTAGAGCCGTCCAAAGCCTTGACAGGGCTAAGAACAATACTATGATATCGATATCAAGCTCAAGGCCCATTCAGGGCAAGGTTATACCTCACAAGGGAGGTCACAAAGTATATATGTATAAACCTATGTTGGCGCATAGTTCTGAGGCAGAGGGTTGATCGACCTTTAGCCTACTCGGTGCTAGACACTACTTCCAAAAAAAATATGCATATGCTCTCCATCGTTTTCCAATAAAGCTTACCATCATCGATTGACAAAGCTTAATAACGAATACATATCAAAGCTGAACTCATATATGAGGAGCTTTATCTTAAACCATACCACAAGTTGAATATAATTGGGGTCTTAACTCCAAAACCATGTGGTAGTTAATTCGTGAAATCATAAATCATACTTGAACATATGGGCATTTCCCAATACTTTAATCATGCTTGAAAATACATAATTCACTAGAAAACATGATCATAAACATGGGTAACTTAAAAACATATTTTTCATCAATAATATCTCATCATACTTGAAAATTCATCATAAATCTCAAATTTCATGAACTTATCATAAATGGAAATTTTAATTTATAAAGCTTTAAAACATAAATTATCATTGAAAACAATGTAAAACTAGCCCATGAATCATAATTCAATAGTAGAAACATTTTTAGATCATACCCATGTAGAAAATTAGGAATATCATGTATTGGGTTAAAACCCCATAGGATCAACATATGAATTTTCATAATTTAGAGAGGGATTGGGCATGAGTGTGAATAAATTTACCCATTCATAATCCTACATACCTGATATGATCTAATTACACCAATTCCTTGATAGCCCAAAGAGAATTAAGGAAGAACTTGTAGAGAACCTAAGCTTAATCACCTTCTAAGCCCTCAACTTGCATGCATGAATGTGAATGAACCTAGAAATCACAAAAATACCCTTAATAAAATCCTGGAAAAACTGAACTGCCAGTGACAATGGACGTCAGTACGATCCGTTGTTAGCTCCTATGATCCATTGTTACCACTCGTTGCTACTTCTTGAATCCAGGTCTCGGATCCCTCACCATAATCGAACAGGACAGGTCATTGCTATCTCAAATGACTCATTGTTGTCGATCGTCGTCTCTATTGCCTTAACCTGGAATTCCTTTATACGACTGCTGACGACGGCCCGTTGTTACCTGCAACGGGTCATTCCATGACTCGCTACTTCCTCCTTGACCAAGGACCAGTCTCACCATGATCCCATCCAATGACTCGTAATATCAAACAACGGTCGTTCTTGAACCTATTACTTCAAACTCCAAACCTACAGTACCTCACCACGGACACATCCTATGGATCATTAGTGGCACCAATGACCCGTACCACGACCCGTTCTAAGAACAAATTTTCCAGATTTTTGCCACTTTTCATTTTTAAATCCTGGATCTAGTCCTGGGCACCTCTGGGATATTACAATATCTCCCTGTTAGGAACATTCGCCCTCAAATGTGGAAAAACATACAGGAAACAGAGAAATGCAATCATCATACTCAATTACTAATCATACAAGTTGAAATCTGACAGAATGACTAACTTCGATTTAAACTACATGACTCAACTGAATTCATGAATCATACACACATTCATCTACATGAAAGAAATTGGGGTACATTAACCGGACACGAAACTGAATAGGGTATTAGGGCAAGAATTGAGACCTTGAACTAGGACTGAGCGGTAGAGAATAAATGTGGGTATCTAGCCATCATGTTTGCTTCGTCTTCCCATGTAACTCCCTCAACCTGCTGATTCCTCCATAAAACTTTAACTGAAGCTACTTCCATGTTTCTTAGCCTTTAAACCTTCCGAACCAGTATTTTCACCGGAATCTCCTCATAACTAAGGCTATCTTTCACCCCAACACTATCCATCGGAACAACTAGAGTTGGATCCCCCAAACAATTCTTTATGAGCAATATATGAAAAGAAGGATGCACGGAAGCTAATTCTGAGGGCAACTCCAATTCATATACCACCTTGCCAACCCGCTTCACAATTCGGTATGGGCTGACATAACGAGGACTGAGTTTTTCTTTCTTTCTGAATCTCATCACTCCCTTCATAGGAGACACTTTTAAAAATACCCAATCATCAACTTCGAACTCAAGTTCCCTCCTTCTCACATTAGCATAGGACTTTTTGGCGACTTTGAGCTATTTTCAACTTGTCCCATATGAGTTGAACCTTCTCCATGGCCTCATGAACTAAATTTGGTCCTATCATCGCAGTTTCGCCGACTTCAAACCAATCAATAGGCGATCTACATCTCCACCCATAGAGAGCCTCAAACGGAGCAATCTGAATGTTTGAATGGTAGTTGTTATTTTATGAAAACTCAATAAGAGACAAATAGTCTCCAAACTACCGTTGAAGTCAGTCACACATGCTCTCAAAATGTCGTGTAGAGTCAGAATTGTCCGCTCCGCTTGACTATCTATTTGCAGGTGAAATTTTGTATTGAGCTTAACCTGTGTACCAAATCCTTTTTGAAATGATTTCCAAAACTTAGAAGTAAACTGAGTACCTCTGTCTGATATGATGGACAAGGGCACTCCATGCAACCGAACTAGCCGTCGGATGTATAGTTTGGCATAATCCTCCGTTGTATCGGTTGTTTTGACTGGTGGAAAATGAGAGGCTTTGGTCAACCGTTCTACAACAACCCAAATGGAGTCATACTGCCGACGAATGTGAGGTAACCGTGTGATGAAGTTCATATTGATTTCTTCTCACTTCCAAGTAGGAATACCGATACCCTGAAGCACACCTCCCGGTCTCTGATGCTCAACCTTCACTTGTTGACAGTTTGGACACTTAGCTACAAATTTTGCGATGTCTTTTTTCATGTCGTTCCACCAATAAAGTTTCCGTAAGTCTCGGTACATGTTGGTGGCACCTGGATGTATCGAATATCTAGAACCATGAGCCTCATGAAACATCTGATTTCTCAAATCATCAACGTCCGAAACACACAAGTGACCCTGGTAACGAATCACACCATCTCCCCCTTTAGAGAAGAGCTTTACCTTCTTATTCTGAACTGTCTCCTTTAACTTCACCAAAATAGGGTCCTCATCTTGCCTATCTTTTACATCAGTCACCAAGGATGATTCTGAACCATTCTGAACTACAACACCGCCATCGGTCGAGTCAACCAAATGAACTCCCAAACTTTCAAGTCGATGCACATCCTTCACCAGCTCCTTTCTCCCCTTATCCACATGGGACACATTCTCCATAGAGAGTCTACTAAGTGCGTCTGCTACTACATTGGCCTTGACCGGATGGTAAGAGACACTCATGTTGTATTCCTTAAGTAGCTCCAACCACCTCCTTTTCCTTAGATTTAGATCCTTTTGTGTAAACACATATTGTAAACTCTTGTGGTCCGTAAACATCTACATGGCCCATACAAATAGTGTCTCCGGATCTTCAATTCAAATACCACCACCGCCAATTGGAGATCATGGGTCGGGTAATTCTTCTTATGAACCTTCAGCTATTTGGAAGTGTATGCTATAACTTTACCATGCTGCATCAATACACAACATAGTCCAATTCTAGAAGCATCGCAATACACCACAAACCCATCGGTACCCTCGGGTAGGGTCAACATCAGTGTTGAGGTAAGTTGAGTCTTCAACTCCTAAAAGCTCCTCTCACAAGCATCCGACCATTGGAATTTCACTTTCTTTTGGGTAAACTTTGTCAATGGAACTACAATAGATGAAAAGCCCTCAACAAATCTCCAATAATAGCTAGCTAAGCCCAAAAAGCTCCTGATATCTAAAGGATTTACCGGTCTAGGCTAGTTCTTCACCGCTTTTATTTTCTGAGAGTCCACCTTTATACCCTCACTTGCTACTACATTGCCCAAAACGCCACTGAGTTCAACCAAAACTAGCACTTGCTGAATTTAGCATATAGTTGGCGATCCTTGAGAATCTATAGCACCATTCTCAAATGAGCGGCATGCTCCTCCTCACTCCGAATGTATATCAGTATGTCATCAATAAACACGATCACGAACATATCCAAGTATGTATTGAACACCTGTTCATCAAATCCATAAAAGCTGCAGGAGTATTTGTTAGTCCATAAAAGTTGAAGGTTGTATTCGAGATGTCACTCTCCCCCACCCTAAGCAGATGGTATCCGGACTTGAGGTCTATCTTTGGAAAGCACTTTGCACCCTAAAGATGGTCAAACAAATCATGAATCCTAGGTAGAGGGCACCTGTTCTTGATGGTGACCTTGTTCAATTTCCTATAATTAATAAACATATTCAGAGAACCATCTTCCCTTCATACGAAGAGAACTGGCACAACCCATGGGGATTTGCTTGGTCTAATGAAACCCTTATGTCCATGTTCTGAATTCTATTCTGAATCCCTTTCTGAATTANATAATTAATAAACATATTCAGAGAACCATCTTCCCTTCATACGAAGAGAACTGGCACAACCCATGGGGATTTGCTTGGTCTAATGAAACCCTTATATAAAAGGTCCTTCAAATGCTCCTTCAACTCCTTTAACTCGTATGGGGCCATTCTATAAAGAGGAATAGATTTAGGTTGCGTATCGGGAAGAGGGTCAATACCAAAATCAATCTCCCTCTCGGGAGGGATTCCCAGTAGATCATCTGGGAAGACTTCTGGATACTCGCATACTACTGGGACTAACTAGACAGTCAGGAATTCGAATGTAGTATCCTTAACCCTAACTAAATGGTACACGCAACCCTTGGAGATCACCTTTCTAGACTTATGGTAGCAAATGAAACGACCTACAGGCACAGCTGAACTACCCTTCCACTCTATCACTGGCTCACCTGGAAATCTGAACACTACTACCTAGGTTCTATAATTAACTGACGCATAACAAGTAAATAGCCAATCCATGTTGAGGATAACATCAAAGTTGATTATGGCTAACTCTACTAGATCTGCTGAGGTAACTTTATGAAGGACTTTGATTGGGCAACACCTATACACCCATCTAGCTACAACTAAAACACCCACTTGAGTAGAGACTAAAAAGGATTCTGGCAAGATTTCAGGACTGACTCTGAAACTACTAGCGACATAAGGTGTCACAAAAGACAAGGTAGCCTCTAGATCTAACAAAGAATATACATCAAGATAGAAGACTTATAACATACCAGTGACTATATCTGGGGAGTTCCTCCTACTCCTGGCCAGATGCTAAGGCATAGAATCTGTTTTGGCGCTGACCGCCACTTGTGCTACTAGATGCCCCCTGCTAGGCTTGGGCATGCGGGTGAAGCTGCTGAACGAGAAGCTGGCCCTCAGCCCCTATCATGGCTCTGTTTAGCTGCTAGGAAATATCTAAGCATATGTCCGGGCTTCCCACACCCGAAGCAAGCACCTGTACCCGCCTAGCACTAACCCGTGTGCCCCAGATTACACCTGCTGCAAACTGGGATACTGAAATCTGTGAGCGCCTGTTTCTCTGACCCCTAGAGCCTAATGCTCGTCCTTTGTGGTCGTGCCTAGGTCTAGATGGCAAACTCATCGCTAACGATGCTGGGGATGAATATTTCTGGTGGGTCTGCTGCCGGTGACCACTACCTGGACTCAATTGAGAGAACCTATAGCAGTCCGTCCTGGCCCTCTTGGCCTATCTCTCGCTCAGATGCGTCACCTCCATCTGCTGGGCGTACAAAACTATTCGAGGGAAATCCATATCTTGATGGAGCATAGTGGTTCTGCAATCCTTGTCTAGATAGCCCACCACCCCATGAACAAACTATCTCACTCGTTCCCTCTTATAAACCACTAACTCTAGGGCGTACTTTGATAGACGAGTGAACTCTAGGGAATACTCCTACACTGTCATCTTCCCATGCTTTAGGTTCACGAACTGGGCTGCCTTCAACTCCCTCATCTCATGAGGGTAGAACCTATCTAGAAAATCAACATGAAACTCCTCCCTACTGATAGGGCTTGCCCCAACTGCCCTACTATTCTTCCACTATCTAAACCAAATGTGTTCGACCCCCTTCAACTGACATGAGGCCAAATCAGCACACTGTACTCCATTCACCCCCATGACTTGGGTGATCTTCACAATCTCATCGATAAACTCATGTGGATCCTCGTCCTCCTTGGACCCAAGAAACTCTGGTTGGTTCATCCTTAAGAAAAGTCTTATTCGTGTTGCCGCCACATTCCCGTTCTATGGGACATGCGCCACTGCCTACTGGTTGACCTGGGCGATCAAGGCCTGCGCTACCATCTAGATTTCTTCCCGAAATTCAGCATGGTCAACCGGCTCCGGTGCATGGTGCTCCTGGACTGGTGGGGCTTCTTGGTTCCCGTCTCCATTGCCATCCTCGTGGAAATTTCCATTCTCATTCCTTCTGCCATTTACCCTACGGGGAGGCATGATGCTGCAATCGCGAATAGCACGAGTTAGGAGAATAGAGAGACATTTCACCCCATGACATTTATCATGAAAGAAGGGAACATTTCCTAAATGTCTAGCCTCTTCATCATAAGTGTGGCGTGCTTCACACCCATGAAAAATACTGTACTTGACACGACTTTTAGACACCCTAGGACACTTCAAAACCTATAGCTCAAATACCAAGTTTGTCACACCCTGAATATGGGCCCGGATTGAGACATGCAACAAGGAGCCCTAAGAGACCACAAGTCGGCCCATGGAATGAACATACTCCTAACTCAATCAAATAAAGCGGAAGACTTAACATAATAAGCATAGGGGACTTCTAAGAATAACATATAATCCAAAAATACAACACGAGTTTGAAGCTGAATACAATCTATAGTCTGAAAAGCCTCTAAGTCTAATGAGTTGATGGGGCAAGACCCCAACTAACTCTCTATTTCTAAAAATAGAAAATACACAAACATAACTGAATGAAAGAGGGGACCTCAACAGATGAGGACTCACAAACAGAGACTGATGCTAACTCCGGAAGCTGACTAGTGATGGGGCTGAGTCTGAAGATTGGAGCCATATCCTAAAACGATACAACATAAAGTATGTGGTTAGTACATGGAATTTACCGAGTATGCAAGGTAAGTAAAACCGCTTAAATAAGTAGAAATCATTTAAATCATACATAATATAAAACATAATCAAAATAAGAATCTGAGAGTAGGGCTTTCATGCTATTTTTTGAAATCATAATCTGAACATAACTAAACATCATAACTCAATAGATTGACCCAAAGCTACAATTTGATGATCATAAGTAAAACTGAACATTGGGTCAAACCTGATTTAG
>JACEIK010000396.1:414735-426515 GCA_018107945.1 Datura stramonium | reverse complement strand
CATGGTGGCCTTGTCGGCCCGCATAGGTTCCCTTATATTAAAGATATTCTGGTTAGCTGATGTTATAGTACAGGTGGCTATAGGCCTAGTCGGCCGGAGGTTGTATTTACAGCAGTTATATAGCCCGTCGTTTTCTTGAATCAGAGTTAGAGCCAGCCAGGCACCAAAAGTGCTTAGGCTCAGTAGTCTAGCAGTTTAGGTCCTAGTAGGACACCAGGTGCCAGTCATACCCCCAAGGCGGGGCATGACAACCCACAGATAGTCCTTTATGCCCAATAGATGGAGGCAGCTCATATGAGACAGATAGAGGCCAAAAGGGCAAGAACTGATAGATACAGGTCCTCCCAGTCAAGGCCTAGAGGTGGGCCTCACCAGCAGTCCCAACACAGGTCTATGAAACCAGCCCCATCTTCAGCCAGTACCCCATCAAGGCCATGAGTCAATCAAAGGAGTAGGGCCTCAGGTTCGAGGATTCAGAATAGTATGTGCAAAGAGCGCACATTCCCATCTTGTGCTACTTTTGGAAAAAACCACCAAGGGAAGTGTTTGGTGGGCTCAGATGCTTGGTTCAGGCCGACGCGAATAACACTCAACGTGTCACGGAGGGTAACGCGGAGNCAAGGGAAGTGTTTGGTGGGCTCAGATGCTTGGTTCAGGTGTGGAAAACCTGAACATAGGCTCAGGAATTGGGTCGCAGCTAGGTCAAGGGGTGGTGAAGCCCGTACTCCAGCAGCCAGTTTAGAAGCCCTAGGGGCACGTCCTACTCAGTAAGGTATTTCGATTGGTCCAGCCAACGGCCAGCACCAGAACCGATTTTAGGCACTTGGCTCTCGACAAGAGCAGGAGACTTCTCCCTATATGGTCACAGGTATGTTTCGAGTCTTTCATATTGATGTTTATGATTTTCTAGATACGGGGGCTACTCTGTCTTTTGTGACACCTTACATTACTAGTAACTTTGGGTTCAGTCCTAAAACTTTGTCAGAACCATTTTTGGTGTCTACTTCGGTTGGGGATTCAGTCGTAGCGAGGCGGGTATAAAGAGGTTGCCCCATTACTATATTGCATAAGGTTACCTCCGCAAACTTAGTAGAATTGGCTATGACTGATTTTGAAATTAATTTGGGGATGGACTGGTTTTTTTGCTATGATTTGACATTAATTTGACATTAACTGTAGAACCCGATCGGTGGAGTTTCGGTTTCCAGGTGAACCGGCTTTAGAATGGAGGGGTAGTTTAGCGGTACCAGTAGGCCACTTTATCTCCTATATCAAGGCCTGAAAAATGATTGCTAAGGGTTGTATTTACCATTTGGTTAGGATTAAGGATGCCACGTCCGAGACCCCAACCATTCAATCCGTCCCCGTGGTATGTAAGTATGCTGAGGTATTTCCAGATGACCTACAAGGTGCTCCTCCCAGAAGGGAGATTGATTTTGAGATTGACCTTTTACCTGACACACAACCTATATCAAATCCTCCCTACCAAATGGCCCCATACGAGCTAAAATAGTTAAAGAAGCAATTGAAGGATTTGCTGGATAAGGGTTTCGTTAGGACGAGTAAGTCTCCATGGGGTACCCTAGTGCTATTCGTCCGAAAGAAGGACAGTTCTCTTCGGATGTGTATTGACTAGGCAGTTGAACAAGGTCATCGTCAAGAATAGGTACCCTTTACCCAGGATAGATGACCTATTCGACCAGCTTCAGGGTGCCAAATGTTTCTCCAAGATAGACCTCAGGTTCGGGTATCACCAGCTCAGGGTTCGGGAGAGCGACATCCCGAAGACTTCTTTTAGGACACGGTATGGCCATTATGAATTCGTTGTTATGTCTTTTGGAATAACAAATACCCATACAACTTTTATGGATCTGATGAACAGGGTATTCAAGGCATATCTGGACATGTTCGTGATAGTGTTCATTGACGACATATAATATACTCCAGGAGTGAGGAGGAGCATGCCGCACACTTGAGGGTAGCACTCCAGACCCTCAAAGATAACCAGCTATACGCCAAGTTCAGCAAATGTGAGTTCTGGTTGAATTCTACTGCATTCTTGGAACATGTAGTTTCAAGCGCAAGTGTAAGGCTTGACTCCCAAAAAATAGAGGTGGTAAAGAATTGGCCCAGACTGGTAAACCCTTCGAAGATCAGGAGCTTATGGGGCTTAGCGGGTTACTATCGTAGGATTGTAGAAGGTTTCTCATCCATTGCAGCCCCATTTACTAGATTGACTTAGAAAAAGGTGAAGTTCCAATGGTCGGAGGCTTGTGAGAAGAGCTTCCAAGAATTGAAGGCCAGACTCACTTCGGCACTGGTGTTGACATTACCGTAGGGCTCTGATGGTTTTGTTGTATATTGTTATGCTTCGATAGTTGGACTGGGATGTGTATTGGTGCAACACGGGAAGGTCGTAGAATATGCTTCTAGACAGCTGAAAATTCATAAGAAAAATTACCCGACTCATGATCTTGAGTTGGCTGCAGTGCTGTTTGCGTTGAAGATGTGGAGACACTATTTGTATGGGGTTCATGTAGATGTATTCACTGACCACAAAAGCTTACAATATGTGTTCACACAGAAGGATCTCAATCTTCGGCAACGAAGGTGGTTGGAGCTACTTAAGGACTATGACACGAGTGTCCTTTACTACCCGGGTAAGGCAAACGTGGTAGTGGATTCCCTTAGTAGACTCCCTATGGAGAGTGTGTCGCATGGGAGTGAAGACTAGAGGGAGCTGGTGATGGAGGTGCATCGACTGGCATGGTTGGGAGTTAGATTAGTTGATTTCACCAATGGTGGGGTAGTAGTCCAAAACGGGTCAGAATCGTCCTTGGTAGCGGAGGTGACGGCTAAACAAGATAAAGATCCAACTTTGGTAAAGTTGAAAGAAGTTGTTCAAAGTCAGAAAGTAGAAGTCTTCTCTAAAGGGGGAGATGGTGTGCTTCAGTACTAGGGTCGATTATGTGTTCCGAACGTCGGGGATTTGAGGAGTCGGATGTTGCATGAGGCTCATGGATGTAGATATTTTATCCATCCAGGTGCCACTAAAATTTATCATGCCTTGCGGGAAATCTACTAGTGGAATGGCATGAAGAGGGATATTGTGGAATTCATAGCCAGGTGCCCAAATTGCCAACAAGTGCAAGTCAAACATTAGAGACCGGGGGGTTTACTCCAAGATATCAGCATTCCTACTTGGAAATGGAAAGAAATCAATATGGAATTTTTAACCGGTTTACCCTGAACTCATAGGCAGTATGACTTCATTTGGGTTGTGGTCAACAAGTTGACCAAGGCTTCTCATTTCTTACTGGTCAAAACCACTGATTCAGTAGAAGATTATGCTAAGTTATACATCCGAGAGCTTGTTAGATTGCACAGAGTGCCCTTGTCCATCATATCAGATGGAGGCACCCAATTCACCTCTTAGTTTTGGAGATCTTTTCAAAAGGGACTTGGTACCCAGGTCAAGCTCAGCACGGCATTTCATCTGCAAAAAGATGGTCAGGCAAAGCGGACTATCTAGACTCTTGAGGAAATGTTGAGAGCTTGTGTTATTGACATCAAGGGTTGTTGGGACGAGCATTTACCTCTTATTGAGTTTGCCTCCAACAACAGCTATCAATCTAGCATTCAAATGGAACCATTCGAGGCTCTCTATGGGTGAAGGTGTAGATCTCCCATTTTTTGGTTTGAAGTCGGTGAGGCTTCGTTAGTTGATCCAGATTCAGCCCAGAGGCTATGGAGAAAGTTCAGTTGATAAGAGAGAGGCTGAAAACATATTCAGTCCAAAAGTCTTATGCGAATGTAAGGAGAAGAAAACTTGAGTTCGAGATCGATGATTAGGTGTTTTGGAAGGTATCTCTCATGAAGGGAGTAATAAGATTCGAAAAGAAAGGGAAACTCAATTCCCGCTATATTGGCCCACACAGAATTGTGAGACGAGTGGGTAAAGTATCCTATGAGTTAGAGTTACCTTCATAGTTAGCTTCAGTTCATCACGTATTTCGCGTATCGCTCTTGAAAAAGTTCTTGGGAGATCCAGCATAAGTTGTTCCGGTGGAAAGTGTTGATGTGAAGGATAGCCTTAGTTATGAGGAAATTCCCATTGCAATCTTGGATCGTCAGGTTCGAAGGATAAGGAAGAAGGAAGTAGCTTCAGTGAAGGTGTTATGGAAAAATCAACATGTTGAGGGAGCTACGCGGGAAGCCGAGGCAGATATGATAGCTAAATAACCCCATTTGTTCCCTACCGGGTTAGTTTCAGTTTGGGGTATCAATTTTTGCCCTAAACCTCATTCAGTTTTTCATGTTCTATTCTTGCGTGCAAGTTTATTTTATGATATGATGTATGCATGTGATGTCTGAATTAAGTCCAGCTATGTAATTCTTTTCGTGAGCAATCGTTCCGCTAGTTTTCGGCATAAATCATAAGTATATTCATATGGTGATTGTATGATTATGAGTTTTCTGCATGTTTCAAACATTTGAGGATGAATGTTCCCAAGGAGGAGATATTGTTATACCCCGGGAACCCAAGGATCAGACCCCAAAGTCAAACAGGAAAAATCTAGAAAATATTGCAGCAGTGCAGAACAAGTCGTTAGAAGACTCGTGAGGAGACCCCAAAAGTCTTCAAGTGGCTCGTGGGAAGGTTGGACTGAGCTGAGAAGTTGAGGCCCCCACGTGCATAGGAGCGACTCGTGCTCAGTCACCACGAGTCGTTAGGTCTAAGGTGGGGTAAGGTTAAGGGTTGCCTGGGTGGTTTGACCAGTGTACCTAACGGATGGGACCCCACGAGTCGTGGCCATTCCCAACGACTCGTGTGGTGCATCGTGAGCAAGCCTATGGGATTCTAGTGGAGATGAGGTAGTGTACACGACGAAAGGGCGTAATGAGTCGTGTTCACTAGGAACGAATCATTAGGTCCCCCATTGCGAGCCCTATCGACCTAGTATTTAGTGTACTTGATGGATGATGCAACAAGTCATTTCCCGTCCCGACGAGTCGTCAGGTCACCCGTTAGGGACACCTGGCAGTTATTTCCTACGAAATTAGTGAGCCTAGGCCTCCTCGTAATTTCCTACGCTCCTAAGACCTAAACTACGTCATTTGAGGTCGGGACAGGGTTTTTAAGGGGAAATCATCCATGATGAACCTCACTTTGATACTCGTAATAGTAGAGAGGGAATTGGAAAGGGATTCAAGTGACTTCTTCAAGTTCTTCAAGATTCCACCTAGGACTTTTCAACGAAGTTAAGAATGATGTAATTCTAGGTATTTGGGGTTTTGAATGGGTAGTTTAGTCCCTACTCATGCCCAAATTCTTCCTAACTCTATGTTAAAAGCTATTAATTCTTGATGGGTCATAGCCCAAATGCATGCTTCCTCAAAAACCGATATAAACATGTTGTAGTATGTCCAAAAATCATGGGTTTCAATTGTTGGGCTGTTTTCACTTATTTTCTTCAATACTTGATGATTTAATTCCTAAAAGCTCATGTACCCTAAATCATGGGGTTTTAGTGAAATTCATGATTTGGTGATTTCTAAAGCATGATAGGAACTTTTGAATTTTAAGCATGTTTCAATTACTCATGTTATTATGATCATGTTTTTCTTAAATTTAAGCATTTAAAGTATGATTGAAACTATGGGCAATGCCCACATATCGCTTATGATTCATGAACTATGGTTTTGGCCGAACCGAAGGCCCATTTCCATGGATAGTATCACGAATTCTCAAGCATGTTATGATTATCACAGGTTAACTAGCCATGCATGTAATGTATGAATTTTATGATCACGTTGCATGTTTTAGTAGTAGTACTTAATATCGAGTAGGTTCGAGGCCTAGGTTACGCCCTGAATTTCAGAACTATGTGCCACCGTAGGTTATGTTTGGGACCGCCTCAGTGTATGTCCCCTATGCCCTACGGGGTCTTCATGAGTGATATCACGCCTTTCATGGTTCATACCCTTGGCAAGGTATGGACGGCCTCCCAACTGGGCTTACAGGTCGGGCTCCATGTGTGCTCATATGGGGTATGTCGGTTATAGAAATCTCCCATTGTTCCTCATGTTTTAATGCATGCATGATTATGTTCTTTTGGCTCAAGTCGTGTTTACATAATGTTTTCCCTCATGTTATCACTACGACAGGTTTATGGATATTTTGGAAATCTTTCTCCTTATGATGTATTTATGATTTCAGTTTTTATGATCATGATGTCCCCACTCCTATAAATTTTATGTTTTAAAGCATTGTCGTGCATAACTTACATACTCGGTACCTTCCAAGTACTGACCCATATATTTTTCGGATTCGGTGCACAAGTTCAGCATCATACCTAGTTTGCGCTCGGTTCTACTCTCTGCTACCAGTGGTGAGTCCTCATGATTCGAGGGCTTCTTGTTCGGACTTTATTTACCTTTTGTTTCCAGATTGTTGTGGTTAGTTGGGGTTTCGTCCTTCAACCCTTCTATTATGATTAGAGGCTTTCATACCTATGTGTACCATTCAACCGTTTATGTTTGGATCTTGTATTGTTGTTTCTTACACCTCTTGTTACGATTTTCAGTTAGTGCATGATTATTAAGTTAAGCTTTTCGCCTAATGTGAATGGATCAAATATATGCTCACGCCATGGGTTGACTAGGAGTCTTCGGGGCTTATCGTCCCATGTCTACGATCTAGGTGTACTCATGGGTCGTGACAAAGGCTAAGGTTCAAGAAGAAGGTTTCCCTTTGCCCCAACCATGGTCTCCCTGATGGAGTGCTCCTTCAAAGTTTTTACCTAGCTCTAGACTCCATTTGCAAATCCGTTGCCAATAATTTATCCGAAGGATCAATCATGGATCAGACATATGGGTTAGCTAAGGCCCTTCTAGACAGAATGCCAAAGACAAATCAGGCATGGCATATGAGAGAAACCAATGTATCGACACATGATGTTGATTTTAGTGTGTTGGAAGTCGAGCTGCGAAAAAGAGATGAAGAGCGAGATGAGAATCTTTCTAAAATGATGACACAGTTAGAACTAATGACAAAACATATAATGGGGGCAGGACCTAAAGTGGTGAATGATGGTATGTAGGGTCCATTGCACTTTGAAGGAGAATTATCGCCACCGAGATACGACGAGAAATGCCAATACATGGAAAATCAGATGGGGGGTTCTCGATCATGGTTTCAAGGGACTAATCAAGGCCCTTGGCACCCACAGGAAGAGAACTATGGTTGGAGAAACCGCGACACACAGGGATGGCCCATTAGAAATTGTCACGACCCGAACGGAGACCCGGATAGTAGACATGGGGCAAGGGACCCCGAGATACTCCAAGTCGACCCATGAAATAAGAATACATCTAACTCATTCGATAAACTGAAGAAATCATCAATGTAACTTAGCAGAAGTCTAACTCATCGTAACATCAGAATAAGCATCCGAAGCTAACACATACATAAGTCTAAAAAGCCTCTAATCTGGACGAGCTGATGGGACAAGAACCCAACTAACTCAACAATACTGAAACTGAAAATACATAAGGAACTGAAAGCCTAGCCCTCGAAGGATGAGGACTCACCAACCGAGTAGGAGCTAAATCTGACAAACGACTACGAACGGGGCTGAGCCTGGGAGTTGGGTCCTGTTCATGAAAGGATACAACATAGAAAGTATGTGGTAAGTACGTGGATTGTACGAGTATGCAAGCTAAGTAAAACCGCTTAAGAAAAGTAAATCATTTAAAACACTTTGTAACATATCATAAGCTTTCAAATTTGAGAGGAAGGACTATATACATTCATTCTGAAATCATAATCTTTTCATAATATAACCATGCATAGCTTCATAACATTATAACTGACTCAAATGACTCAAAGCTGAAATATGACATTTATAGAAAAGCTGAACAATGAGTCAAAACATGCCTTTAGAACATGCATGCTTAAAGTATTAATCATGAGTAATGAATATGCAAATTTGAATCATGTAGACAATGGGAGACTCTTCACTTAACCGACATACCATGATAGAGCTTACGTGGTCCCGACTATCACACTCAAGTGGGAAGAGTCGTCCAAAATCATTCCAAGGCTAAGGACACTACCATGGTATCGATGCTCATGGGACATTAGGTCCGGGAATAGCTCACAAGGGAGGTCCTAATAACACAATAGTATCAACATATTTGGCGCGTAGTTCTGGGCATAGGTTGATCGACCCTTAACCCGCTCGGTGGTAGACTCTTGTCCCAAAACATGCAATGGTCTACATCGTACATAACGAAGCTCAACATCGTGTGTTGATGAAGCTCAACAATGATATCATGCATAAACTCAACATCATATGACACGAAGCTCAACATTGTCATTTGATAAAGCTCAGTAATAGAATCATGCATAGAAACGACATCGTATGAAAACGATGCTCAATTATAACATACATCTCAATTATAAATTCATGCATATGAGAAGCTCTATTTTGAAACATACCACAAGCTCAAATATACGTGAGAGAATCTACTCCAAAACCATGTGGTAAGCTATATGTAGGAATATTTAACTCAACATACCACATGCTAATAATATGAAATTTGGGAGACTTCACTCTGAACAATGTGGTAAGCTTATTTCGGGAAAATCATCATTTTAAATCAACATGTGGGAATTGCCCAATGCTTTTTCATACCTTGATCTACTCAATTCATTTTGAAAACAATATCATAATAATAGGTAGCTTTAGAAGCATGCTTTTCATCATCAAATCTCATCATCATACATTCATCATCATTCTCTTCTTCCATGAACTTCTCATCCATGGTCATTCAATTTTATAATTTAGAAAACATAATTTGTATTGAAAACAATTTAAATTTTGCCCAAGCTTCACAATTCATCAATAGAAATAGAATCTAATCATACCCATGTATAGAGATTGAAGAATTCTGCAATTGGGTAAAAACCCATACTTGATCATAGGTGATTTTATGATTTGGTAGAAATTGGGCATGGGTGTGGAAGGAAACACCCACTCATAACCCTACATACTTCGGAGGGATGATTTTACCACTTATCTAATTGCCCAAAATGAGATTACAATGGAAACCTTCAAAACATTCTCTAAATCCTCTCTTCAAACTCTCAAGTTTGCATGCATGGAATGAATTATCTTAGAATAGGTTTTCCCCTCTTAAAACCCTATAAAACAATCCTAAAACAACGTAGTATAGGCCCCTAGGACTTAGGAATTACGAAAAAGCCCTTACTAAAATCACAAAATTTGGCTGACTGCTAGTCCCCACGAGGGACTGGGAGACTCGTGCTCACAGGCCATGACTTGTGGTCAAGAGTCTTCTGGTACACTGCTCAAAACAATAAGGGGACCTCACGGAAGACACCATGAATCGTGGTGGGTGTCCACGACTCGTGGTCACCATCCGTGGCTTCTACTGCCCAATGCCTCCTCGCCACAACCAGTCTAGGCCACAGGAGACCTCACAAGTCGTGAAGCTTGACCACGACTTGTAGTCAGGCCCGTGGTCCTCTCAAAAAGCCCTGCCAACCTTGAGGACCACGAGTCACCTCACAACTTGTGGTCACTTCTCACAAACCTCCTCACAATTCAACCTAACCTTGTGCGAAATTTCAGTTTTCAACGCTTTTTCTCCCAGGTCTGATCCCTAGGTCCTCGGGGTATAACAATATCTCCCCCTTGGGAGCATTAATCCTCAAATGTTAGAAACACATAGAAAAAGCAGAAACATTTAATCCTCATATGCAAACACTGATCATTTAAACCGAAAACTGACGAAATGACTATCTCCGAAAAGAATTGCATAGTTGAACTGAATTCATACATCACATACATCTGTCATAACATAAATCAAACTTGTGAACATGAATTGAACATGGAAACTGATTAGTGAATTAGGGAAAAAACTGATACCTCAAACTGAAACTGAGCCAGTAGGGAAAAGGTGTGGGAATTTAGCCTTCATAGCCGCTTCGGCTTCCCACATAGCTCGCTCAATATGCTGATTTCTCTATAACAACTTTACCGAAGATATTTCTTTGTTCCTCAGCCTCCAAATCTAAAGATCAAAGATCGCAACTGGAATTTTCTCATAACTGAGGCTATCTCCCACACAAACGCTTTCCACCGGGACAACTAAAGCTAGATCGCCCAAGCACTTTTTCAAGAACGATACATGAAAGATGGGATGAACTGAAGATAACTCTAATGGCAAGTCCAAGTCATACGCTACCTTGCCAACTCTTTTCATAACCTTGAAAGGGACAACATAGAAGGGAGTAAGTTTTCCTTTCTTTCCGAACTGTATGACTCCCTTCATGGGAGACACCTTCGGATATACCCAATCGTCCACCTCGAACTCCAACTCTCTCCTCCTCACATCAGCATATGACTTTTGTCGACTCTAAGAATTTTAAGCCTATCCCTTATATATTGAACTTTCACCATAGCCTCATAAACCGAATCAGGTCCTATCATAGCTACCTCACCAACCTCAAACCGTCCAATGGGCGATCTACACCTCTGCCCATAAAGAGCCTCAAACGGTGCCATCTGGATGATGGAGTGATAGTTGTTATTGCAAGAAAACTCGATCAAAGGTAAGTGATCATCCCAAATACCCTTAAAATCCATCACACAAGCTCTCAACATGTCCTCGAGAGTCTGGATTGTCCACTGTGCCTGACCATCCGTTTGCGGATGAAATGTTGTGCTGAGTTTAACTTAAGTCCAAATCCCTCTTTGGAAAGACCGCCAAAACTGAGAGGTAAACTGATTACCTCGGTTTGAGATGATAGCAAGGGTACTCCATGTAATCGAACCAACTCCCGGGTATACAGTTTGGCATAATCATTCGCTGAATCTGTGGTTTTGACCGTTAGAAAGTGTACAACTTTGGTGAACCTGTCTACAACCACTCAAATAGAATCATAGTGTCGGCGAGTACGAGATAGGCCGGTAATGAAATCCATATTAATCTCTTCCTACTTCCAAGTGGGAATGCTAATATCCTAAAGTACGCCTCCTGGCCTTTGGTGCTCGACTTTTACCTACGCACAATTCGGGCACTTGCCTAGAAATTCTATAATATCCTTCTTCATGTCGTTCCACCAATATATTTCCCGCAAGTCATGTTACATCTTGGTAACACCCAAATGAATAGAATACCTGAATCCATGTGCCTCATGCAATATCCGATCCCTCAAATTACCAAAATCTAGAACACATAGATGGCCTTGGTACCGTAGCACCCTATATCCCTCTTTGGAGAAGACCTTCACCTTCTGACTTCCAACATCTTCCTTCAGCTTTAACAAAATCGGATCCTCATCTTGTTGGGCTTTCACATCCGTCATGAAGGATGATTCTAATCTGTTTTGCACAACAACGCCGCTAACGGTCGACTCAACCAATCTAAACCTCAACCTCACAAGTCTATGGACATCATTCACCAACTCCTTCTTTCCCTTATCCGCATTGGACACACTCTTTCACGACCTAAGAGTACACCCAGATCGCTGATCAGGGGCATATTTATATGCCAAATTGATACTCAAACGCATCTCTTTTGCCTTTTTATCCAACAATGTGTGTACATTCTCATGTAAATTGTAGGGAAGTGTGATTTTATACCAACAAACATGATTAGCGTTGTTTTGCAGGAAAAACATACTTTTTATGGAGTTAAGATACATGTTGGGAGAAATCAGAGATGGACTCGGGAACGAGCAAGGAAGC
>JACEIK010000396.1:364985-409201 GCA_018107945.1 Datura stramonium | reverse complement strand
GGTTTTACCCTGTAGTCCAGTCCCTGTAGGTTCGACATTTCGATTCTTAAAAAGGGCCACTATATTACTTGTACAACCCGTACACTTGCGGGCTCATCAATCGCAGAAACGGGACAAGGAGTCTCGAAAGACTCCAAATCAACCCATGGTGTGAGCATATATCTAATTCATACACATAAGGCGTAGGACTTAACTTATCATGAATTTAAATGAAGCGTGACATGAAATATAAAATACAGTAATTCAAAAACCAAGCATATTTAGCGAAATACTACAATTAAGTATGAAAGCCTCTAATCATAATAGACGGGTTGAAGGGACAAAACCCCAACTAACCCCAACATTCTGAAAACAAAAGGTAAACAAGGTCAAAACATGAAGCCCTCGAATCATGAGGACTCACCATTGAGAGTTGAGAGCATAACTGAGAGCAAGCTAGGAACGATGCTGAACCTGCAAACCGGATCCTGAAAATATGTGGGTCAGTACTTTGAAGGTACTGAGTATGTAAGGCATGCAAAAAAATACTTAAAAACATAAAATTTATCGGAGTGGGGACGTCATGATCATAAGACTGAAATGGTAAGTATATTGTAAGGCTCAAGATTTGCAAAATATTCGTAAACCTGTCATAGTCTTAACATGAGAGAAAACATTTCATGAAAACATAACTCGAGCCAAAAGAGCATAATCATGCATGCATCAAAACCATGAGGAACAATGGGAGATTTCGACAACCGACATACCCCATATGAACGCACATGGAGCCCGACCTGTAAACCTAGTCGGGAGGTCGTTCATTCCTTTCCTAAGGTATGAACCATGAAAGGCGTGATATCACTCATGAGGGCCCCGTAGGACATAGGGGACAGTCACTGAGTAGGTCCCAAACATAACCTACGATGGCACGTAGTTTTTAGATGGGGGGCGTAACCCTGGCCCCGAAACCTACTCGGTGTTAAGTACTACTCTTAAAACATGCAACGTGCTCATTGAAATTCATACATGACATGCATGGCTAGTTAAATCATGAGAATCATATCATGATTTAGAATTCGTAATACTAGCCATGGAATTGGGCCACTGAATAGGCCAAATCATAGTTCTTAAATCATAAGCGACATGTGGGCATTACCCATAGTTTCAATAATACATGAAATTCTGAACTTTTATAGGAAACATGATCATAATAACATGGGTAGTTGAAGGATTGAAGACATGCGTAAAATTTAAGAAAAAATTCGCATTAAGCTTGCGGAATCATCATGACCATGAACTTTACTAAAAAATCCTCATAATTGGGCATTTATACTTTTAGAGGTCATATCATGAAAATCTATCCAAATTAATTTGAAATTCATATGTTAGGCATACTACAACAAGCTCATTTCAAATTCTTAAGGAATCATTCAATTTGATAAAGACCCATAAAGTTTTGGTAACTTCAAACATAGAATTATGGAGAAATTAGGCATGGGTAGGGACTAAACTATGCATTCAAAACCCCATATACCTGGAATTTCTTGATTCCTAACTCTCTTGAAAAACTCTAGGTGGAAACTTGAAGAACTGAAGTAGAACCCTTGAATCTCCTCCTACTCCCTTCTCTAGTTCTTGCAAATGCCAAATGAGACTTCGCATGAGGTTTTCCTCCTTAAAAGACCCTGTCCCAAACTCAAAATGATGTGGTTTAGGGTCAAAAAGCATACAAAGGTCGAATTTTCCCTTAATGAAATTTTCCTAAAAAACAGATCTGGCCCCAACCACAACTCGTACCATGAGTCATGCCACGAAGTCACGACTCGTGATCACCTCACCACTTTTCAATCTTTTGAATCTTGCCACGACTCGCATACCACAACTCATAGTACCATCCTATTGGTCGTACTGTCAGTCGTGGTACCATCCATCCATACCAAACACGACTTAACCACGACTCCTCATCACGACTCATTGCTACATCCTACGAGTCGTACCATGACCCTTGACGACTCACTCTGGAACCATTGAGAATTTCACCACGAGTCATACCTACGCGTCACGACTTATAGGACCACCCGTGATATGACCTCAGGCACCCAAAATTCATCATGACTCGAGTCACGAGTCGTAGGTCCTCACCACGAATCGTAGCTCGAGTCATACTGGTGCAAAATTCCAGGTTTTCTGCAGTTTCAAACTTCAAATCCCGGGTCTATTCTTAGGCCTTTCTAGGTTATTACAATATCTCCCCCTAGGAAACATTTGTCCTCTAATGTAGGAAATAAGCAACAAACAGAAATATACAATTACCATATGCAAATACTGATTATTTAAGCCGAAAACTGACGGAATAACTACCCCCGAAAAGAACTACATAGTTGGATTGAATTCAAACATTACATACCTATATCATATCATAAAATAAACTTGCACGCATGAACGGAACATGAAAAACTGATTAGAGGTTTAGGGCAAAAATTGATACCTTAAACTGAAACTAGACCAGTAAGGAACAAGTGGGGGTATTTAGCCATCATATCCACTCATCTTCCCACGTAGCTCCCTCAACATGCTGATTTCTCCATAACACCTTTACTGAAGCTACTTCTTTGTTCCTCAGCCTTTGAACCTGACAATCAAATTGAAATAGGAATCTCTTCAAAACTGAGGCTACCCTTCACACCAATACTTTCCACTGGAACCACCAAGGCCAGATATCACATGTACTCTTTGAAGAGCAATACACGAAATACGAGATGAACTAAAGCCAACTCTGAAGGTAACTCTTACTCATAAGCTACCTTACCCACTCGTTTCACAATTCTGTATGGGCCAATATAGCTGGGGCCAAGTTTCCTTTTCTTTCAAAATCTGATTACTCCCTTCATGGGAGATACCTTCAGAACACCCTATCGTCGACCTCGAACTCAAGCTCTCTTCTCCGCACACCCGCATAAGACTTTTGGCAACTTTGAGCCATTTTCAGCCTTCTTCTTATTAACTAAACTCTCTCCATAGCCTCATAGACTAAATTTGAACCCACTAACGAAGCCTCACCAACTTCAAACCACTCAATGGGCGATCTAAACCTTCGCCCGTAAAGAGCCTCGAATGGTGCCATCTTAATGTTGGAGTGATAGCTGTTGTTGTAGGCAAACTCAATAAGAGGAAAATGCTCGTCCTAACTACCGTTGAAGTCAATAGAACAAGCTCTTAACATATCCTCAAGAGTTTGGATATTCCACTCCGCCTGCCCATCTGTTTGCAGAAGAAATGCCGTGCTAAGCTTGACCTGGGTGCGAAGTCCCTTCTAGAAAGATCTCCAGAACTGAGAGGTGAACTGAGTACCTCTATCTAATATAATGGACAAGGGCACTCCATTCAGTCTAACCAACTATAGGATGTATAACTTAGCATAATCTTCTACTGAATCGGTGGTTTTGACAGGTAGGAAATGAGAAGCCTTGGTCAACCTGTCGACTGCAACCCAAATGGAGTCATATTGTCTATGAATGCAGGGTAAACCTGTTACAAAGTCCATATTGATTTATTCCCACTTCCAAGTAGGAATGATGATATCTTGGAGTACACCCCTTGGTCTCTAATGCTCGATGTTCACTTATTGACAATTCGGGCACTTAGCTACGAATTCCGCAATATCCCTCTTCATGCCATTCCACCAGTAAATTTCCCAAAAGGCGTGATACATTTTTGTGGCACCTTGATAGATAGAATATCTAGATTCATGAACCTCATGCAACATTCGAATCCTTAAATCCCCTATATTCGAAACACATAAGTGACCTTGGTACCGAAGCACACCAACTCCCCCTTTCGAGAAGAGTTCTACCTTTTGATTTTGGATAGCTTCTTTCAACTTTACCAATATTGGATCTTCATCTTGTTTAGCCTTCACCTCCATTACCAAGGATTATCTAACCCATCCTTAACTACTATTCCACCATCGATGAACCAATTAATCTAACTCCCAACTGTGCAACTCGATGTTCCTCCTTTAACAGCTCCTTCTTGCCTTCACTCACATGTGACACACTTTCAATAGAAAGTCTACCAAGGGCATCTGTTACCACGTTGGCCTTACCCGGGTGGTAAAGGACACTCATGTTGTAATCCTTAAGTAGCTCCAACAACCTTTGTTTCCAAAGATTTAGTTCCTTCTGTCTGAACACATATTGTAAGCTCTTGTGGTCTGTCAATACATCCACATGAACCCCATAAAAGTAGTGTCGCTATACCTTAAAGAAAATACCACCGAGGCTAGCTTAAGATCATGGCTGGGTAAATTTTCTCGTGAATTTTCAACTATCTGGAAGTATATGTTATGACTTTCCCATGATGCATCAATACACACCCAGTACGACTCTCGAAGTATCACAATATACAACAAAGCCATCAGTAACCTCCGGTAAAGTCAACACCGATGCTGAAGTGAGTCTGGCCTTCAATTCCTGGAAGCTCTTCTCACAAGACTTCGACCACTAGAATTTCACTTTTTTCTGAGTCAATCTAGTCAGTGGGGCTTCAATAGATGAGAAACCTTTCCCGAACCTCCGATAGTAACCCTTTAAGCCCAAAAAGCTCCTGATCTCTGAAGGGTTTACCGGTCTGGGCTAGTTCTTTACCGCCTCTATTTTCTGGGAGTCCACCCTTATACCCTTTTTGACACTACGTGTCCCCAGAATGAAACTGATTTCAACAAGAACTCACAATTGCGGAACTTGGCATATAGTTTGTTATCCTTGAGGGTCTGAAGTGCTACCGTAAGGTGTGCAACATGCTCCTCCTCACTCCTGGAGTATATTAATATATCGTCAATGAACACGATCACGAACATGTCCATATATGCCTAAAATACCCTATTCATTGGATCCATAAAAGCTTCAAGGGAATTGGTTAGTCCAAAAGACATAAAAACTAATTCATAATGGCCATATCAGGTTTTGAAAGTAGAATTTTGGATGTCGCTCTCCCAAACCCTGAGCTGGTGATACCCGGATCTGAGATCTATCTTGGAAAAATATTTAGCACCGTGAAGCTGATTGAATAGGTCATTAATCTAGGGTAAAGGGTATCTATTCTTGATGATGACCTTGTTCAACTACCCATAGTCGATACACATCCGAAGAGAACCATCTTTTTTCAGACGAACAACAATGAGTCACCCCATGGGAACTTTCTCGGTCTAATGAAACCCTTATCCAACAAATCCTTCAACTGATCCTTTAACTCTTTTAGCTCGGTAGGGAGGAATAGATATGGGTTGCGTGACGAGTAAAATATCAATCTTAAAATCAATCTCCCTCTTGGGAGGGACACTGGGTAGGTCATTTGGAAATACCCTGGGATATTCACATACCACAAGGACAGACTGAATAGTCGAGGTCTCGGATGTGACATCCTTAATCGTAACCAAATGGTAAATACAGCCCTTGGAAATCATTTTCCTGGCCTTGAGATAAGAGATAAAGAGACCTACAGGTACCACTGAACCACCCCTCTATTCTAAAACCGGTTCATCTGGAAATCGAAACTCCACCGCTTAAGTTCTACTATTAACAGAAGCATAACATGAAAACAACCAATCCATGCCCAAGATGATTTCAAAATCAGTCATAGCCAATTCTACTAAGTCTGTAGAGGTAACCCTATGAATTATTGTAATGGGGCAACCTCTATATACCCGTGTCGCTACGACCGAATACCCAATCATAGCAGACATAGAAAATGGTTCTGACAAAATTTTAGGACTGACTCAAAAGTGACTAGCAACATAAGGTGTCACAAAAGAAAGTGTAGCTCCCAAATCTAACAAGGCATAAGCATCAATACGAAAGACTCGCAACATACCCATAACTACATTGGGAGAAGTCTCTTGCTCCTATCAAGAGCCAAGTGCATAAAATCGGTTCTGGCGCTGGCCGCCAGCTGAACAAATCGAAGTGCCCTGCTGAGTCTGATGTGCCACTGGAACTGCTGAACTAGCTGCTGAAGTGCGTGCTCCACCACCCCCTGACCTAGCTGCAGGGCAACCCCTGAGTCTGTTTCCGGGTTTGCCACACCCGAAACAAGCATCTAAGCCCACCAAATATTTCTCTAGGTGATTGTTGCCACAGTTAACATAAGATGGAAAAGTGTGCTCTGTGCGCATGTTATTCTTACCCCTCAAACCTAAGGCCCTGCTCCTCTGATCGTCTTGAGGCCTGGATGGGGTACTGGCTGAAGATGTTGCTGATGTAATGGACCTGTGTTGGGACTGCTTGTGAGGTCCACCCCCTAGCCTCGGCTGGGAGAACCTGTGGCTATAAGTTATGTCCCTCTTGGCCTCTCTCTACCTCTTATGAGTTGCCTCCATCTGCTGGGCATAGAGAACTATCCGTGGATAGTACATATCCTAATGAAGCATGGCTGTTCTGCAGTCCTTTTTCAGATACTCGGCTACTCCCTACATGAATCTGCTCACTCGCGCACTCTAGTCCATCACTAACTCCAGGGCATAATTTGACAGGCGAGTGAACTCCAGTGAATATTCTAGCATCATCATCTTTCCCTGTTTGAGGTTAACAAACTCGGCTTCTTCCAATTCCCTCATCTCCCGAGGGAAGAATCTATCGAGAAAGGCCATATGGAACTTATCCCAACTAATAGGGCCCGCTCGCTGCCCTAATGTCTTTCAATTGCTTGAACCAAATATAAGCGACCTCCTTCAGCTGATAAAGTCAATTCACTCCTTATTCGTCACCCCCATCACCTGAGTGACCTTCAAGATCCCTTCAATGAACTCGTGTGGATCCTCGTCCACCTTTTCCCCTATGAACTCGGGAGGGTTCATCCTTAAAAACTCCCTGATTCATGCTACCACTGCATTGCAGTTTTGTGGAACATGCGCAACAGACTGTTGGTTGACTTGAGCGGTCAAGGCCTGCGCCAACATTTGAATAGCCACCCGAAACTCGGCGTGGGCAGCTGGCTCTGGTGCTTGAGGATCCTGAACTTGTGGGGCTTGCTGATGCCCATTACCATGACCACCCTCATGGACTTCATCATTTTTGTTCCTCCTTCCGCTAATCCTTCTGGGAGGCATAATTTTCTGCAATCGCGAATAGCACAAATTAGAAGGGTGGAGAGATTTTCAACGCACTACCTAGATCATGAAAGAAGGGAACATTTCCAAAAATGTTTAGTAGCCTCTTCGTCATAAGTGTGGCGCGCTTCACACCCATAAAAAAGACTCTACCTAACGCGGGTTTAAGACTCCCTAGGACACATCAGAACCTATTGCTTTGCTACTAAGTTTCTTACGACCCGAGAGTACACCCGGATCATAGAGACAGGACAAGGAGCCCCGAAACACTCCAAGTGAACCCATGGCATGAGCATATATCTAATTCATACACATAAGATGGAATATTTAACTTAAAAATCATAAATTTAAATGAAGCGTGACATGAAATATAAGATACGGTAATTCATAAACCAAGCATAATTAGTTGAATACTACAATTAAGTCTGAAAGCTTCTAATCATAATAGACGGGTTGAAGGGAAAAGACCCCAACTAACCCCAACATTCTGAAAACAAAAGGTAAACAAGGTTCGAACATGAAGCCCTCGAATCATGAGGATTCACCATTGAGAGCTGAGAGCAAAACTGAGAACAAGCTAGGAACGATGCTGAACCTGCAAACCGGATCATGAAAATATGTGGGTCAGTACTTGGATGGTACTGAGTATGTAAGGCATTGAAAAAAATACTTAAAAACAATAAAAGTTATAGGAGTGAGGACATCATGATCATAGACTGAAATCGTAACTATAGCATAAGGCTAAAGATTTCCAAATATTAGAAAACCTGTCATAGTCTTAACATTAGAGAAAACATTTCATAAAAACATAACTCGAGCCAAAAGAGCATAATCATGCATGCATTAAAACCATGAGAAACAATAGGAGATTTCTACAACCGACGTACCCCATAAGAGCACACATGGAGCCCCACCTGTAAACCTAGTCGGGAGGTCGTTCATACCTTGCCAAGAGTATGAACCATGAAAGGCGTGATATCACTCATGAGAGCCCCGTAGGGCATATGGGACAGTCACTGAGGAGGTTCCAATCATAACCTATGGTGGCACGTAGTTCTGTGATTCAGCGTAACCTGGGCCCCGAACCTACTCGGTGTTATGTACTACTCCCAAAACATGAAAAATGCTCATAGAAATTCATACATGACATGCATGGCTGGTTAAATCGTGAGAATCATATCATGCTTGAGAATTTGTAATACTAGCCATGGAATTAGGCCCCTGAATCAGCCAAAATCATAGTTCTTCAATAAGTAGTGACATGTGGGCATTGCCCATAGTCTCAATCATACATGAAATGCTTAAATTTTATAGGAAACATTATCATAATAACATGGGTAGTTGAAGGCTTGAAGACATGCTTAAAATTTAAGAAAACAATTGGTATTAAGCTTGCAGAATCATCATGAGCATTAACTTTACTAAGAAAACATCCTCATAAATGGGCATCTATACTTTTAGAGGTTAGATCATGAAAATCTTCCCAAATAAATTCGAAATTCATATGTTAGGCATACTACAACAAGCTCATTTCAAATTCTTAAGGAATCATGCAATTTCATAAAGACCGATAAAGTTTTTGTAACTTCAAACATAGAATTAGGGAGAAATTGGGCATGGGTGGGGACTAAACTACCTATTCAAAACCGCACATACCTGGAATTATTTCCTTCCTAACTCCCTTGAAAAACCCTAGGTGGAAACTTGAAGAATTGAAGAAGAACCCTTGAATCTCCTCCTACTCGTTCTCTAGTTCTTGCAAATGCCAAATGAGACTTAGCATGAGTTTTTATTCCTTAAAAGACCCTGTTCTGACCTGAAAACCATGTGGTTTAGGGTCCAAAAGTATAGAAAGTCGAATTTTCCCTTAATGAAATTTCCCTGAAAAATAGATCTGGCCACGACCACGACTCGTACCACGAGTCCTACCACGAAGTCACGACTTGTTGTCATTTCCCCACTTTTCAATCTTTTTAATCTGGCCACGACTCGCATACCACGACTTATAGTATCTTCCTACTGGTTGTACTGTCAGTCATGGTACCATCCAGCCATACCAAACACGACCTAACCACGACTCCTCATCATGACTCATTGCTACATCCTATGACTCGTACCATGACCCGTGAAGACTCACTCTTGCACCACTGAGAATTTCACCACGACTCTAACCATGAGTCATACCTATGCATCACGACTCATAGGACAACCCGTGATATGACCTCAAGCTCCCAAAATTCATCACGACTCGAGTCACGAGTCGTAGGTCCTTACCACGATTCGTAGCTCGAGTCGTACTGGGGAAAAATTCCAGATTTTCTGTAGTTTCAAACTTCAACTCTCTAGTCTATTCTTAGGCTTTTCCGGGGTATTACACACTCTCCAAAGAGAGCCTACTAACTAGGTCCACTACCACATTAGCATTGCCCCGGTGGTACATGACACTCATGTCGTAGTCCTTTAATAGCTCTAACCACCTCCTTTGCTGAAGATTGAGATCCTTCTGTGTAAACACATAATGCAAGCTCTTGTGATCTTTGAATACATCCACGTGGACCCCATACAATTAATGCTGTCATATCTTAAAGGCGAACCCTAGTGCGACCAACTCAAGATCATGGGTCGGGTAATTCTTCTCATGGATTTTCAACTATCTTGAGGCATATACTATCACTTTCCCATGCTGTGTCAACACATACCCAAGTCCAATTCTGGAAGCATGAAAATACACCACAAAACCATCAGTACCCTCAGGTAGAGTCAAATTGGTGCTGAAGTGAGTCGAGTCTTCAACTCTTTGAAGCTTTCCTCACAAGCCTCCAACCATTGGAACTTTACCTTCTTCTAGGTCAACTTGGTCAAAGATGCTGCAATAGAAGAAAAGCCCTCAGCAAATCTCTGATAGTAACATGCTATGCCCAAAAACATCCTGATATCTGATGGGTTCACCGGTCTGGGGCAATTCTTTACCGCCTGGCCCAAAAATTTCACAGAGTCCAATCAAAAATCACATTTGTTGAACTTTGCATACAACTGATGATCCTTTAGGGTCTGAACCACTACTCTCTAGTGAGCGGCATTCTCCTTCCCGCTCCGAGAGTATATAAGGATGTCATCAATGAACACAATCACGAACATGTTCAAATATTCCTTGAACACCCTGTTCATTAGATCCATAAAAGCTACAGGGGCATTTTTTAGTCCAAAATACATAAAAACAAATTTGTAGTGACCATACCGAGTCCTGAAAGCGGTTTTGGCGATATCACTCTCCCGACCTTGAGCTGATGATACCCGGACCTGAGATCAATCTTGCAGAAACACTTAGCACCCTGAAGCTGGTTGAAAAAATCACCAATCCTAGGTAAGGGGTACCTATTCTTGAAGGTGACCTTATTCTACTGCCGATAGTTAATACACATGCGAAGGGAACCATCCTTCTTTCGGACAAATAACACTGGTGCACCCTATGGAGTCTTAGTCGGCCTAATAAAGCCCTTATCTAACAAGTCCTTCAATTGATCTTTCAACTCTTTTAGCTTGGCTGGATCCATTTTGTAGGGCGGAGTAGATATAGGCTGCATGTTGGGAAAACTATCTATACCTAATCAATCTCCTGCTCGGGAGGGACACCTGGAAAATCATTAGGAAAGACCTCTGGATACTCATGTACTATTGGAACTAACTGGATAGTCGTGGTTTCAGACTCGACATCCTTAACCCTAACTAGATGGTACATGCAACCCTTAGAAATCATCTTCCTGGACTTAAGGTAGTACATGAATCGACCTACAGGCACAGCTGGACTACCCTTCCATTCTAAGACTGGCTCACCCGGAATTCTGAACTCTACTACTCGAGTTCTACAATTAAATGAAGCATAGCAGGCAAATAGCCAATCCATGCCGAGAATAACATCGAAATTGGTCATGGCTAACTCAATCAAGTCTGCTGAGGTGACCTTATGAAGGACTGAGACTAGGCAACCTCTATATGCCCATCTAGATATAACTGAGTCACCTACTAGAGTGGAAACTGAAAAGGGTTATGACAAAACATCGGGACTGACTCCAAAGCTACTAGCTACATATGGTGTCACAAAAGACAAGGTAGCCCTTGGATCTAGCAAAGCATAAACATCAATACGAAAAAATTGCAACATACCAGTAACCACATTCGGGGAGACCTCCTTCTCCTGACGATACACTAATGCATACAATCTATTCTGGCGCTGACCGCCAACTGTGCTAGTAGACGCCCCCTAATGAGCGGAGCATGGGGGAGTGGCTGCTGAACTAGAAGATGGGCCTTAGCCCCTAACCTGATCCTTCCTAGCAACTGGACAATATTTGAACATATGTCCGGGCTTGCCACAACCAAAACAAGATCCTAAACCTGCCAAAACACTTGCCTGTGTGCCCTCTACCACATCCGCAACAAGCTGGGATGCTGGAATCTGTGGGTCTACTTTTATGACCCCTCAAGCCTGATGCTAGCCCTATCTGATCATTTCTGGGCCTAGATGACACACTCACTGCTGAAGATGCTAGGGCTGATGATCTCTAGTGGGTTTGTTGTAGGTTCCCACCACCAAACCTCTACTTATAGAATCTGTGGTCCTCAGTCCTTGACCTCTTGGCCTCTCTCTCTCTCTCGAATGTGCTGCCTCCATCTACTGAGCATACAACACTATGCGAGGGAAATCCATATCTTGGTGAATCATAGAAATCTTTCACTCCTTGTCAAAATATCCTGTTATACCATGCACAAATCTGGTCACCCGCACCCTCTTGCACCGTCATCCTTCCTTGCTTCAAGTTTACAAACTCGGTTGCCTTCAGCTTCCTCATCTCCCAAGGGAAATGCTGATCTAGGAATGCAACCTAAAACATCTCCCACATGATCGGACCTTCTCCTGCGACCCTATTATCCTTCCATTGGAAAAACCAGATATGTGCAACCTCCTTAAACTAGTAAGAGGCCAACTCTGCGCACTCAACACTACTTACCCCCATGACTTGGGTGATCTTGACAATCTCATCAATGAAATCATGCGGGTCCTCATCTACCATGGACCCTAAGAACTCCGGCGGTTTCATCCTCAAGAAGTCTTTGACTCGAGCCGCCGTTGCATTGCCATTTTGCGGAACATGCATAATTTCCTATTGATTGACCTGATCGGTAAAGGCCTGTGCAAGCATATGAATACTGGCCTAGAACTCAGCATAAGCGGCTGGCTTCGGTACCTGAGGCTCCTGAATTGGTAGGGCTAGCTGATGCCCATAACCACTTCCATCCTCGTGACCTTCACCACCTCCATTCCTCCTTCCATTCACTCTTCGAGGAGCCATTATTCTACAATCATGAATAGCACGAATTAGAAGGACAGAAAGACTTTTCATCGCACGACATAGATCATGATAGAAGGAAACATTTCCTAAACATCTCATAGCCTCTTCGTCATAATTGTGGCGCGCTTCACACCTATGAAAAAGACTCTAGTTAATGCGGCTTTCAGACACCCTTGGACACTTCAAACCTATTGCACTGATACCAAGTTTGCCATGACCCAAACGGAGGCCCGGATCGTAGACACGGGACAAGGGACCTCGAGAGACCCCAAGTCCACCCATGGCATAAGCATACATCTAACTCATTCAATAAACTGAAGATATCATCAATGTAACTCAGCGGAATAATAACTCATCATAACATAGAATCAACATCCGAAGCTAACAAATACATAAGTCTAAAAAGCCCCTAATCTAGAAGAGTTGATGGGAGAAAACCCCAACTAACTCAACAATACTAAAACTGAAAATAGGTAAGGAACTAAAAGCCTAGCCCTCAAAGGATAAGGACTCACCAACGAAGTAGGAGCTAACTCTGACAATTGACTACAAATGGGGATAATCTTGGGAGCTGGCTCCTGTATCATGAAATGATACAACATAGAAATTATGTGGTCAGTACGTGGAATGTACCGAGTATGCAAGGTAAGTAAAACTGATTAAATAAAGTAAATCATTTAAAACATTTCATAACATATCATAAGCTTTCAAATATGAGAGGAAGTACTACAAGCGTTCATTCTGAAATCATAATCTTTTCATAATATAACCATGTATAGCATCATAATATCATCACTGACTCGAATGACTCAAAGATGAAATATGTCATTTATAGAGAAGATGAACAATGAGTCAAACCTTGATTTTATAACATGCATGCTTAATGTAATAATCATGAGTAATGAATATGCAATTTGAATCATTTATACAATGGGAGACTCGTCACTTAATTGACATACCACGATAGAGATTATGTGGTCCCAACTATCACACTGAAGTGGGCAGAGCCATCCAAAATCTTTCCTGGGCTAAGGACGCTACCATGATATCGATATCAAGCTCATGGAGATGCTCCATTAGGAATAGGGATAACTCACAAGGGAGGTCCCAATAGCACAATAGTATCAACCTACATTGGCGATTAGTTCTGGGGCATAGGGTGATGGACCCTTAACCCGCTCGGTGCTAGACTCTTCTCCCAAAACATGCAATGCTCTACATCATATATAATGAAGTTGAACATCGTCTATTGACGAATCTCAACAATTATATCATGCATAAACTCAATGTCGTATGACATGAAGCTCAACATTTTCATTTGACAAAGCTTAATAACAGAATCATGCATGGAACTGACATAAAATGAAAACGAAGCTCAAGTATAACATACATATAAATTATGAATTTATGAATATGAAAAGATTTCTTTCGAAACATACCAAACGCTCAAATATAAGTAGGAGCATCTACTACAAAACCATGTGGTAAGATATATGTAGGAATATTTAACTTAACATACCACAAGCTAATAATATGAAATTTGGTAGACTTCGCTCCAAACAATGTGGTAACCTTATTCAGGAAAATCATCATTTTAAATCAATATGTGGGCATTTCCCAAAGCTTTATCATACTTGGATCTACTCAATTCATTTTTAAAACAATATTATAATCATAGGTAGCTTTACAAACATGCTTTTCATCATCAAATCTCATCATCAACATACACTCATCATCATTGTCTTCTTCCATGAATTTCTCATCCATGGGTATTCTATTTCATAATTTAGAAAATATAATTTTGATTGAAAACAATTTAAAATCTGCCACAGCTTCACAATTCATCAATATAAATAGAATCTAATCATACCCATGTATAGAGATTGCAGAATTATGCAATTGGGTAAAAATTCCATACTTGATCATATGTGATTTTCATGATTTGATAGAAATTGGACATGGGTGTGGAAGGAAACTCTCACTCATAACCCTACATACCTGGGAGGGATGATTTTACCACTTCTCTAATTTCCCAAGATGAGATTCCAACGGAAACCTTGAAAACTTTCTCTAAATCCTCTCTTCAAACTATCAAGTTTTCATGCATGGAATGAATTAGCTTAGAATAGGTTTTCCCGTCTTAAAACCCTGTAAAATGAGCCTTAAACAACATAGTATAGGCCCCTAGGGCTTAGGAATTACGGAAAAGCCCTTACTAAAATTGTAGAATTTGGCTGACTGCCAGTCCCCACAAGGGACTGGACGACTCGTGCTCACAGGCCACGACTCGTGGTCACCATCCGTTGATTCTACTCTCCAATGCCTCCTAGGCAAAACCAGTCCAGGCCACGGGAGACCTCACGAGTTGTGAGGCCTGACCACGACTCATGGTCTTGCCCGTGGTCCTCTCGACAAGCCCTGCCAACCTTTATGACCACAAGTCACCTCACGACTCGTGGCCACTTCTCATGAACCTCCTCACAATTCATCTTGTGACCTGGAGCGAAATTTCAATTTTTCACCGCTTTGACTCCCGGGTCTGATCCTTGGGTCCCCAGGGTAAAAAAAATTTAAAATGGGGCACGATAGAGAAAAATCGAGAAGGGAATAGTTATCATTGATGTTCAAACCCATATGTTCCCCCTCCTAATCTTGAGAACGCCCAAAATCAACTAGATGTGAGCGATGCTGGTAGATCAAAAATTGAAGAGATGATCAAAAACCGACAGCGAGGTCAAGGAATTGAAAAGGAAGGTGTCCAACCTTGCCCAAATTGTGAGTTCTCATTCAGCCTCAATTAAGAATTTGGAAGCTCAAATAAATCACTTGTCCTCTAAAATGAGCCCCCGAATAAAGGGAACACTCCTAAGTGATACAATGCAAAACCCAAAGAAAGATAGTCAATGCATGACCATCATCACGAGGAGTGGTATAATGGTTGGAGATGCAGGTGGAAGTCTAATGAGGTTGTTGCTCCTAAAACAAATGATGAAAATGAATATGATGTGGTGCCAAAAGTACCAAGTGGTTGTGAAATGTTGAAGAAGAAGGTGATGGAGAGGCTAATGAAGTTCCGTCAAATGTTGATGAAGAAGAGGCAGGCATGAAGGCCTCAAATTATAGAGAATAAGAACAAAGAACTACACCTCCTTATCCGCAACTATTATCTAATAAAAATAAAGATGATCAGTTCAGTAAATGTATCCACATGCTTAATAAATTTTCCATTAATATACTATTGGTAGATTCCCTAATTCAAATGCTCGGATATGCCAAGTTCATGAAGAAGTTGTTGAAAAACAAGAAGGTGGAAGACATGGGCATGGGAAAGACAAGCATCACTGCAGTACGATGATGATGTGCAATCTTTTCCCAAAGCGGGAAGATCCAAGAGCCTTCACGATTCCTTGCACTTTCGGTTTATGTGTTTTTAATAAATCCCTCTGTAATCTTGGCGCAAGTATAAATCTAATTCCCTTTATCATATTCAAGAAATAGGGGCTTGTGAACACAAAACCCACATCAATGAGGTTGTTAATGGTTGATCGCTCCATAAAGAAACTTGTACGTGTGTTAGAGGATGTTTTGGTGAGGGTGGATAAATTTATTCTACCAACTGATTTCGTGGTTCTTGATTGTTAAATGGATGTAGAAGTGCCAATCATTCTAGGGAGACCATTTATCGCCACGGGTAGAGCCTTGGTAGACGTGGAGCTAGGAGAGCTCAAGTTTTGGGTTGGTGGTGGAGAGGTTATGTTTAAGGTGTGCCAATTGGCGGAACCTCCTTATGAATACAAAGTGATTAGAGTGTTGTATGAGGAGAATGAGTAAAGCATAGTTTATATAGAGGAGGCTAAGTCGGAGGATTATCCTTCGAAGAATGAATGCTAAATGAGAAATATATCATGCAACGACGTTAACAAAGGTGCTTCTTGGGAGGCAACCCAAGTGTCTTATTTTGAATGTTTTAATCCCATTGTTGTTTTTTGCTTTGTAGGACTAATTAGGTGAGAAGTGAGGAGAGGAAGCATAAAAACAAGATAAGCAATGCACTGGACCGGCGAATCACCGAGCCAGATGCGCGGACCTTTGAAACCTTGAGCAGGCAAGCAAAAACCTGGGAAAACAATTGATGGACCAATGAATAAGCCAGCGGAACCCGATGCAAAGTCGCGTACTGCCGCTTTATCACCGGTGCAAGCCCGAATACCTAAGTAGTGGGTGTCCAAGCAGTGATCCACCGACGGATCGCAGAACCTAGTTTGCGATTTTCCTGTCAAACATAGCGTGCAAGATAATAAACTTGGCACAAATTAAGCATGTGATGATAAGGCGGTGAACCGCCGGGTCCAACCGGCGATCGCCGGTGAAGGTATGAGTTTTCTTTTAAAGGATTAACCAAATGTCGGCCCTACTTGACCCAAAATCTAGTGGTAGCGACATAATCTGCAAAAACACCCCTTAGACTCCCTTTTTTCCTCTTTTTAACATTTTCCCACACTCGTTTTTATTTTCCCAACACCCACCTTTCCATAATCCCACATCTTCCTCTCTTCCACTTACCATACAATTAACACACCATTAATCATCCAACTCTTCCTCAACCAACCATATTCTCACCTTATAACCTATAAAATCCCCCACCCTTTCTACCTAATTTTCACTATATTCACAATTTTCCTCTCTACTAAACAAGTCTCAAGAGTTGTCCATTATCGAGCAATATCAAGCTTCCACAACTAGTCTCTTCCAAACATTCTCTTAAGAGTGGTAATGTACTCTCAACTTCCTTATTTTCTCATCAATGTTAATATGGTTTCTTATATATGTTTCTATGACATACATTCCCCTCCTCTTTATTGTCATTCTCTCCCATATTTTCATGATTGATGCTATCTTTGTGTTATATGAAATAAGTGGGATGATAAAAATTGCTTGCTGAATTGGGTATGGGGGAAATTGTTATTCTTGTGTAGAGTTAAATAGGTTGAAGTCTAAGTAACCCAAAAAAGGATTAAAAGACATACTTTGCCCTATGATAGATTGGGTGACGCAATTCTTAAGGGTAAATCGTCATTTTAGCCCTTCTAATGAGTAGAGATACTTGTTTGATATGTTGTGTGCGAGTGTTTGAGATATTGTAAGATTGGAGTTCAGGGTGATGAATTGGGGACGATGACTATCAGCGATTCTCAAGTCGGGTCCGAGAAACGTCGATGGAACATCGGTTCGGGGTAATATTGGCTTCAGATCACTACCTAGTTCCCACATTACATCAACGGTTCCCATATGGGGACCGGCGATTCATCGCTCTGGTGCTGATTGAATATATGCTCCCCCCAGTGTTCAATTTCTCATTGGCGGTCAACGGCAATCAACGGATACCCTCCTACGGGCCGCTGGTGTTTCACTGGTGCTGCCACTTCTTTGAATGTTATTTCTTCATATTTGTTTCTCATTTAAAATTTTAGCATAGTTTTTTGTTGTTTCCTTCTATTATAAAGAAAAGTACCACTAACATCGTGTATGCAGAAAATAACTTCATCCAGGAACACCGATAAGGGAAAAGCTGCAACTTCTTCTTCAACCAATGACAAGGGGAAGACAAAGGCCTCAGCAGATCCTTCCATCTCTTGGGAGGCTATCATGTTTTGTATGCCCAACATAAAGGGGCACTACGCCATCTACAAGGGTCGATCAATCACCATAGAAAAGCAGTTTGACTTGGTAGGGTTGCACGATGACCTCCCCAACATCATCGTGCAGTTCACGGACAGGCAATGGCACACTTTTGCCAATTCTCTCCCGAACTATTATCCAAGCTTGGTGTTGGAGTTCTACGTTTCCTACCAAGCTAGGATGGAAAGCATGAACCACAGAGTCATGGTCGATGAATTCCCCTCCCTGCCTTCAGCCATGGTGCGAGGGGTGTAGGTGGACATCACTCCTGCAGCCATCAACTATCTATTTTGGGAGGACAAGATTGACTCTAGCTCAGAGTACATGGCCAGGATTGCTGAGATAAAGAACCAATTCAAATGGATAGCCCCTATCATTTTGACTTACACACCTCTTTGGGCTACTATGGGTGGCGAAATTTCTCACCATGATCTAAAATTTGAGGCCAAATTGTAGCTAGATTTCATCTGTGGCAGTATCATCCCTTCTAAAAATAAACAACGGGCTAGCTTGGAGATGGATATTCTTATAGCCTACATAATGTCAGGAGTCCCTATTAACTTTTGGGATATTGTGGCTCAGCAAATGAAGAGGAAAGTACGACAGGCCAGCACCTCCATGCCATACGCCATGCTCATTTCGCAACTATGCTTACAAGGTTGAGTGCCATTATTTCCAGATGAGACCCATGTTCCAGCTTCGGGCATCATCACATTAGACCGGAAAAGAGATGCTGAGCACCCGAAGTCAAGCAGAAGCAGATGTAGGTTTTTGTTTTCTAGAGGGTTCTCTAACCCATGGTTTGGAGCAATCTCCCCAAGCCCCAGATTTGAACATACCCCACCAAGAAGCTTTGGGCCAAACTTCCAGTGACGTACCTCTTCGGGGAGCATCACCTCCTCCGACATCTTCCAAATCAAGCGGTTTCCACAAGCTGGTGGAAATGACAAACTCTCATGAGAGTCAGCTTCAAAAGTTATCTAGGAGCCTCTCTTCTCTCATCACTCGAATGGTTAAAAGGGAGATGAAATGTATGTATGAGATTCTGACTATGCTATGCAAGACAGTAGATGCTACAAAGGGGGTTGTCACCTCTCTCCGAAGTGAAGTACGGGAGTAGAAGATTTGGCCATCCATAGAGGCACCTGATTTGAGCTCTCTTGATACTGCAACGACTGCCCCTTCTACTGTTCGAGGCCCTCTAGATGATTTGTTTGAGGGCTTGGGAGATGACACAAAAAATCCAGGTGATGTAGTCTTTAAGGGTGAGGCAGGAGTAGGTGTGGATTATGATGTCGGTGATGAGGAGTGACCCACTCAGGGAGTCTCTCATCCCTTTATTTTTCTTGCATACATTGGGGACAATGTAATCTATAAGTTGGGGTAGGATTAGTGCTTTTTGGGGGGTCAATTGTGTTTTATTTGGTGATGATTTGATGTATCCTTTGTCAGGATTTTGTTTTATTTTTTTTTGAAGAGTTGTGAGTCTTTGTCTGGCTCATTTTTAGTATTATTGATGATTTCCCTTGTCGGGCTAGTTGTGTTGACAAAATCTGAATGAATGAAATGGATGAGTTTTTTTATGTTAGTGTGCTAGCGATGAATATTGGGTCCTTGCTTTGAATTGTTAAATATTACATTATGACCCAAGTCTTTTGTTCTCCTGAGAAAATAGTAGAATAGTAATCAAACTCTAAGGGTTTTCTTCACACTACGGTTCTTTCTCAAGCAGAATTTGTCTTTTTCTTTTCACTTTGATGTCAAACCGGATTGGCACTTCCCGATGATAGATTGTGAGGTGACTCTCTTAAGGGAAAATTCCATGTCTTTCTTGAGTCTTTTGTGGAGCTGTTTTAAGAGGAACCACAAAAAATTTTGAAATGAAATTTTAAAATGTGGCATGAAAATGAGAAAAAAGGGCATTTGAAATGAGAATGTAGCACCCTCTGTCAATCATTGCAGATTCCTCGTTTTGCGTATGAACTTGCATGCTCTAATGTAGTGATGATAATGAATTTTGTAGACTCTTTGGGTGTGATGCCTTTTGTGGTAAGGATCTTAGTGAATCGCATGCATAGCTTCTTGTCTAGAACTTGCCCTAAGTGTGACTCAAGGAAAAATCCTAGATGTAGCTACACTTAGAACATGATCTTAGGATCTCTATTGTTAAGTCACTTCACCCAAAATTCCATCCTTGAACATTAATCTTTGATAGCCAACATTTGAACCTTGGACCATTTCCTTGAAAAACACATTATAAGCCTAATGATCATTTTTAATCCTTCTCTTTGGCACCCATCCTCTTGATTTTCTAGTGATGAAACAATGAAAAATGGGGATTGAAGCCCAAGAAATGGGGAGCAATAAGGTAATGAATGTGAAATGAGGCAAAAGCCTAATTTTGGAGGTTAGCAAGAGTAGGGGGGAATGAGAAGCCTAAAATTGAGGTAGCACCAAAATTATGATGAAATGAGTGAATTGATGGGTTGAAAGACCTCGAATCATCAAAAGAAAAAGAATATCTAATAGGTGCTATCTCTTGCATAAATAAGGCTATATGATAAATTCATAGATGATATAAGGTGGCTCGTGTTATACAAAAGATGAAGATTATGAACAAGGAGAAATAAGGTGGAGTGATCTAAAAAAATGTTGGTATACTATAAGCATTTGTAAAGGTATTAGGGATGAGTTAGTCACTAAATCCAAAAATTTATCCTACCCTTAGCCTAGCCTTCATCACGACCCAAAAGTCCTAAGTGATTTTGACTACAGCTGCTCTACATTAGTGGCGAATTACATGAAGTGCAAGCCTATGAGCCGAGTTGTGTGCATGAAGATTTATTTTAGGAATGTGAGGCGTGATCATATTTTTCTACAATCCCTTGTGTGTATGCATTCATTTCATGATAAAGAAAGGGGATTCTGTCTTTTTTGAGTGGCATCATTCCTTTTGAGGAAAAAATTGCATTAAGATAAATGTGTGCATAAGGCATGAGAAGTGCGAGCTCTAAGGCAAACTTTGAATGTGCAATGATTCTGAATTGAGATGCTATGTTTACTTCGTGGATAAGTTATGTCCTTGATTTGCAAAATGAAATATCTTTTGAATCATTTCATTGAATTGTGGTGGCCTCTTGAAACTTTTCCATTCTTGTTTTTGGGAGAATTTACTTCTTTTTTTGTATGAGTTGGTTAGCATTTTTGGGATGTCATAGATTAAGTCGTAATTGATGTATTAACTCGTGTGGAGTGGCATGTTTTTCAACTGATAAGAACTGCATTACTTGAGGACAAGCAATGGTTCAAGTTTGGGGGTTTGATGACTTGGTAATTTACCAACTCATTAGGCTCTTAAGCATGAGCTTTAGCTTATTTTTCAAGTCATTTAGAGGAATTTTATGCCCTTTTTTCCTTTTTATGTGTAGATATCTGATTTTAAGAAAAAGAGCAAGAAGTGGAGTAAAAAGAAGGAAATAAGGTGAGAACCGGTGCTCCACCGAAGAACACCGGCAAAACACCGGCTAAACGCATATGACCACTGCGTTGAGGGACTAATGAAACTAGCGGTCGTGGATATCAACCAGCGACACGTCGGTTAACCCACCCACAGGCACCTGAAGTTGCTGGATCAAAGAGGAAAGAAACCGGCGTAGAGTAGTTAGAAGCCAGAGAATCTCTGATGGTTTTATCGAATGCCACTGAAATCACTGAAAGTGCAGAAGATGACAAATGGACGTTCACAAAATGTAACCGACGAACCGCCTGTGCTTTTGGAAGTGCCAAAATGCCTAAAGTGGGGAAATTGCGTCTAACACTGTAAAAGAGGAGATTTGTTGCCCTATCTTTGTATATATTCTAGAAGAAAGTACCCCATACATATCAAATCTTAACTTTAGCTTTTTGAAAATTCCTTTTGCTTTGGAAGAAACTAGAATTCTATTGGCGGAATTTGTTGAATATTGATTTTCTTTTCTTCATCTTCTTCCTTAGCAAGGTATCACCATTATTGGAGACATATTTTTGAATTTGATTTTGCTGCTCTTATTAATAAAATCAATGAGTTGATTATTGAATATACTCTTTAGTTTCTTAATGATGAGTAGTTAAATCATCAACTAGAGGAGTGTGGTGATGAGTGCTTAATTAGATCGGGTATTGCTAGATTCATCTCAATTTTGCTTAATTTGTCTAAATCTATTAAGTTCTCTCCAGTTTATAATTGATGATCTATAGTTTCAAATGTAGGTCTACTTTTCTTACTTGATTTCTGCTTGAAAAAGAAGAGTTGAGTGTTGAGAGAGAATTTAATGGGGGAGAAGGATGTGATGTTGTGGAATTGGGCTAGACATAGCCAAAACCCATATCCACACTCCTAATTAATAGATAATAGCTAGAGATAGTACAACTATTAATCCAAACATGATTGGGCTGATTTAATTGTGTCTGGTGGTTCGAAAGAACTTTGGAAAGAGGCATTCATGAGGTTGAAAAACATAGAATGTCCACCTATCCAAAGTTATTTACACAAATTACAATGGTGATATGATCTAGCATAGTCGTGTATAATTAGAACATCATCTACACCATACCTCTAGTCCTTCTCATTATTATCTACAACATTGGTTATTTTGCTATTCTAATTAGCTGAGTTAGAATCCATACCATATTGTTAGCATCAAGTTTCAATCAAAATATTTACTGCTTTGTTTCTTTTGAGTGGTGAATAGGGATATCTCTAGACTCATTATCCACGTCCAACAGATAGAGGTGGAGAAACTAAATGAGATGGAGAGGGGGAGTAAGCAGGCAAGGACAGGTCATTTTGAGTATTCCCAGCAGAGGTTAAGCGGTTGGTTCTCCCCTAGTAGCAATAGAGACCTCTAGATCCCTCGTCAGCCAGTGCTCCTTCTTCCAAGTCCCATAATGATCAAAGGGGTGGGGCATAAAAACTCCAACTCATAGAGCCATGTCTCAAGAAGCTCCACTTTTCTATTATGTTCTAACTATGGTAAGAACCAACCGGGTGAATGTCATCTAAGCAAAGAGGGTTGTTTTGGTTGTGGACAGCTGGGTCACAGGTTGAGGTATTGCCCATCAACAGTATGGGGGAAGGCCTAGTCCACTACATCAGCAACTCCGCCAGGTTGCTCAGCTCAATAGGGTACTACCTCAGGTACTAGTGGTGGTCAGCGCAAGAACTGCTTTTATGCCCTATCCTCCTTTCTGGACCAGGAGAACTCACTTGTTGTAGTCACTGATATGTTACATCTCTTTCAAATATATGTTTATACTTTACTAGATACAGGGTGCCACTTTCTTTCGTGAATTCTTACATTTCTTTCCAGTTTGATATTAGTCCAAAAATTATATTAGAGCCATTTTTAGTCTCTACTCCAGTTGGTGAGTCAGTTAGAGCCAGTCAGGTACACAAAAATTATCCAGTCATATTATTTCATAAAGTCACCTCAGTTGATCTAGTAGAGTTAGATATGGCAAACATCGACCTCATTCTTGGCATACACTTGTTATATTGTTGCTATGCCTAAGTTGTCTATAGAACTAGAGTTGTTAGATTCCAGTTTCCTAACAAACCAATCCTAGAGTGGCAGGGTAGTACTTCAGCGCCTAAGGGTCAGTTCATCTCATACCTTAAGGCTTGGAAAATGATCTCCAAAGGGTACATCTATCACCAAGATAGGGTTTAGAATTCTAGTTGTAAATGACTTCCCCAATGTAAAGGGTACATCTATCACCAAGATAGGGCTTGGAAAATGATCTCCAAAGGGTACATCTTCAGCCAATTCTAGTTGTAAATGACTTCCCCAATGTATTTCCCGAAGATCTTCCCAAATTTCTTCTTGAGTGGGAAATAGACATTGGCATAGACCTTGTCCTAGATACCAAGCCTATCTCAATTACTCCTTATAGAATGTCTCTAGCTGAGCTTAAAGAGTTAAAGGAACAGTTGAAAGACCTTTTGGATAAGGGCTTTATCAGATCCAGCATCTCTCTATGGTTTGCCCTAGTCCTATTCGTGCGAAAGAATGATAGTACAATGAGAATGTGCATCGACTATCGTTAGCTGAACAAGGTCACACTCAAGAACAGGATCCTCTACCTAGGATTGATGACTTATTTCACTAACTTCATGGAGGTAGTTATTTTTACAAGGTAGATCTCAGATCAAGATACCACCAGCTTAGGGTTAGAGAATGTGACATTTCGAAAATAGCCTTCAAAACTTGGCGTGGTCACACAAATTTGTAGTTATGTCTTTTGGTCTAACCGATGCTCTTGCAACTTTTATGGATCTGATGAACAGGGTATTCAAGTAGTACCTAGACATGTTCTTTATTATCTTTATTGACGATATTCTTGTTTACTCTAGAACGGAGGAGGAACATGTAGATCACTTGAGGATAGTGTTGCAGACTCTCAAGTACCATTGGTTGTTCGCTAAATTTAGAAGTAGTAGATCTGGCTAAAATCAGTGGCATTCCTCGGTCATTTGGTCTCCATTGAGGGTATTTAGGTGGATCCTCAATCCCCACCTCTCCGTCAGACATCATGAGTTTCTTGGGCCTAGCCGATTACTATAGATGTTTCGTAGAAGTGTTCTCCTCCATGCTTCTCCTTTGACAGGACTAACCCAAAAGAAGGTGAAGTTTCAGTAGTCTGATGCATGTGGGAAGAGTTTTTAGGATTTAAAGACTCGACTTACTACAACCCCAGTTTTGACTCTGCTAGAGTGGTCAGACGGGTTCGTGATCTATTGTGATGCCTCCAAAGATGGCATTAGTTGTTTTCTAATGCATCATGAAAGAGTGATAGCTTATGTTTCCAAGCAACTCAAGGTTCACAAGAAGAACTATTTGACTTACGATATTGAGCTGGCAGCGGTAGTATTTGTCTTGAATATTTAGAGGCATTTCCTTTATGGGGTTCATGTGGATGTTTTTACTAACCACAAGAGCCTATAGTATGTGTTCAGTCAGAACCTAAATTTGTATTAGAGTAGATGGATAGAATTATTAAAGGATCATGATATTAGTGTATTGTATCACTAGAACAAGGCCAATATAGTGGTTGATGCCCTCAGTAGAGTGTTTATGGGGAGTGTTGCTCATGTAGAGGAGGATAAAAAGGAGTTGGCAAAGGATATTCATAGACTTGTTTTGTTAAGGGTCCAGTTTGTTGATTCGGTAGAAGATAGAGTTGTGTTCCAGAGTGGGTCAGAATCCTACCTAATGGTAGAGGTTATATCAAATAAGGATGAAGACCCAATTCTACTGAAGTAGAAGGAAGCAATCCTAAAGAAAGAGGTGGAAGCATTCTCCAAAGGGGGAGATGGTGTGCTCCGTTACTAGGACAGGTTGTGTGCTCCCAATGTAGATGATTTGAGAAAGCGGATACTAAAGGAAGCTCATAGCACCAGGTACACTATCCATCCAGGNTCGCTATTTCTCGAAAGTCCATGTTACCTAGGACAGGTTGTGTGCTCCCAATGTAGATGATTTGAGAAAGCGGATACTAAAGGAAGCTCATAGCACCAGGTACACTATCCATCCAGGTGCCACCAAGATGTACCGTGATCTATGGCATGTCTACTAGTGGAATGGCATGAAGAAGGACATTGCAGAATTTGTGGCTAAGTGTCTAAATTGCCAACAGGTCAAGGTTGAACATCAATTCCTAATTGGAAGTGGGAAGAAGTCAACATGAATTTCATTACAGGTCTACCTTGTACGCGTCGGTAGCATGACTCAATTTGGCTGGTGTAGACCGGATGACTAACTTAGCAAATTTCCTACCAGTTAAGACCACAAATTCAGAAAAGGATAATGCTCTTCTATACATCCGGGAGTTAGTCAAAATATATGGAGTCCCCTTGTCCATCATTTCAAATAGGGGTACTCAGTTCACCTTACACTTCTAGAAGTTATTTCATAAAGGACTTTGTACTCAAGTCAAGCTTACCACTGCTTTTCGCCCATAGACAGATGGCTAGGCTGGGCAAATTATTCAGACTATGGAGGATATGTTTAGGTCTTTTGTGATCGATTTCAAGGTCAGTTGGGATGATCGCCTACCTCTCATTGAGTTTTCATACAATAACAACTACCACTCTAGTATTTAGATGGCCCCATTCGAGGCATTATATGGTATGAGTTGTAGATCTCCCATCGGATGGTTTGAGGTTGTGAAGCTACCTTCATAGGACCTGATTTAGTTCATGAGTCCATGCAGAAGGTTGAGCTTATCAAGAAAAGGCTGAAAACAGTACAAAGCCGATAGAAATCGTATGCAGATGTAAGAAGAAGGTAGCTGGAGTTTGTTGTGGATGATTTAGTATATCTAAAAATTTCACCTATGAAAGGAGTGATAAGGTTTGTGAAGAAAGGAAAGCTCAGTCCTAGATATATTAGCCCTTACAGAATCCTGAGATGCATTGTTAATGTGGCTTATGAGCTGGATTTTCCTGCGGAGTCAGCATTAGTACGCCTAGTCTTCCATGTGTCCTTGTTTAAGAAATGCATCAGTGATCCGACCTCAGTGGTGAATTTAGAGAGAGTTAGTGTAAATAACAGTCTCTATTACAAAAAGGTTCCAGTTCCGACCCTAGACCGTCAAGTTCGTAAGTTGAGGAATAAGGAGGTCACTTAAGTAAAAGTTTTATGGAGGAACTAGCAAGTTGAGGGAGCTACATGGGAAGCAGAAGAAGATATGATGGCTAGATACCCTCACCCACTACAACATTTTAGGCTTTTAGCCACCCTTGTAATGTGTGTTATAAACTAGCAAAAGGTGTGGCCTTTGATCTAAGGCTACACATTTTGACTTTAGGCAACACTCTTTTGGAGGTGGCCTAAAGAGGCGTAACATTTGATTTCTGGCCACGCTTTTCAAGTGTTTCCATAGAATCTATGCTTCAGCTGTGTGACCAATGAAGTGCAAAGGCCACGCTTTGTAAAATCTAATTAGCTACACTTTTATTTGGTAAGGCCACGCTTTCAAGCGCTATCTTTGCTCTATTGTTGGCCATGCTTTAAAAACGTAGCCTTTTATACCTATCCTACAGCAAGACTTAAAAAGTGTAACCTTTTCTTATGTACATGCTCCAATTGCCACACTTTTGAAGTGTCGCAACCTTGTCTAGAATTTTATAGCCACAATTTCTAATTGAAAAATAATATTTTTTTTATATTCACTAATTGAAGAATTATATGTGTGTGTGTGTGTGTGTATTATATATATGATCTCAAGCACACAATTAGCTAATAAATAGTTCAAATGTATATATTTGAAACAAACTTCGAAAATCAACATGTCTTTTACTAAACATGTTAGAAAGCAATATATTAAAGATATGTACAATAAACAAATTCCACAAAACAAAATGTATTCAAATGTATATCAGAATAGTTCAAAAACTCTTTATCATTCACTTTAATAGATAGAGTTGACTTGTGGCCACCATTCATATTTGATCACCCGCATTTCCCTACACATCAAAATGAAATTAAAAGTTATAAAAAAATATTTATTTTTGATATAGTAGCCAAGTAAAAATGGTCAGAGGAAATACTTACTAACATGAATACATCACCTATTTTGTTTTTCATTTTCTAAGAGTAAACATATAATTATGTCAACAAGAGCCATCCTAAAGAGTAGGATGAAGCTTGTCCAGCCGAAAAAAAATAACAGAGGAAAACTTGGGGATAAACCCCATCCTAAACCAAGCACATAAAAAGATTATGGTCCACCAGAATAGTATGGGCACTTAAGCTTAAAGACATTGACTATGAATTTATGGAGCAGGATTTTTCTAGTAGGAGTAGTCCACTGCTTAGCGTGTAGAGCTATTTCAATTTACAAGAAGGTTCCAATAATCTAAGCAAGTTAACATGCACCTGATCTCTGACACAAGTTTGATTAAATTGTGATCGTGGACTTTCTGATGTATAAACATTGTAGAAGCCATGATGCACCAAAGTCTTAAACAAAGGAAGCAAATCCCCTTCACCAAATTCTTTTGGAGCTGGGACAAATAAAAATTGAAGGTCATTAACCCACTCCAGCTTCTGCATAGTTCCTCTCCAATTAATCACCATATCCCTCCTTCCAATGAAACTTTGTTTTCATTAGTGGCCACAACAATATACCCCATAAAATTTTATTCCTTGTTCCATCCTTCTCTTGAAATTGATTTCACGATGAAACTAGAATATTGTACATAAAACTTGAATATAGATGTAAATTTTGATATACTTTTACAGCAATGAAACCAACTTTGCATAAAAAGTTGGCTAACTAGCATTAAGATTAAAGGGGAACATAGCATTAAGTGTCCCATTCCGCGACCTATAGCATTTCAAATATAAAACTTAAGGAAATGGAACTACGAAATAGAAAAAGAACATGGACAAAACATGATTCAGCAACTACGAAAGGCAATTTTCTATATATCTTATATCTTCTTAATCAATGTGGGAATATGAGAATCTTTCTCGCTCCCTTTGAAGTATTTTCCCAGTTCAATTCATAAATGAATAACATAATTAATTATGTAATACACATGAACAATCTGTCACGACCTGAGTCTACACCCTGGACGAGACATAGTACTTGGAGTCATAAGTAACCCCAAGCCAACCCATGGTCTATCATAACACTGGCAGTCTGAGTAATCATAGAGGATGCTTAAGTAATAAAAAACATTTAAGAAAGTTAAATGATAATAGTTCATGCATCTAAAAGCAAAACTAAGCGTCTGAGTCTATGTCTGAAAGCCATCGACAATTGATTAGTTGCTGGGACAAGCCCCCAACTAACTCTAAAGTCTAACTGAATGAAATAACTGGAAAAGTAAATATCGTTCTCGGAAGATAAGGACTCACCACAGGATACTGCTGATAACACCTAAATATAATCTACTAATGGTGTTGAGGCTGAGAACATGCGCCGGTATCATGATACGATACATCATAGAAGATAAGTGTCAATACTTTGGATGTACTGAGTAAGTGGGAGAAAAACTATAACATAAAGAAAAAATAACTGAATTGTAATAACATGTAATGACCAAATGAAATACTGAAAAACTGAACAACTAAAATATAACTGAGATGGTCAATAAGGACCTTGACTGGTGGTCATAAACATGCCCGATCCAAGATACTGATCTGAGCTAACTGTACTGTACTGAACTGAACTAAGGAAAATAAAATGTTTTGATGTGAGCTAAACTAAAAATGTACTGACTAGTGGGAGAGCCTATAACCGACATATAACCACATGAGCTAGACGTGGAGTCTGATGTATACAATCCATTGGTAGGATCCAATATACCTTTCCAGGGTTTAAAGGAATGAACTGGGTGATCACAAGTCTGGAACCATAGGGCCAACAAAATAACCTACGGTGGCAACAAAGTTCTAGGAACCTGGGTGCACTGGAACCCAGGTCTGCTCGGTGCTTAGAGCTACTCCCACAGGATAGTCCTACACTGACTACTAAGAAGATAACTTAAAACTAGGGTCCAAGACTTAGTCAGGGATACATATATGGAATTACCCTGAGTGTCTTATTGCACCGGATTCTGTAACTGGTGTTCTAAGACTTGCTAGAGCTGCTTATCTAGAAGTGTTGTAACCATCTAAAGAACAAACTGAAATTTGATAATTGATATCTGATTCTAATAACTTATAACTAGGAGGCACCACCGAAACCTCAAGAAAAGACTGTAGTTAAACTAATCGGTTGACATTTCTAAAAAATACATAACATGCTAACATTCTGACTAAAACTGTACTAGCATTCAATTGACTGAGATTTCAACTAATTTTAACAACAAGGAAATCCCAACACCGATAACATCAAGCAACATGAACAACTAGTCAAATATGCAAGACTCTAATTTACTAAACTTAGAAGCTAGGGCAAAATCGTTTCACAAGGAGCTAATTTCCACATGGTTTCTAGGAATTGGGAAAAATACAACAGCTAATAACATGGATAATATTCCCCTTGAAATTTATCGAATTCTGGCTGAAAACTTTCTACCTTTCGAAACCTCAAGGCTATACTGGATAGAAAATTAAGGAAGAGCTTTTCGGACACAAGGGAAGAACAACTCCCTTGTTGAATTTCCACACACCTGGTGAAGAAATCCCAGAGAAAATCCCTTGAGAATTTGAGGAACATTTCGAGTGCCCTAGCTCGTGCTTTGAGTTTTTTGAGATAATCTTTACTATCTGATTTTTCTGAGGGGATGAGAGGGGTGAAGTAATCGTCAATTACCCATCTAAATTCCCTAAAAATAACCCAAAAGTCATAGTTTAGGGATTAAAAGGGTGGTAAATTACAAAAATGTCCCCATGGAAAAATTTTGAAAAACTACCGATAGGAACATTTGGGTCACTCAATGAGTCATTAGTTGAGACCACGACTCGTTGGGACTAGTTGTTGGTCCTGGGCCCTGGGTTCTGGGCTTACTGAAACTACCAACGAGAGGGACCACGAGTCATTGGATTAACCAATGGTTTGTTGGTTCCTCCCGTGGCCACTAGAAGAAAAAGTCTGGGAAGCCTAACAACGGGAAATACAACGACTCGTTGGTGGACCCAATGAGTCGTTGTGTCAAGTCATCACCCCCACTAGAACAAGTCTAAGGATTTTCAGGAATTGTCACCACGGGTGGACACAAAAACCTATTATGTGATACGACAGGTCGTTGTTTCCACTCATTGTCACTGAAGAAGGTTTCTGGGAATCCCAACTAACGACTAACACCATGAGTCGTTGTATCACACGATGAATCGTGGGTTGAGTAGTGAGTTCTTGGAAAAGAGGTTTTTAGATGGGGAACAATGAGTGATAGGATGACTCATTGTTTCTCACAAGGGGTCGTTCCATGTTCTGTTGGTTCCCGAAGGTTGAAGGAAGGGATGACCACGGTTGAGACACGGGTCATTGGAGCTAACAACGACTCATTGTCTTGGTCATTCTTATGCAACATTTCTGGTTTCTTATGCATTTTTCTTACAAGGTCTGAGTTGGTCTAGAAATGTTTTGTGCTGTTATAATATCTCCCCTTTGGGATCATTCATCCTCGAATGAAGGCTATAACTACTAGATAACCGGGAAAAGAGCTGCAATTCCAAAAATGAGGCTATGAACTGATTTCTGAAGGAGTAACTGAATTGAACTGACATAATTATTCTAATAGAGTTGATGAAACTAGAATGCTCGTTGAAATTCTAAATAGAGTTGCTGCATACGGATTTAAATAAAGTATTGAGGAAGAATTTAGTACCTGATGCGGAAACTGAACTGGAAGGGAATAAATAAGGATATCTGGACATCATATCTGTTTCTGCCTCCCATATGGCTCGCTCAACTAGCTGGTTCCTCCACAAGACTTTCATCAAAGCGACTTCCTTGGTTCTCAGCTTACGAACCTAATGGTCAAGGATCTGAACTAGGACCTCTTCGTAAGAGGGACTATCTTTCACTCGCACACTGTCTAGTGGCACAACTGAAGTTAGATCACTGATGCATTTCTTTATTAGTGACACATGGAAGACCGGGTGCACAGATGCTAACTCCGGAGGTATTTCTAAGTCATATGCCACACTGCCAATTTGCTTCAGAATCCTGCAGGGTCTTATATATCTCGGACTGAGTTTCCCTTTCTTCCCAAACCTCATAACCCCTTTAATGGGTGAAATTTTCAGATAAACCCAATTATCTACTACAAGTTCTAACTCTCTTCTCCTCACATCAGTGTAGGATTTTTGTCGGCTTTGTGATGTTTTCAACCTCTCCCTGATAAGTTGCACCTTTTGCATAGCTTCATGAACTGAGTCTGGCCCTATCAAGGTAGATTCACCAACCTCAAACCACCCTATGGAGACCTACACCTCCTTCCATATAATGCCTTAAATGGGGCCATCTGGATACTGGAGTGGTAGCTGTTGTTGTACGCAAACTCAACGAGAGGTACGTGATCATACCAATTGCCTTTGAAATTGATCACACACACTCTCAGCATATTTTCCAAGGTCTGGATAGTCTTCTCAACTTATCCATCTGTCTGAAGGTGAAAAGTTGTGCTGAGCTTGACTTGGGTACGGAGTCTTTTCTGAAATGACTTCCAGAAATGCGAGGTGAACTGGGTACCTCTATCTTAAATGATAGACAAGGGCACCCCATGTAGTCTTACCAACTACCAGATATATATCCTAACATAATCCTCAGTTGAGTCTGTAGTTTTAACTGGGAGGTAATGTGCTGACTTGGTCACCCAGTCTACTATCACCCAGATTGAGTCATGCTGCCGACGAGTATGAGGTTGGCCTGTAATAAAGTCCATATTCACTTCTTCCCACTTCCATGTGGGTATGCTGATATCTTAAGTAATACATCCTGGTCTCTAATGTTCCACCTTAACCTGCTGGCAGCTCAGGCACTTAGCCATAAATTCTGCTATGTCCTCTTCATGTCGTTCCACCAGTAAATATCCCGTAGATCACTATACATATTACTGGCACCTAGGTGGATAGAATATCTCAAACTATGTGCTTCTCCTGTATCTTCTATCTCAGTCACCTATATCTGATACACATAGTCTATCCTGGTAACGGAGCACACCATCTCCCCGTTTTGGGAAAGCCTCCATGTCTTTTTTTAGAAATGCAACCTTTTGTTTAAGCTATCACGACCCGAACGTAGACCCGAATTGTAACACGGGACAAGAAACCCCGAGAGGCCCCAAGTCGACCCATGGCATAAGCATATCTAACTTTATTCAATTTAAGCGGAAGACTGATCATATAACATAGCATAAACATAAACGTAACATAGAATATCATATCACTCGGTAATATAGACATACACATAAGCTGAGTACTACATACTTTCTAAAGGATCTATCATATTAAGATGGGTTGATAGGATAACATCCCCAACTAACCCAGCCAAACTAAAAAAAAAGATAGCATAAAGTCTAATCATACGACCCTTGAAACATGAGGACTCACCAACACACTGATAGAAACTCCGGGATAGACTAGGGATGAGGATGATCCTGAGAGCCAAGTCCTGTATGATGAAACGGTACAACATAGAAAGTATGCGGTCAGTACGTGGAATGTACCGAGTATGCAAGGTAAGTGAAAATGGACATTTTTAAATAAAATATACATAAAATCTCATAAATGATCATAAGTGAAGGACATAATACTCATATCATAAACATCATAATATAGCATAAGACTCAAGGTTTTCAAATCATTCGTAAACCGTTCATTATCATAATCTTAAGAGAAACTTTGTCCAAGTATCACTTGAGCCATTAACATAAACCTAACAATTCATAAAACATATGGAACAATGGGAGGACTCGTCATTACTGATACAATCATGGTAGAGCCTTTCATGATGCCCCAACTATCTCACTCAAGTGGGCGGAGTCGCCCCTGGCTTGCTAGGTGAGGGACGTGCATTATGTGATATCACGAAAGAGGGGATCATTATCATTGTAATGTATCATTATAAACCCATGGTGGCATGTGGTTATGAATCACCATCGTAGTCCTTTGAATGCAGGGCTTCTCGGTGCTAGACACGGCTCCCAAAAACATGCATATTAGGCTCATATGTAAATCAATAATATCATTCATTGGGATTCATGGCCAAAATAAACATCCATCATTCATTGATCCTCATTAAAACATGATTAGCCAAGAATAAAAGGCCCTTTAGTCTTCCAACACCATAAATTGATAAATCTTGAGATCCATTTCATAAACCGTAAATCATTCTTAAACATGTGGACATTTCCCAATATTTTACCATGCTTTAGGATACTCAAAATTCTTTCAAAAATATGCTTATAAATATGGGTAACTTGAGAACATGTTTTTCATCATCAATAGTTCATAAATCATAGGGCCCATGCATACTTGAAGATCATGCATATAACTTTTAAATCATAAAATCATGTTGGGTATTTGAAAAAATCCATATTTCAAATCATAGATCATGCATAATTAGGCTTAATTGAGTATAAATCGAAATCAATAAATTCATAATCGAAAATAGTTATAAAATATGATCAAAATCCATAGAATATAATGTAAATCACAAATCATAATAGCCCATTAGTAAATCATTAGATTTTCACAAAAATTGAATTCAAAACCCTATGAGTTTTTCGATAGATTTTCATAAATTAATTGAGAATGAGAATGGGTGTGAACGGAAACACCCATTCGTAACCCTACATATCCGAGTAAGATCAGATTTCAAAGTTTCTTGAATGCCCAAGGGAGAATTGATAGGGAAGAGCTTGAAACTATGCTTGATCTCTCTAAAATCCTCTTACGTTGCATGCATGGGAATGGATATGCAAGGGGGACTTAACCTATCTTGTCATGACCAAAAAAATTCATAAAACACGTAGTTTAGGGCCTTAGAGTATAGAAAGGTCAAAAATACCCTTAATGAAATCACCCTGAAAATTTGCACAGATCAATCCTAAGGGCGTACAATGAGTCGTTGGAAGCTACCACAACTCGTGGTATGACCCGTCATATACACTGCCAAAGCCTTAATCCCGGATTCATACCAAGGCTTGAAAGGACGACTCGTCCTTTGATCAAACGGATCATTGGGTCGATCGTCGCTTGTCTCCTGAATACCCTAAGCTTCTCCTCATAACAAGCCTCACCATGACTCATTCCCTCCAACGAGTCATGGTACCCATCTGTTAAGTACACTGGAGGTCTGACAACCTAGACAACGATTGGTGAAAACAGATTGTCATTACTCATGACGGGTCGTTGGATTACCCATTACTTCCCCAACTGCCAAGGTCCATTTCTAACCACGAGTATAAACAATGACTCGTTGTTTGCAGCAACAAGTCATTACATCATCCGTTATAACCACTTTCACAAGGACTCGCCCTTACCACAACTGGACCCAACGGGTCATTGGTTGGACCAATGATCCATTGGGTCGTCCGTCTTGTGCAATTTTCCCAGTTTTTCAACAAACTTCAAATTTTGATCCTAGGTCTAATCTTAGACACTTGTGGGGTATTACATGAGCAGTATGGGATCTTCATCTTTCCTTAACTTAGCTTCAATGGTTAGCAAGGAATCTAACCCACCCTGCACTGCTACTCTACCCTCAACTGAATCAACCAATTGCACTCCCACTCGAGCTAACCTGTGAATATCCTTTGACATTTTTTCCTGGTCTTTTCACCATGAGCCATGCTCCCCATGAACATCCTTCATAGGGCATCAACCACAACATTGGCCTTGCCCTAGTGGTATATCACACTCATTTCATAATCCTTAAATAGCTCCAACAACCTTCTATAATAAAGATTTAGATATTTCTAACTGAACACATACTGAAGGCTCTTGACCGGTGAAAACTCCATGTGAGCCCCGTAAAGATAGTGCCTCCATAATTTCAATGCAAACACCACTGCTTCCAACTCAAGAACATGACTTAGATAGTTCTTTCGATGAACCATGAGCTGTCTGGAGGCATAAGTTATCACCTTAACCCGCTGCATCAGAATGCAGCTGAGTCCAACTCTAGAAACATCACAATACACTATGAACCAATTTGTTCCTTCCAGTAAGGTTAACACTGGAGCGGTAGTGAGTCTAGTCTTCAACTCCTCGAAACTGTTTTCACATGCATTTGACCACTGAAACTTCAAATTTTTTAGTCAACCTAGTCAGAGGAGATGTAATAGAGGAAAAACCTTCCACAAAACATCAGTAATAACCGGATAGACTAAAGAAACTTCCGATTTCAATTGGGGAAGTAGGTTTTGGATAGTCTTTGACTGCTGCTATCTTTTGAGGATCTACCTGAATACCCTCACCTGAGACCACGTGACAAAGGAAAGTCACAGACTTCAACCAAAATTCACATTTGCTGAACTTTGCAAACAACTAGTGGTCTCTGAGTGTCTGTAGCACTATCCTCAAATGGTTATAATGTTCTTCCTTGTTTCTAGAGTATACCAGAATGTCATTAATGAATACAATGATGAACATGTCTAACTCTACAAGATCAGCTGGAATAACCTTATTGAAGATTGAGACTGGGCAGTTCCTATACACCCGACTGGCTCTAACTGACTGACCAATTGGGGTAGAGACTGAGAATGGTTCTGAGAGGACTTTTGGACTGATTTCAAACTGGACAGCTACATAGGGAGTCACAAATGATAGTGTGTCTCCTGTATCTTGTAGGGTATACAAATCTAGATGGAAGATACATAATAGACCCGTGAACATGTCAGGTGAGCTCTCTTGATTCTGTCGGGAGTACAAAGCATAAAAGTTGTTTTAGCGTTAAGCGATATTTGTACCTGATATGTTGGCCTACTGAGCTGGTCGGCCTGCTAGAGATACTAATGTTGTAGAATGTGATCTCCCCCATCCTGCTGACAAGCATTCTCTGAGTCGATGATCTAGTTGTCCACACCTAAAGCAACCCTCTCGGCCCTAAAGGAATTCCCCTGGATGGTTCTTGCCACACTTAGGGCAAGCTAGATAGCGATTGTTGGCGCTGTGACTCTGGAACTGAGAGCTAGATGCTCCAGTTTTCCTATCCATAAGGGACCGAAAAGCAGGGGCACTGGCTAAAGTGGGTGTTGGAGCCCTCTGTTGCTACTGTGGGCGGCTATTACCACCATACCTCTCGTGGCCATAATTTGATGGCCAGTCCTATCCCACTTATTCTCATGCTCCATGTCTTTCAGCTTTTCTTCCTCAATCTACTGGGCATGAACAATGAAGCTGGAGAGCACCGTAGTCCTAAACTCCTTAAGGAACAAGTTTGATACTCCGTTGATGAACTTAAGCATGCGAGCCTTTAGCTCGGCTACCATCTCTGGAGCATATCTTGACAACTGTGTGAATTCCAATGCATATTCTTCCACCGTCCTGTAGCCCTGCTTCAAATTCATAAATTCTGCAACCTTATCCTCCCTTAGCTCCCGGGGGAACAATCTGTCTAGGAAAGTTGTTGTGAACCCTTATTACTCCACCGGTTCCGCTCCTACTGGTCTCCCTTCTTTCCACTGATCGTACCAGATCTAGGCTACCCCTTTCAACTGGTAGGAAGCCAGTTCAGCACTCTTAGCGGAGCTAACACCCATAATCTGGGTGATCTTCCATATCACATCCAGGAACTCCTGTGGGTCCTCTCCAACCGTGGATCCATGATAGGCCAGAGGGTTTATTCAGGTGAAGTCCCAAACTTTGACAGCTGCCGCGGACCTATTTAGTAACTGGAACCACATGCTGGTTCACCTGGCTTATGATAGTCTGTGCCAGCAGCAGGATTGCTGCTCTGAACTCTACTGAGGACACTTTATCGTCCTAAGGAGTTCCTGGAGCTAGGGGTGAAGGTCGGTTAGCATTTTCGACCCTTCTTCCATTTCTGCATCTTGGAGGCATGGTTTCACTGAAATAAAATAGAGCGCGAGTTAGGAGAACCTTTTTGGAATTGAACTTCAACGCACGATAAGTAATATGAACAAAAGAGAGTTTTCCTAATAACGTCTCGTAGCCTACCTGTTATAAGAGTGGTGCGCTTCACACCCACTATAAGGACTCTACTTGACACGCTATCAGAAATCCTAGGATACTCTAAACCTAGTGCTCTGATACCAAGCTTTTCATGACCCGAGTCTACACCCTGGATGAGACACGGTACTAGGAGGCACAAGTAACTCAAAGTCAACCCATGATCTATTATAACACTGGCAATCTGAGTAATCATAGTGGAAGCTTAAGTAATAAAAACATTTAAGAAAGTTAAATGATAATAGTTCATACATCTGAAAGTAAAACTGAGCGTCTGAGTCTATGTCTGAAAGCCATCTACAACTGATAAGTTGTTCGGACAAACCCCTAGCCAACTCTAAAGTCCAAATGAATGAAAATAATTGGAAAAGTAAATATCGTCCTCGAAAGATAAGGACTCACCACAGGATACTGCTGATATCACCTCAAGAAGATCTAGTAAAGGTGCTGAGGTTGAGAACCTGCACTTGTATCATGATACGATACAACATAGAAAGTATGTGTCAATACTTTGAATATACTGAGTAAGTGGGAGAAAAATATAACATAAAGAACAAATATGTGAACTGTAATGACATGTAATGACAACCTGAAATACAAAAAAACTAAAAAACTAAAATATAAATTAGATGGTCAATAATGACCCTGACTGGTGGTCATAAACATGCTTGAATCTGAGATAGTGATTTGAGCTAACTATACTGAACTGAACTGAGGAAACTGAATTATTTTAAGATGACCTAAACTAAATTTGTATTGACTAGTCGGAGAGTCTATAACCGACATATAATCACGTGAGCTAGATATGGAGCCCCATGTATACACCCCATTGGTAGGACACAATATACCTTGCCAGGGTATAAAGGCATGAACTGGTGATCACAAGTCTGGGGCCATAGGTCCAATAATATAATCAACGGTGGCAACGTAGTTTCGGGAGCCTAGGTGTGATGGAATCCTGGTCCACTCGGTGCTAAATCCAACTCCTACAAGATAGTCCTAGACTGACTATTAAGCTGATAGCTAAAAACTGGGGTCCAAGACTAAGTCGGGGATACCTATCTGAAAGTATCCTGAGAGTCTTACCAGACCGAATTCTGTAATTGGTGTTCTAAGACTGGACAGAGCAGCTTATATGAAAATGTCGTAACCATCTAAAGAACAAACTGAAATCTGATAACTAATATTTGAGTCTAATAATTGACAATTGGGAGGCACTGCTGACATATCAAGAAAAGACTGTAGTCAAACTGATCACCTGACATTTTTGTAAAATACTGAATATGCTAACATTCTGACTGAAACTGGACTAGCATGCAATTGACTGAGATTTTAACTAATTTGAACAACAAGGGAATCCCAACATTGATAGCATCAAGGAACATGAACAACTAGTCAAATATGCAAGACATTAATTTACTAAACTCAGAAGCTAGGGCTAAATAGGAGCTAATCTGCACAGGGTTTCTAGGAATAGGGAAAAATATAGCAGCTAGTCACATGGATAATATTCCACCTGAAATTTATCAAATTATGTCTGAAAACATTCTACATTTTGAAATCTCAAGGCTATACTGATAGAAAATTAAGGAAGAGTTTTGGCGACACAAGGGAAGAACAATTCCCTTGTTGAATTCCCACATAACTGGTGAAGAAATCCCGGAGAAAATCCCTGGAGAATCTGAGGAGAATATCGAGTGCCCTAGCCTTGCTTTGTGTTTTTCTAAGAGAATATCTACGATCTGATTTTTCTGAGGGGATGAGAGGGGTGAAGTAACTGTCGGTTATCCCTCTAAATTCCCCAAAAAGTAACCCAAAACTACGTATTTTAGGGATTAAAAGGGTGGAAAATTAAAGAAATATCCCAGGGGAAAAATCTGAAAAAATTGCCGACAAGAACCAATGGGTCACTCAACGAGTTGTTGGCTGAGACAACGACTCCTTGGGACCAGTCGTTGGTCCTGGGTCCTGGGCTCTAGGCTTTCCTGGAACTAGAAATGAGAGGTACCACGACTCGTTGGATAAACCAACGGGTCATTGGTTCCTCTCGTGGCCACTGGAAGAAAAAGTCTAGGAAGCCTAACAACGGGCTACACAACGGCTCGTTGGTGGACCCAACGGGTCATTGTGTCTAGTTTTCATCCCCATTGGATCAAGTCTATGGATTTTCTATAATTGTAACTAGGGGTAGACACAATAACTTGTTGTGTGATATAATGGGTCGTTGTTTTCACTCGTTTTCACTGAAGAAGGTTTTTCGGAATCCCAACTAACGACTCACACCACGAGTCGTTGTATCACACGATAACTCAATTGTTGAGTCGTGGGTTCTTAGAAAAGGAGTTCTGAGATGGGGACCAATGAGTGACAGAAAGAATTGTTGTTTCTCATAATGGGTCGTTTAATGTCCTGTTGGTTCCCGAAGAACCAAGGCAGGGTTGACCACGACTAAGGCAATAGGTCATTGGAGCTGACCACGACTCGTTTTCTCGGTCATTCTCAGGAAACTTTTCTAGTTTCTTCTGGATTATTCTTTCAAGGCCTGAGTTGGTCTAGAAATATTTTTGGGTGTTACACAATCAAGCTGTACCAGAGCTAATAGAACTCATACAAGCTCTTGTGGAAAATGTAGGCCAACAACTCCACTCAATTAAAACAAACAATGCTGTTGAAATAATTTTAAACCACAACTATATCATTTTGTTATCTAGAAGAATATAATAAGTAAATAAAACAATAGATGTGTAAGCTTAGGGATCCAACACATAGAGATAACATTTGGGTAGCAATACAATTCTAAAAGGATAACAAAAATAAGAACCATAACATAATCAAGTCATAGTGGACTCAGAAACACTTGTTCTTAATTATGTCTAACAAAGCCTTCTTATACTTGATGTTGTCAAAGCTGTTTTCAGGGAATTCAAAGATGATGGAGCCTGGGCTAGTATGGAACTGTATAGGTGCCGTTCAGATAGATCTTAAGCTGTTTTCAAGGGATTTCTGTTAAGTCGTCGGAACTGTATAAATGTTGTGGATTTCTTGCTTGATTCAAACTTTAAGAAATATAATTAACCTTGTTAATATTAGGTTGAATTAGATGTGCAAGTATATATTTTCTGGGCCTACTAGAAAAATGATGTTTTATTAATATAAATGATGTTTTATTAATTCTTCAAATGGAACAATAACTAATAAACTACACAATGGAATTCTCTTGCACTGTTTTCCTTCTTCTCTACCCAATGGTGCCAGGACTAATAATTGTAAATCTACTCAATGATACTGTATTCTTGATTGCATATTTCACAAGGTAACAATTGAAACATGTATCATTGTTGCTTGTATTTTGTTCTATCTATCTAAAATATTCTGCACTATCTTTGTTGTGGTAGTCCGATGATACATATTATGTCATTGATGGTGTTTGTTGGGTGGGAATTTCATTATATGAGTGCACTGCCAAATTCAGATTCTTTTGGTTAAATAGCAAGCTTGCTTAGATGGGGGCTTGTGATGCTCCCTCAGCTTATCATCGATAGTAATTTAGTGCTATTCCTATCTACAACTATGACAAAGAAGAACTTCAGACAGCTTATTTAGGACAAGTTACATATGTCAAGGATGGATTAATATTTTACAATAAGTAAGATATCTTTTGCTGTTTATCTCTCATTTGTTTACTAGATGGCAAATTACTATAAACCATGAACATGATTTTCTCTTGAAGTTGTTAAAAAAAGGAACTGTACATTTGTTGTTCGAAAAGGAATTGTATATTCAAAGATCCTTATTATATGTTCAAAAAGGTATTATTGATCTAGGCCCATTTGCATTGTTGAAAACAAGTTTCTGGAAATTCTGGTATTTGTAATTTTGTTTCATGAATATGACAAACAATGAAAGAACAAAATAGTGTAGGAAATTAAGCCAAATGAGGGAAATGACTATGCCTATCAAAAATAAAATTACTATCTGGCTTAACAGTAAGCACCTAGCGTGAAATGACTATGCTTATCTAACAACTATAGATTTTCTCTACCCTTTTGATGCTAGCAAGGTAAAATCTAATAGCCAACATGCATTTATGTTAGAAACTGCCTGAACGCACCTTAAGAATGAGGTTCTAAAAAATGAACACAAAAGGCGTTGTTTGTACTTATTTGTAGATTATGCTGGAAGTTACTACGACACCTTCAATTTTTATTTCTGGTAGTAATCCACAGAATGAAAGGAAATACTCCATAACTACCTTACATGGACTCAGGTTCTACAAATCTAGCATAAGAAGAAATCCGATTCTGCATCACCTAAGTGTTACGGTCAAAGATATGAATAAATATGTAGATATAACATACATAACATCTAGTTTCTTGGGACTATAAAAGTACAATATCAGTAAAAACTTTTGGTTAAAATTATCGATATTTGAAATGATGGACCCTGTGATTATTGAGTATCTGTGATTTAACTATGCGAGAAAGATAATGAAAACATGTAAGTGCAATTAAAACACCAAATTAAGGTTAACGTCACAATTGAAGTTATTTACATATTACCTTATGGTCATCTATAAACTAGCTACTAGAATTGTAATACAAAATAATTTCCTTTCTCCATTTTCATTGTTTCATCTTTTTTATCTCTACAAATAAAAACAGAGGTAGGCAAAAGAGTGAAACTTCAAGCCTATCAAATCAAAAACAGAGAGCTACCTGAGTTTACAGAGCATAAATTAATGATAATTGCTTTAACTTGGTATAATTGTTCCCTACTAATACACATAAAATTTGTTGAGTGTAAGTGAAAAACCTTTTGACAGATTTTCCAACTTTCCATGAGTATACTTCTTATAAGAAGGTTGCCTATTGGTTCATCGACGAATTCAACCACCTAAGACTGCTAGCAAACTTCAATAGTTACTCAGTAACTGCAATGTTTCATTTTAGTGTTTTATTAGCTTTACCACTTAATAAAAAGGTGACTAATTCTTCAAGAATCAACTAGGTGCATAGAATCATATGATGGTTCTTATTTATTTTGGTGTTAGTAGACTTATTAGTTTTTTACATAGCCAATTTCTTTATTTTCTTCGAATTATTTTTTGTTTACTGCTTTCACAATATTAGTGGGCCACGTTTCGTGGCTGTTTATCCTCTATTTGACCACTACTTTTTATTGTTATTTTCTAGCTTTAGAATTAAGTTGTAAGCCTAGAAAATGGCACTAGGTCTTCTTGTTTTCAGAAAATTGAAATGGGCAGGAATGGCCAGGAAAAAGAGGTCTTTCTTTCTCATAACTCCGCCTATTGTTTTTACAACATATTTTGGTATCTAGTAGGATTGATCTGACTTACTACCTCTTATAAGGAAAAACTAAACAAGCGACCCATATGAACTTTCATGTACAATGGAGGAAATAGATTACAATAAATGCTATCAACTGGATTCAATTATTTAACCACATTTTGAGTGCCTTTCTTAGGCAGTAGGGTTTTTAGTTATAACAGTTTGATATAAAAAATAGATTCTTTCTACAATTTGGCATAACTCTCTAATGCTTCTGGTTTTTCTTTATTGATAATTTTTTTTACATATAATTGCACAAAGGTTGTGCAACAACCATATTTACAGAAGAACAAAACTGAGAAAAGATAACCCTGAAAAAATTACAAAATTCCAAACTCTTATGCTTTCAGTTTTATCTACTGCCAATGAAGCAGGACTAATAAGCGTTAATAATCAACCATACACAATTAGATTGGATTAATGTTAACAATACTAGTGAAAAAATGAGAATGCCCTATCCAACAACTATAGATTTTGTCTACAAAATAAAAACGAAACAAAGAAAATAGAGCTTACCTTGGGTCTTTGGAGAAATGGCTGGAACCTTTTATAGGGGTGGCATGATGGATATCTGTAATTAAAAATTTTAAGAAAGTGAAGAAATTTCTGTATTTACAATTATAAGGAACTGGCAAAACACTACCTTAAGTGGCGAGAAAACTCTATCGGTGCACCAATTTCACTGGAAGTAAACCATATAGAAATACTACTAACACTGCTAAATCTTAAAGAGATGCTGAAGCTTATGAAAATGCTGAAGCTACTAGAGCTTACAGAAAACCCTACATTTGCAATAATTTCACAAGAATTTTATTTGAGTGGTACTAGAGATATCATTCGCAACAGTTCCCAATTTTTCTTTTCCCTGATAGAGACCCTTCACTCTAACTTCACATTAATTTCAAAATTTGCAGTAATTCCCAATTTCCCTTTTCCCTAAGAGAAATCCTCCTTCGCAATATTAGAGCGGTATATTCCTCTTTCTAGAATAAGTTAGAGAGAGTTTTAGATAAGTGGAGGGAATTAATATTATTTGGGACAAATTTTATAATGACTAGACCACAATTATAAAACATTGATTTTTGAATTATAAAAATAGCACACTTAAGGTAGCCATATACAT
>JACEIK010000396.1:349959-364859 GCA_018107945.1 Datura stramonium | reverse complement strand
CACTTATAAAGCATACCAAATAAATATATACGTTGATGCACTAATTTCACCGAAAATAAACTTTATAAAAGTACTACTGATGCTTATGAATCTTTTACAGAGATGCTGAAGCTTACAGAAAACCTAATATTTGCAGAAATTTCGCCAAAAGTTTATTAGAGTGGTACTAGAGATCATTCACCGGATATATTTAGCAATAATTCCAAAATTTTCTATTCCCTAATCGAGACCCTTCACACTAACTTCACAACAATTCCCAATTTCCCTTTGCCCTGATACAAATTCGCCTTCTCAATATTAGAGCGATATATTCCTCTTTCTAGAATAAGTTGGAGAGAATTTTAGATAAGTGGGGGAACTAATATTATTTAGGACAAAATTTTAGAATTATTGGACCACACTTATAAAACGTTGATATTTCAATTATAAAAATAGAACACTTATAAAGCATAGCCAATAACTTTAAAGAGCACAATTTAGAAGCGTTGCCAAAATTTTCGTGGCCTAAAGTTCAAAACTAAGGCCACGCCTTAAAAGCAATCCCGAAAATACTTTTGGGAACATGTTAAAATTGTTTTCTAGATTTGGTATGCTGTTAGGCCTAAAATGTTGTAGTGACCTATTCCTTTCTAGCTCAACATCACTATCAGGTACTAAATTCTTCCTCCGTACTCTATTCAGTTCCATACATATCATCTCTATTCATGCTTTTAGTGTGCACCCTAGTTGAACTAATATAGTTAGCATGTCTATCTCAATTCTGTAATACCCCAAATGTCCCTAAGATTATACCATAGGGTTGAACCAAAGAAAACAGGAAAATCTACACTTTTGCACCAGAATGACTCGTGGTACGAGTCGTTAGACCGAGTAACAGGTCGTAGGATGAGGCGTGAAGAAGACCTGGAGTCTAGGTGTCTAGACCATGAGTCACACCATGAGTCATGCTATGTGGGAATGACTTGTCGTCAGAGTCTTGGGGGAGGTAATGTCACAAGTGAAGTTACGACCTATGATAGGAAAGCACGAGGAAGTCGTGGAAGGTTCTAGCGGAAAAAGTTAGCAATTGAGACTTAGTGACCACGGGTGGCATCACGATTCGTGGTAGCTTGTAAAGAGTGTTGAGATGGACCCTTGGTGAGAATCTAGTATGTTTTCTAGGTGACCAGTGGTGATCAGGAGTGGCGACCATGAGTCGTTACTTCATGGTATGACTTGTGGTAAGGACCGTGGTGACTGACATTGTGTATTTTTCCTACATTTCAATAAGGGTATTTTCGTAATTTCTAAGCTTCTAAACTTTACATTACATTGTTTTAAGCTCATAGTAGGGGAGTTTTAAGAGGGTTAAATCTATTCTAACCTATTTCCTCCGCATGCATGAAAAATAGAGGATTCCTAAGGAAGATCAAGCTTAAAACTGTCAAATTCCTTCTCCAATTCAAGAAAGAGTGTAAGATCAGATTATCCAGGTATGTAGGGTTAGAAATGGGAGTATTACTTCACTTACATTCTCAAATCCTCTTCTAAATTTATGAAATTCAAGGTTGATAAATCTATGGGGTTTTACCCAATTTGTAAAATTCTCTAAGTGTCTATCATGCGTAAATCTTATACATGTTTCTAATATTTTTTAAAGATTCATAGGCATATTTTATAATTATTTCAATTACAAATTTATGAATTCAAAGTCTTACAATTATGTTTCCCAATCATGAAAGTTCATGAAGAGTTGAGATTATGATCTATGTTTCCAAATATGATGAAATGTCTATGATGAAAGCATGATTTCGAATTACCCATGTTTATATCCATGATTTTAACTATCTCAAAGCTTGTAAAATTTTTGGTTATACCATGTGATCAAGTATGTTTCATGATTTACTTCAATTTCATGTTATTATCTTACCACATGGTCTTACAGACTAGACTCCCACTTTTCAGCTTGTGTTATAGTTTATGTAACATCCCGAATAGATTAAGCAATAAATTTATACTTTGAGATTGGACTAAGAGTACTTATTAAGATATGAAGGAAGTGTTATAAGGTATTTGAGTTAGTCTATGATCGTATTTAAGATTGGACGTCGATAAAGTTGTAAAAAAAAATTCGGCAAAAGTTATAGCCAAAATTTCTTTCTTGAGATTTCTTGAAATTTAGGTCAAATGTCAAGAGAATTTTCTCCCAATCTATAAGGATTTAGGCGGTTTATTACCTATAAAATTAAAGGACTATTAGTCTAGTTTCCAACACATTAAACCATTCATCAATCCGACTTTGGAGTAGACAGATATTCGTATTTTCATGAGACTGCTCAAGCAGACATGTCTAAAATAACTAAGGCAGTGGAGGATTATTTAATGCCTTTTGGTAGGTTGTTGGTCATCAAAATTCATTTTCCAACAACATATTTCATATGAAATCTCTATCAAGTTCTCTCCATGTTGTTTTTTGGGTTTTGGAGCTAGAAGTCATGAGTCCAAGTGATTTTGGTGTCGGGGGGTTGGATTCTTCAAGTAGATTGCGTCGTTGAATTGTGTTTCCGGCAGTTTGGTGGCTACTTCGTGTGTCTGGTTGGTAAATTCTTGTTCTTTGTTTTTTCTTAGTATACTTAGGATGCTTAAGGAGTTGTTCATCTTGGTAGAATGTTATTTTAGATTTCCTACCGCCAAATTCATGAAAAACTAGTCGGTAAACATAGTTTTGTCTTGTTTCTCTTGTTGGATATTATAGCAGCGTGTTGGTGATTTATTTGCTCCATTTAGTCAGTATCTTGGTGTACTTGGGGAGTCGTGGTTCGTCTATCTTGGGTTCATCGACATTCGAGGTTTGTGTAGGCCGTTTGTTCCCTTTTTCGGCATGATTTTCATAGACTTGTGTTAGTGTTATTGTCGTACGTGTGGGCTGTCTTATGAAGCCTTGAATTCATGATAGGTGTACCCTTGGTTGAGCTACTGGTTGTGTGGTGTTGTGGGTTAATGTTGTTACAAGGTTGGGATAGAATCATGTGCCAGTGAGCACGTCGTCGAGTAGAGCAACCCTTAGAATTAGCTTTTTTTGATTGACGCCATCGTGAGTCGATTAAAGGTTGTTTAGGTTCCTTACTTGTGAAAATTGATTGTGAATGTTTGTGATTATGGTTGTATGTTCTAATTAAGGCCTTAGGGCTTCTTGATACCCAACGCACAAACTATTTTCGACTGAGGGGTTGAGCCTAAAGGTTGATCGACCTACAGGGTTGAGGATGATTTTCTCCATAGTGTTAAATAAAGACATGACTTAAGAGTGTTCCAACATGTCTGAACCCTCCTGGGCTTGCATTGGTTCTACCAGATGGTTGAGCTTGATAACTTCATAGCCGAGAGATGGTCCAGTAGTGCCTGATTGATAATATATTTCACTTTTATTATCTTTGTATTGATTGGTGGTGTTATATTATTGTTTGGAGTTTCCAATATGTTCCCGGTACGTGTATTGATAGGTTATATTTTTGAGGTTGTTGCTCTATGTTCTTTCAGTTGTCCATTATCTCTAAATTCTTATCTTATAGTCGCCTCTCATAGTCGGTACATTGTGTACTGATGCCCTTGATGGGCACTGCATTCATGCCTACAGGTCCTAACCATCAGGCTGATCGAGGTCCCCGAGGTTGAGTTGAGTTCCAGATAGGTGTGGTAAGCTCCAACTTGTTCGGAGATACTTTTTCTGATTTTTTGTATATATTGGGTAGGTTAGGGCCTTGTCCCGACTAGTATAAACTTGTTAAACTCTTTAGAGGCTCATAGACAGTACCTGTTGGGTTGTAAATGTTGTAGTAGTTCATGTGAGTCCTTGTGTATTCCTTTTGGTTGTATGTAGTATTGACGACCTTAGTATACCTACTTGCCACGTTTTCTTGATTAGTACTGTCAGTATGTTATTTTATGCTAAAACTCATCAGTTCTGACCTTTGTTTTATATTTGGGCATCGTGTGTGCTCCTAACAAGGGTGGCACCAGGTGCCAGTCACGCTTCTTTGGGTAGGGGTGTGACAGACATGGTGTCAGAGCAGTTCATGTCCTAGGGAGTCTATGAGCCATGTCTAGTAGAGTCTTTTTTATGTGTGCATTGCGCAGCGCACTTATATACAAGAGGCTACAGGGCATTTAGGATGGTTACTCTTCTTTCTTAATCAAATCGTGCGCTAAGTCTGAAGTTGTAGGAGTCGAGTCTTGTCGTATGTTTGTTAAATTGTGCAGGGATGCCTGTAACTAGGAGAATAGAGGCTAGACAACGGCTAGATATTGCAGTAGGTGAGGATACCAGCAGGGTGCGCCCTATAGAGACAGACCCATCTGAGGCCAAAAGTGAGGTTGTCACTCCACCACCAGAACCAGTACCCCTAGCTAGAGATGTTCCGAGGGCTGAGAAGGTCCCAAGAGCTGCAGCACCTCCCCCAATTGCGATAGATCAGGAGTTGAGCGCTGCAGTACAGTTGCTGGCCAGAGTAGTAGAGGGACAACCAGAGGTCGGGGCACAACAAGGTGCAGGGTTTGGAGAACATGCTGGGAGTTCCAGGAGTCGAGAGTTCATAGCTTTGAATCCTCCATAGTTATCTGGGACACAGGTAAATGAGGAGCCATAGGACTTCATGGATCAATTCTATCACATCTTCTGAGTTATGCATGCCACTCCTATTGAGGCTGCATAGTTGGCAGCGTTTAGATTGCGCGAGGTAGCGGTGTTGTGGTATGAATGTTGGGAGCGGTCGAGGGGTCAAGATGCACCTCCGATTAAGTGAGCTAATTTAGTCGACGCATTTCTAGATCAGTATCTGCCTTTAGAGGTTCGAGATGATAGGGTGGATCATTTTTTATGTTTGGAGCAGGGAAATATGAGCGTGGGAGAGTATGGACTTCAATTTGATTCGCTGGCCCAATATGCTCCTTCTTTTGTTAGCACCATGCATGCCAGGATACATCGGTATGTAAATGGGTTGCTTCTAGAGTATGTGCAGCAATACAAGGTTGCTGCTATGCATGGGGGTTTAAGTATAGCACATATACAAGCATTGACACAGAGTTTGGAGGGTGAAAATTTAAAGCGGCTAGAACGGGAGCGAGCTGAGAGGGAATAACAAAAGAGAATGAGGCCTGTAGACTTCCAGAGTGGATCATGGTGTGGATCTAAGCCATGGTATCAGGGTGAGCCATCTAGATATTGAATACCAGTAGTATCAGGTGCAGAACCTAGTCATGGTACCCTAATAAAGGTAGGACACCGACAGTCTAGAGGGTCGGCAATACTGTTTTGCAGAGTATGCGGTAGGAGGCATGCAAGTAGGTGTAGAAGGGAGACGGTTATATATTTTACTTGTGGTGATGAGGGTCATAAGTTCATGGATTGTCTTGTTCGATGAAAGAGTGGAACAGCACGACCGATCGGGTGTATGGTAAGGTCGTCTGCACCAGCAGGGCTGAGTGGAGCAGGGGCACAATTGGGCTGAGGGCAAGGTAGAGTCAAAGCTGCCACACCGGATTATGCTTATCCTCATCCAGGTATCTTCGCATTGGATAGAAAGTAGGTCACAAAGCCTCCATAATAAATCACGTCAGGTATATATATTGTATTATTGGTATTGTTTGTGTCATACCCTTTGTTCTATAAGTTCGTAGGTTAGTTTTGTCGTATCAAATTCCCAGGCATGAATCATTTGTGTTGTCCAACATTCAAGGCCGAATGTTTCTAAAGGCGGAAAGATGAAACACCCCATTTAGATTAAGTAATAAATTTGTACTTTAAGATAGGACTAAGAGTACTTAATAGGGTATGAAGGAAGTGTTATGAGGTATTTGAGTTACTCTGTGATCGTATTTAAGATTGGACGTTGATCAAGTTATAAAGCGAAATTTGGCAAAAGTTATCACAAAATTTCTTTCTTCAGATTTCTTGAAATTTAGGTCAAATGTCTAGAGGATTTTCTCCCAATCTATAAGGATTTAAGTGGTATAGAAAAAAAGGAGAGGGTATTTTCCTGCATTTATTCATGATTGAGTATTCTATTTTTATTTTGTATTTCTTTGAAATTGGTTCCTATCAAATTAATGGTATATGAGTCTAGTTTCCAACACATTAAACTATTTTTCAATTTGACTTCAGAGTAGAGAGATATTCGCATTTTGGTTAGACTACACAAGTAGACACGACAAAATAACTAAGGCGGTGGAGGATTATTGAATCCCCTTTGGTCGGTTGTTGGTCATCAAAATTCATTTTCCGCTACATATTTTTTATGAAACCTCTCTCAAGTTCTCTCCATTGTTTTCTTTGGGTTTTGGAGCTAGAAGTCATAAGTCCAAGTGATTTTGGTGTCGGAGGGTTGGATTCTTGTTATACCTCGAAAGCCAAAATATTAGACCCAGGATTTGAAATAGAGAAAAGTTTAAAAACTGGCACCAGGCACAGAATGGGTTGTGAGGTGACCCGTTGGTGCATCCCACGAGTCGTGATATGACTTGTGTGGAGGCCAGGTGAGGAGTTTGGAAATTGGAGAAATGGGATCCCACGGACGTGACCACGACTCTTGGTCAAGCCCAATGACTCGTTAGGTAAGTCGTGGGGTGGGTGAGTGAGAAAAGAAAAGGAAGATAGGCAGTTGTACTGGACGAGAGGACCCCATGAGTCGTGGTCAGTACCCACGATTCGTGGGGTGAGTCGTGGCCAGGCAGGGAATTATTTTGTTGAAGCTTAGGAGTGCACTTCACGGATGGTGACCATGAGTTGTGATCAGCAGGTCACAAGTCTTCATGTCTTCTGTTAAGAGACCAAGAGACCTGTTGAGCAGTGTACTTCAGGGACCATGCCATGATTCGTGTCCCAGGGTAACGAGTTGTTAGGTCCTTTGTTGGGACCACCTGACAATTATTTTCTGCGAATTTAGTAAGGGCTTTTCGTAATTCCTAAGTTCCTAAGGCCTAAACTACGTCGTTTTGAGTTATGAATGATGACTTTTAAATGGGTTAAGTTCATTTTAGGCCTTATTCATTCATGCATGCAAGGTAGAAAGGATAGAGAGGGTTATCAAGCTAGTGTTCTTCAATTTTCCTTCATATTTCTTTTAGGCATCTAAAGAAGTATATGAATCAGCTACCAACAGGTATGTAGGGTTATAAGTGGGTGATTTCTTTCACACCCATGCCCAATCCCTCTCTAAATCATGAGATTTTTATGTCTAATTTATGGGGTTTTAAGATAAATGCATGAATCTTCTATTTCTATACATGGGTATGATTTAATAATGTTTCTACTATTGAGTTATGAATCATGGTCAATTTTTATAATGTTTTCAATTAAAAATCATGTTCCTAATTTTATGAATTAAATGCCCTTTGATGAGATGTTCATGAAAGATGAAATTTGTGATGAATGTATGATGATGATGAGATATTATGATGAAAAGCATGCCTTAAAGTTACCCATGTTTACAATTATGTTTTTAATGTGAATTGAGTATTTCTAAGTAAGACAAAGCTTTGGAAAATGCACACATGTATAAATATGAAGTATGATTTTCTGAACTAAGCTTACGACATGATTATGGAGCGAAGACTTCCAATTAAGTTCTCAACTTGTGGTCTGTTTTGAGATAAATCTTCTCATATGCATGATTTCATATTTGAGATATATTTAATTATTGAGCTTCATCAATAGACGATGTTGAGCTTCGTTAAAAAATGATGTAGAGTATATGCATGTTTTTGGGAGTAGTGTCTAACACCGAGTAGGCTAAGGGTCGATTACCCTATGCCTCAGACCTAGCAACAATATAGGATGATACTATTATATATATATTACTTCGGGACCTCTCTTATGAGCTATCCTTACCCTAATGGCCCACGAACTTGATATCAATATCATGGTATCATCCCTAGCGTTAGCAAGGCTTTGGACGGATCTACCCACTTGAGTGTCATTGTTGGAACCATGTAAGCTCTATAGTGGTATGTCGGTTAAAAGATGAACTCCCATTGTTCGTCATGATTTCAGATATGCATATTCATTACTCCTGAGATTTATATACATATGTATGTTCTAAAGAAGGTTTGGCTCAATGTTCAGCTTTACTCTTAGATTCTTGATGTTTATGTTTTACATTATGCATTGTCTTTAAATGATTTTATTTACTTAAGCGGTTTTACTTACCTTACATACTCGGTACATTCCACGTACTGATCGCATAATCTATGCTGTATCGTTTCATGATACAGGACCCAGGTCTTAGGTTCAGCCCCGTTCATAGTCCGTCTTCTAAGATATCATCGTACACTGTTGGTGAGTCCTCATCTCCCGAGGACTAGACTATTCAGATTTCCTATATGTATTTTAGTTTCAATTTTGTTGAGTTAGTTGGGGTCTTGTGCCATCAATTCATCATGTTTAGAGGGTCTTCAAAAATTTGTATGAATCCAGCTTTTGATTTTGAATTCTGATGTTATATTTAAGTTAGACTTCCGCTATGATTATATTTTTGATTATTCAGTTTCATTGACTAATTTAGATGTATGAGTATTCCATGGGTCGAGTTGGGGTCTCTCGGGGCCCCTTGTCCCGTGTTGCGATTCGGGCCTCCAATCGGGTCGTGACAAACTTGGTATAAGATTAATAGGTTTGAAGTGTCCTAGTGTGTCTGAAAGCCGCGTTAAGTAGAGTCTTTTTCACGGGCGTGAAGCACACCACACTTATGCAGAAGAGGCTACGATACATTTAGGAAATGTTCCCTTCTTTATTGATGTATGTCGTGTGATGAAATGTCTCCCAATCCTTCTAATTCGTGCTATTCACGATTGAAGAATCATGGATCCTCGAAGAATGAATGGTGGAAAGAATAGGAATGGTGAAGGCTACAAGGATGGTTATGGGAGCGGGCACCAGCAGGCCCCACCACTTCAAAAGCACAAAGCACCGGAGCCAGCTGCCCATATTGAGTTTCGGACCGCTATTCAGATGCTTGCGTTGGCCTTGACCACTCAGGTCAATCAGCAGGTTGTTGCGCATGTTCCGCAAAATGGTAATGCAGTGGCGGCTCGGGTCAGAGACTTCTTGAAAATGAACCTGCCGGAGTTCCTCGCGTCAAAATTAGATGAGGACCCGCATGAGTTTATAGATGAGATTGTAAAGATCACCCAAGTCATGGGGGTGAATGGAGTTGACTGCACAGAGTTTGCCTCATACCAGTTGAAAGGGGTCACACACATCTAGTTTTGCCAATGGAAAGATAGCAGGGTTGCCGGAGCGGGTCTTGTCACTTGGGAAGAGTTTCATGTTACATTCTTGGATCGGTTCTTCCCTTGTAAGATGAGGGAGATGAAGGCAGCTGAGTTCATAAATATGAAGCAAGGGAGGATGACGGTACAAGAGTACGCCCTTGAGTTCACTCGCCTATCAAAGTACGCCCCAGAGTTGGCAACCGATCAGGGGGCGCGGGTGAGTAGGTTCTTCCATGGGGTAGCCGGCTATTTGGAAAAGAATTGTAGGACCGCTACGCTCCACCAGGACATGGACTTCCGCAGGTGGTCTTGTACGCCCAGTAGATAGAGGTGGCAAATCTAAGAGAGAGAGGGACGCCAAGAGGGCCAGGACCGATGACCATAAATTCTCAAGCTGAAGCCAGGTGGTGGGCACCGACAACAGACCCACCAGAGATCATCATCCCCAGCATCTTCAACATTGAGTGTGCCATCCATATCGAGTCACGATCATAGGGGGAGAGCATTAGGCTCGAGGGTTCAGAGAAGCAAACCCGCAGATTCAGCATTCTAGCTTGCCGTAGATGTGGTCGGAGACACACAGGCTAGTGCTTGGCAGGTTCAGGTTCTTTCTTCGAGTGTGGTAAGCAAAGAAACATGCTTTGAGATTGCCCAGCAGTGAGACAGGATAAGGATGGGGGCCGAGGCCAAGCTTCTAATTCTGCAGCCTCTCCTGCACTCAGCACTTCAGGGGGCATCTACCAGTGCTGCTGACGGTCAGCGCCAAAATAGATTTTTTGCCTTAGCATCCCGCCAGGAGTAGGAGGTATCCCCGGATGTGTTCACTGGTGTGTTACGAGTTTTCCATATTGATGTTTATGCTTTGTTAGATCCGAGGGCTACTTTATCTTTTTTGACACCTTATGTGGACAGTAGCTTCGGATTTAGTCCCGAAGTGTTTTTTGAAACCTTCTTAGTTTCTACTCTAGTAGGTAACTCAATTATAGCTAGACGGGCGTATAGAGGTTGCCCAGTCTGAGTCCTTCAGAAGGTCACCTCAGCAGATTTGATAGAGTTAGCCATGACCGATTTCGATGTTATTCTCCATATGGATTGTCTATTTGCATGTTATTCCTCCGTTAATAGTAGAACCCGGGCAGTAGATTTCAGATTTTCGGGTGAGCCAGTCTTAGAATGGAAGGGCAGTTCAGCTATGCATGTAGGTTGTTACCTTATGGCCAAAAAGATCATTTCTAAGGGTTGTGTGTACCATCTAAAGAGGGTTAAGGATGTTGAGTCTTAGACCCCGACTATCCAGTCAGTTCTAGTGGTATGTGAGTATGTAGAGGTCTTTCCAGATGATTTACTGGGAAGCCCTCCCGAGTGAGAGATTGATTTTGGTATTAACCTTCTTCCTGACACGCAGCCTATATCTATTACTCCCTACAAAATGGCTCTAGACGAGCTAAAAGAGTTGAAAGACCAGTTGAAGGACTTGTTAGATAAGGGTTTCATCTAACCGAGCAATTCCCCATGGGGTGCACTAGTTCTCCTTGTCCGAAAGAAAGATGGTTCTCTTAGCATGTGTATTGATTATCGGCAATTGAGCAAAGTCACTGTCAAGAACATGTATCCTTTACCCAGAATTAATGATTTATTTGACCCGCTTCAGGGTGCCAAGTGTTTCTCAATGATAGATCCAAGTACCATCAGCTCAGAGTTCTGGAGAGTGGCGTCTCGAAAACAGCCTTCAGGATGCGGTATGAAAATTATGAGTTTGTTGTTATGTATATTGGAGTAAGGAATGCTCCTGCAGCTTTTATGGACCTGATGAATAGGATGTTCAAGACATACCTAGATATGTTTGTGATTGTGTTTAGTGATGACATCTTGATATACTCTCGGAGTGAGGAAGAGCATGCCGCTCATTTGAGGGTGGTGCTACAGACTCTCAAGGATCGCCAAATTCAGCAAGTGTGAGTTTTAGTTGAACTCTGTAGCATTTTTGGGCCATGTGGTATTAAATGAGGGCATAAAGGAGGATTCTCAGAAAATCGAGGCGGTGAAGGATTGGCCTAGACCGGTGAATCCATCAGATATTAGGAGCTTCTTGGGTTTAGCCGGCTACTATCAGAGTTTTGTTGAAGGTTTCTCATCAAGAATCACCTTTGACTAAATTGATCCAGAAGAAGGTGAAATTCCAATGGTCGGAGGCTTGTGAGAAGAGCTTCCAAGAGTTGAAGCTCGACAAACTTCAGCACCGGTGTTAACTCTATCGGAGGGTACTGATGGGTTCGTGGTGTATTGTGATGCTTCAAGCATCGGACTTGGGTGTGTGTAAATGTAGCATAGGAAAGTTATAGCATATGCCTCCAGACAGCTAAAGGTTCATGAGATGAATTACCCGACCCATGATCTTGAATTGGCCACGGTGGTGTTCGCATTGAAGATATGGCGACATTACTTGTATGGGGTCTATATGGATGTGTTTACAGACCATAAGAGCTTACAATATGTGTTCACACTGAAGGATCTCAATTTTGGCGAAGGAGGTGGTTGGAGTTACTCAAGGACTAAGATATGAGTGTGCTTTACCTTCCGGTAAGGCCAATGTGGTAGCGGACGCACTTAGTAGAATCTCTATGGAGAGTGTCTCATGTGGATGAAGGGAAGAAGGAGCTGGTGAAGGATATGCATCGACTCGCAAGGTTAAGAGTTAGGTTGGTTGACTCAACCAATAGTGTTGTTGTTGTTCAGAACGGATCAAAATCGTCCTTGGTGACTGATGTGAAAACTAGTCAAGATGAGGACCCGATTTTGGTTAAGTTAAAGGAAGCCGTTTAGAATCTGTCATGACCCGAGTTCACACCCTGTCCATAACACGGGACAAGGAACCCCGAGAGGCTCCAAGTCTACCCATGGCCTTATCATAACATATACATAACATGGAAAACATCTAACAACGTGAACAAGCCAAAGAAATAGCAAGAATCTAATATGAACCATAAAGACAATTCAACCATACTTAGATACAATGTTGAATCTGTCTACACAAGTCTGAAAGCCTCGTACTAAACTAACGAGTTGCTTGGACAAACCCCCAACTAACTCTAAAAGTTTGAAAACTAAAACATAAGAAAATATGAACATAATCACATCCTCGAAGGATGACGACTCACCAATAACTGCTGAATAGGGATGAGCGTATCTAGCCGCGAGCAGAGTCTAGAAACCTGAATCTATATCATGAAACGATATAACACAAAAGGCGTACGGTCAGTACTTGAAATGTACTGAGCATGCGAGATAACATAAAAATTAAATAAACAACTATTCAATAAAGATTTAATCAAATAAATAAACATACCTGCATTAACATGCTATTCACGTAGTTTATGATTCACATACATAGATATATACATGAAACTTCTCTTTGAATCTCATTTATATAACATCGTAGAAGTCATGCATAAGGGTCAGGTTTTGAACATTTAATAAGTTCCAAATCGGAAGTTAGTATCAAATACTATACTGGATCATCACTGATAACTGAGACTAATCATCATCTGATTAAGCCGTTGTGATCTTAAAACTGGGTCATGCAAAACTGAGTTATACTGCTATCATCATTAAGGGAGTCTCTCTCTACTACGGTGGATCACAACTGTGCTAGGCAGTCTCTCTCGATAATAGAGGATCCCGACTGAGCTAGGGAGTCTCTCTCTACTATGGAGGATCCCGACTGAGCTAGGGAGGCTCTCTCCACTATGGAGAATCCCGACTATTTCTAGGGAGTCATTCTCTACTATTGAGGATCCGTAATACTGCTAGGGAGTCACTCTCTACTACTGAAGATCCCGACTGAGCTAGGAAGTCACTCTCTACTATGGAGGATCCCGACTACTAGAATCTAAGAGGTACTGGTCTGACATTATATATATATATATGGTCTATACTACTGGAGCTAGTAAAAAACATGAACATACTCTGCTTCCTTCACACATCATTCAATTCATATCATCATGGAGCCATACTAGAATTTCTTCGTAGGTATAATAATAATGAGCATCCTTAATTCCACATCATGCATACTACTTTCTCATCGTTAAACTCCAGCTTCATATTAATCAGCATATATCATAGAGGCATTCGTGACCTACACATTCAACTCATGTTTTAACAGGCATTCATTGATTCATATAATCTTTATTTATAGGAAGCTATGTGCTTACTCATATCTCAACATATACGACTAAATCATGTGAGAAGTGTACATCTTCATTTCATAAGACCCATTTCAAGATTTATTCCAATCATATGAAGGATACATTAGATAAGCCACTATCATAGATTTACTACTCATCCAATTAATTTCATCAAGACATAAGGACATGAATATTTTACCCTCAATTATTCAAGTCCATGAACTCTAATTAATCTCATCACATCTATCATTGACATATTGAAATTCTCAGGCATAATCATACAAGTTTCACATATTAAACATAGATGCAAAGGATTTGTGATAATTGAATGAACAATGACAAAGATGTATTTAAATCTCAAATCATTCATGAAGAATATTTCATAACTCAACACTTTTGATCACCCAACATATAATTCAAGGTGACCCTATCATTTTACATCGTACTTATCTCATAACCACAATAGATCTTGGAATTTAAAAGGTTTTAGGATAATTCATCATCAATTTAAAACCCTAGGTAATGCATTTTCTAGAATAGTAGAAATTGAGAATTTGAATTAACACATTTTGGGGCACAAGGATGGAAGGGTATCCTTGTTGAAAAACCCACATACCTGGTGGAGGAATTCTCACTTGAATCTGCACCTTGAAGCTTGATGTGCTGTGGATTTATAACACTATTGATACTCAAAAACTAAGAAAATAGCATGGACTTAGGTTTATTTATGTGGATATGAGGTACTTTTCCTTTGATTTCAGGATAAATGGGTGTTGGAAAAATAAATTGCAAAAGGAAGCTAAAAGTGTGCAAACAAAGGGCAAAAAATGCAGACCACAGTACCATCCATATGATGGACCTATGATTCGTACTGAGGGACTTGATCAAAAGATGAAAGTTTAACTTGGAAGACTGAACTTATGAGACTTGTCACGTATCATACCATGGTGGTACGAGTAATGGTAAGCCAGTTGTGATGATATCCATAAGAATTTCACAGAAGGCTGATTCTTAGTACGGGAGCACCCTACGACCCGTGAGATGAAGGTACGAGTCGTACCATATTGGTCGTGGTGAAGTTCAGAAAAGTTTAAAAGATCAAGATCAAGCTACGGGTGTCAATGTACGATTTGTACCATGTTGGTACAAATCGTACCTTGGCCCAACACTTAGCCAAAATTCAACCAACACTCCAAGCCATGAGTGGATGTCACGATCCATGAGAAACCCCTATGAGTCGTAGGTGGACCCGTGAAGAGGTCGGCTACAGATGTGCAAAGCAGTCTTGTTAGTTTAGGAAAAGGATTCTTGTGTCTCTATAAATACTTTTTATCTTTTATTTTTAATCGAGGATGAAGAAAAGACTTAATTCTAGTAGGAAAACATTGTAGTAAGCAATTTTACATCGTTGGAAGAGAGATTTGAGTTGGTTCAACCTTGTGATCAACCTTTTCTTGAATTCATCTTGTT
>JACEIK010000396.1:277158-316016 GCA_018107945.1 Datura stramonium | reverse complement strand
TGTATGTTTTTAAAAAATTAATAGGGTTATATTAGTCAAATTACCATCCCTATTAATTTTTCTTAATGGGTGTGCAAATCTTATCCCAACAATTAAAATGGAACAAAGGGAGTAGTTCTTAACTAAAAATATGTACAATATATCAAAATATTATTTAATCTTGTGATTTTAAACATGTTATGTAAAATGTTAAAATTAAATAATTGTCAAATTAGGAAAAATACATTGATATTGCTAATAACACTAAGCAGGGAAGAATTGAGCTAAACAAAGGCTATGCTGAATACATTAATTGGCTAGGAAAACAAGACGCTCTTCTCCGGCAAAAAAACTCAAATGAGATGGTTCTAAGAAGGCGATAATAACTCCAAGTACTTCCATAGTGTCCTAAGAGATAGAAGAAGAAGATTGCAGCTGAACAGGATCAATAACCACAAAGGAAGGTGGATTCAAGGAGACATAAAGATAGCAAAGGCTGCTATCAGACACTTTGAACATCTCTTTAATTTGAAACAGAATTCTTTCAATCAAAAGATTCTTGATTGTATTCCTATGGTTGTTTCAACGGATGATAATGAAACACTAACAAATATGCTAGATGAGACAAAAATAAGGGAGGTTGTATTCGACATTAGTGCAGATAGTAGTTTTGGCCCGGATGGCTACAACAGGAAATTTTTTCCATAAATGTTAGGATATCATCAAACATGATATCATTGCTTTTGTCCTAGATATTTTCAAAGGAAAACAATTTACTAAATATTATACTCATACTTACTTAGCTCTTATCCCTAAAATAGAGTCTCCTTCTAGTTTCTCAGATATGAGACCTATAAGTCTCAGTAATGTGACTAATAAGATCATATCTAAGATATTAGCTAACAGACTCAACCCCTTACTTTCTAATATTATATCTGACAATCAAAGTGGTTTTATTAAAGGTAGGTTGATCACAGAGAATGTCATGTTGGCACAAGAGATTGTACAAGGAATCTCTAAAACCAAAAAAGGTGGTAACATAGTTATAAAACTAGATATGGCTAAAACATACGATAGGATGTCTTGGTCATTCTTGTTTGCAGTACTTAAGAAGTTTGGCTTCTCACAAAAAATGGATAAATTGGATGCATAACCTCATCTATGGGGTTTGATACTCCATTATAATCAATGGATCAAGAGAATGCTTCTTTACTTCCTCTCAAGGATTAAAACAGGGAGACCCTCTTTCTCTATCTCTTTTCATTCTGGCTGCTGAAGTTTTATCTAGATCACTTAAGAATCTTTATAACGAACCTAACTTTGTTCCTTTCTCTATGAATGACAAGGGCTCTAAGATCAACCATCTTGCTTATGCGGATGATATTGTCATCTTCTCCAGTGGTAATAGTAAATTTGTGAAGCTGGTGATAAGACAATCAGAAACTATGAAAAGGCTTCAGGACAAAAAGTAAATCAGAAAAAAAGTTTCTTCTTGACTGACTCTAAAGCCAGTGCCTACAGGATTAATAGAATCAGGAGAAATACAGGATACATGGAGAAATAATTTCCTTTCACCTATTTAGGATGCCCTATTTACGTGGGAAACAAAAAGATATGCTACTTTGATGGAATGATCTCTAAGGTGGTCAAAAGGCTCAGTGGTTGGCAAGGAAAAATGTTATCTCATGGAGGAAGAATGGTTCTCATTGAAAGTGTACTTCAGTCTCTTCCTACTTACACTCTATCAGTTATTTGCCCTCCAAAGAAAACTTTGAAAATGCTTGAAAAATACTTTGCTAAATATTTTTGGGGCTCAAGCGTTGATAATAGAAAGTATCATTGGAGCTCCTAGAGGAATTTATGTTTTCTGAAGGATGAAGGAGGTATTGGAATTAGAAGCATGGTAGACATTGCTAATACTATGGCAATAAAAAGATGGTGGAGGTTTCGAACATAATCTACTCTTTTTGCCAACTTTCTTAAAGCTAAGTACTGCCCCAGAAGTCATCCTACGGTCATGAAGGCCAACAATAAAGACTCCCAACTCTGGAAATATATGCTCTTATTCTGAGACGAGGCAGAAAGTAGAATGCTCTGAAAAATTAAAAAAGAAGACTGTAACTTCTAGTGGGATAACTGGATGGAAAAAGGAGCTCTTGCTCATCTTGTTCCTACCAATGAAAGAAAATCCAAAGTTTCTGTTAGTGATTACATGATAAATGGAAAATGAAACTTTGACAAGTATAAGAGGATTATGCCAGATCATATGGTTCAACTCATTGGTAATATAGAAATTGGTGATCCTCATCATCGTGATTACACCATTTGGAGTGATACTAACAATGGTCAATTCTCCAACAAAACAGCATGGAATGTTGTAAGACACACCAACTAGAAGCACATGGATCTCAACAAAATTTGGCATAAAGTCATTCCTTTTAAAATATCTTTTAATTCTTGGAGACTCTTTCTTGGAAAACTTTCTTTTTAATGAAGTAATTTCTAAATTTAGTAATCTAAATATTACTGATTGTGTTTGTTGCATGATCCCTCAAACAGATAGCATACAACACTCATTCATTGAGGGAGAGATCACTTGGTACATATAGAGCTATTTTGGAGCTCCTTTAGGGATCACTCACCAATAATGGAGTGTCAAAAACGTCTTCAAAATGTGGTTGAATGTTACTCCAGAAAATGATGTACATAAAATGATCCTTCATGTCACCCCTATAATTATCTTCTGGGAAATATAGAGGAGTTGGGCATCTTGCAAATATGGGGACAATACCAATTTCAATAAGTTCAAAATGGTGCATCAGATTATATGGCTCATCACAACTACCATCAACAGTGCCTATCCGAAAATAAAAATCAATGGAAGTTGGGCTCAAATCAGTATGACTGTGGAAAAGCTAAAGCATGTGCTAAATTGGAGGCAAATCTCTTGGATTAAGCCTCCAATAAGTATGGTAACGGCAAACACATATGGTAGCTTCAATATTAATAAAGGAAAAACTGGCGTTGGAGCTGTTATTAGAAGTGCAAATGGAAATCTTATTATGGCTTTCTCAATTTCTACTCAATGCACTAGCAATAATCAAGCAGAAGCAAAATAGACTCTCTATTGTTGTGAATGGTGCATTCAAAATGACTTCAGAAAAGTGCATTTGGAACTTGATTCTTTGATGATTGTTAACATGATCAGGGGCCAAGACACTAGTAATCTCAAGCTCAGAAATACAATCAGAAAAACCATTCATATTTTGAAGAATTGAGACGTGGAGATTAGGCATTGTTATAGGGAAGCTAACCAAGTCGCGGACTTCATGGCAAAATTGGCATCTATAAGTGGAAATAGTACCTTCTTCTACTCTTTTCAAGATCTGCCAAAAGAGGTGAAGAGACTCTTTCAACTTGAAAATATACAACTCCCTAGCATAAGGAGAAGATATGACAAATCCAATTTCTTTGTTAGCTAATTTTCTAGATTTTACTTGCTATGGAGGACTTTTGTTCATTGTATATCCCCATAGCTTTTTGGGTAGGTTGTATATATATAGTCTTCTCTGCTCCGTTGGAGGTTTGGTCAATGTCCCCCTACTCTTTTTGTAATTACAATCAGATGAATGGACGATGACAGGGTCAGCTAGATCCATAATTTAATTTTTTTTTTTTAAACTAAAAGGCAAAATAAGGCAAATAAATTAAAATACAAAGAGCATTTTTTTTTATATTTAGCTCAAATAATGTAAAACTCATAATTAATATTTAATAAAAAATATATGGGTAGGTTGTATATATATAGTCTTCCTTCGCCTCCGTTGAGGTTTGGTCAATGTCCCCCTACTCTTTTTGTAATTACAATCGTATGAACGGACGATGACAGGGTCAGCTAGATCCATAATTTAATTTTTTTTTTTTAAACAATTAATCTTAATTATTAAAATTAAAAAATTAAAAATACAAAGAGCATTTTTTTTTATATTTAGCTCAAATAATGTAAAACTCATAATTAATATTTAATAAACAAATATATTATTCATTAATCTTTACTTGATGGATGTATCAAATTAAGTCATTGTCGTGCCCTATTTTAAACTAGCTAAAAATGTTTACAATATATGACTTTTTCCGCTTATAAAAGGGTTAAAGTCGGCATTCAATTTCAAAGATTATATTAGGAAACCTATTTATATTAATATGTTTATTTTATTTTAGTCTGTAAAATTTATAGTATTTCTAAATAAGAATTTTATTTATTTCGAAGAAAAAAGTGTTAGAACTAATTAAATCATTTGTATATATGATAGTAGTTAAACTTAATTTAAATAATAAAGATTTATCTATTTCATTATTATTTACATGTTTCCAAGAAATGTTGAAAGAATTAATTTTCCTAAAATAAAGGTACGGGAAAATGGAGTTTGAAGTGATAGGTGTATGAGTGTGCATCCTAAAATAGGTGTACGAAGGGAGTTTGAAGTGATAGGTGTAGCGAGTGTGCATCTTAAAAATAGCAGATGATCGGGGGCAATTTTATATATAAGAAATGGAACACGTGAATTTCTATAAAATTTCATATTTTATGTGTATAATTTTTAAAATTAGTATAATACTATACGCGGGCATTCATGCTATAAGAAGGTTACGACGCATTGACAAGACAGCTATTTTACCTCAGATTCGTATTAATTCCCACTTAATATATTTTTTCTTCCTTTTTTTTAGTGTGCTAATCGATGTCGTAAGAATCCTAAATTCACATTTGATGATATATATATATATATATATAACGGTAAGATAATACAATGTATACCATACATGACAATAACATTTTGAGTGTCTGAATAACGTGTATATGAAATAGTGAATACGTATATGTATGTGAGAGGTAAAACAATTATCGGGAGTGGTATAATTAGTATACACATGAAGTAAAATAATTTATGTAGGTATATAAAATGTGTACCTTGTGGCCTTTGTAAAATAGTTCGGCTCAATGCCCTGGCATTGGAAAAAATCTGTTTAGACCGCTTATTCTTTAAGACTAAAATTGGGCCTCATTCATATCTGATTCAAGTTTTTGCACCAGCTATTTTNGGCACAATTTTCCTACTGAATTTCTGCCTCAAGGCACAAGTTTCAATGAACTTCTGCCTTCTGAACTTGTGCCTCAAGGCATAAATTCATGTTATTGAACTTATGCCCAAGGCGCAAGTTTATGCAATTAAACTTCTGCCCCTTGACACAAGTTCATGCAACTGAACTTCTGCCCATTAGGCACAAGTTCATGCTACTAAATTATGTCAAAGACACAATTTCATGCTACTTAACTTATATATTGAGGCATAACCTGTGTGAATTTATATTTTAAGGCATAACTTGGGCAAAAACTTATGTCTTGCGAATTTTATTATAATTATTTTTTATTTTGCTGTTAAGGAAATTTTTGACCCTTTTTTATCACTTAAAATGTCGAAGGACAAAAATTAAAGACCACAAATTTAAGGGGGAAAAAATTAAAGATCATCCCAAAATAAGGGCATTTGTGCGAATAACCCGTTGTGATTTGCCGATGGATCCTTTCAAAATTGGCTTGAGCTCAGGTCCAAATTGTTTCTGTTATGTTGCAAGCACCCAGCGAACTCGCTGATTTAGTTTGTACAAAAATTAACCTTTGCTTTCCTGTTTTTCTCAAAAAATTGTGTTGAAGACTTGTTGACGATATTAAATTTATGAAGACAACTCATTTTCACCTCTAAAAATAATTCTTCAAAATCTAAAAAATACGTATTAGATGATGACAACTGAAAAACATATCATCCTAATTACGCCTAAACAAAACTGATACCCTAAGAGGGTCGGGTGTAAGCTATAATATTTCAATTCAAACTTTATTTAAGCAGTGTATACAAACACAAACTCAAATAGATGGGATATTAGTCAAGAGATAAACAATATACATTGCAATAAGAAAAAAGTGCAGAATTCTGAAGAGAAGATAGGAGATACTAGACACTTTTAATGTGAAGCAGGGGATTGCTAAACACAAGTGCGTGATGTAAGCATTGATCGCTTCTCTGATTTGTAGAGAGGTGAAAGTCATATCAAAACTTCAAATATGCTTGCAAGAATTTTCATGAAAAAGAGAAAAAGAAACTAAAATAAGTTAATAAAAAATTGTGGAACTAGGCAATAAAAACCCACAATCTTTTGATGAGGTCAACAAGATCTCCAAAAGCTTTAAATAGGGTATTCGGTTAGTTGTAACAATGATTTTTTTGTATTATAAGTGTTAGTTTATGTTTAAACAGATCAATCTTACTTAAAGTTTTACACAAATACTCCTGCTTTGGGCAAGAAAACACATGGCTATTGAGAAAATTATGATAAGGTTGTTTAGGCTAACAACTTATACAAACTAGTGTCTGATCATTGCTTAAATCCACTCCAATTAATGGTAGTGTAAACGGTCGGAGCAACTATAGTATCCAACTTGGAGTCGGGGACAAATCCATAGAGATTACGTTAAACTCAAACTATCTAGTACCCATCGATCTAGATTTGCAGGTTTGGAGATTATTCGAATTAGGTAGGCAAAATTTAACAACTATTGAATGTAAATTGCTTTAGGATTAATTCAATTGATGGAAAGGACTAGGGAAGTGACCCCATTATGGGTCGTTCCCCTAAGTCACCCAATATGGATAAATTAAAAGTGGGCTATGGATGAACATGCAAGTAATGACTTAGGCAATCATGGGTATCTTTCAATAGCACCATAGATGTCAATCTATTCCAATTTTGTCAAATTAAAGAGAACTTTCTTCTACCCAATTGCTTATTGCCAATTGAAATTCAACCTATGTCCAGGAGACTCCATTAAATAAGGTTTAGGCCTTGAATTATTGTTGATTGATGCTAACCCAACATAAATTTTCTCTTTCAAGCATCATAAAGTGTAAAAAACCCCAAAAGTCCCTAAGATCAGATCTTAGACATGAAGCAGAAGACAAAAGGAAAATTGAAGTTCCCACAGAACGATTCGTTAGGTAAGCCGTTGGTGGACCTAACGACTCGTTAAGTGAGTTGTCCCGAGTGACCTTACCAAAGTCCCAAAACTTGATATTCTTCTTCCCAGGGATAACGAGCCAAACGAAAACTCGTTATGGAAAGTAACGACTCATTCTGTCAGTCATAGGGTGAATATCAGAGAATGTCCAATTTTGCTTCAGTGGGAACGAGCAGAGGTAACGATTCGTTACGGCTTGTGATGATTCGTTCTGTCTGAGCGTCATGAAAAGATCAAAAAGCAATCAAATTTATCAGTGGTGATGGATGGTTACCATGAGTTTTTAAGCTTCCCAATGAGTCGTGCACTGACTCGTCATCACTGGGTAAAAAATTTTACAGATGGAATTTCATGGTTATTTTCATAATTTTTCTATATTTTTATTACCTAAACTAGAACATTTTGAGATTTCTAAGGGGGATATTTAAGAATTTTATTAGTCTAAACTCTCATTCCCTCTATTAACAACATAAATTCAAGAATCATTAAGCTTCTCAAGAAAGGTTAGGGTTCATCATCTTTAACCTAATGTTCTTTAAGCTTAAGTTAGGAGTTCTTCATTCCAGGTATGTAAGGCTAACTTTAGTGATGATTTATATTCTTCCTCATGTCCTATATCTACTAATGAGTTCATTGAGATTAAAGCTAGGTTTTTTCTCAATCCTTGAATTAGTCTTCTTTCCTATATATTGAATTGTTCATTGTTGAATTCTTCATATTGAATTGTATCTATTGTATCTCTTGGTTGTTGATCATTACTCTCTTGAGGTTTGTTTGATAATATCTCTTGATTCTCAATTGATTGATGATCGTTCGTTTCACTTATCCAATGAATTCAATTACATAAAAGTCATTGTCTTTTAAAATATTATAATTTGAGATAAATGCATTATTTTCATAAAGATTGAGCAGATTCTTAAAAGAGTTTTCATGAAGAGATTTTGAGAAAGAAAGTACAAGTTTATAGCATGATTTTTCAAAAGCTAAAGTAAAGTCTTGTTTTTAAAAATCAAAGGTTTTGAGCATAGAAGCTCACAAGTTTTCAAAGTATAGTTTTGATCGAAGGCTCATGAGTAAAGTATAAAGATTTTGAGCCAAGTCTCAACAAGAGTTTTAAACATCTTTATATCTATAGCTAAAGTGCTTTATAAAAGATATTTTCGGCCGCCTCAGATAGACATATTTATATGAGCATAGTAGTTTTGGGAGGATTATTTAGCACTGAGATGGTAAAGAGTTCAGATAACTCGTAAGCTCCAAACTACGTAGCCAGTGTAGGATAAGATCATATCGTTGATTCGAGCGATCCTTAGACAGTCCCTGGCAAGGACTTTAGTTATGGATCCACAGTTTAAGTTTCGTCCTCTGTTTTGGAAAGGCCTTGGATGGATCTCCCAACTTGAGCGAGAAGTTGGACATCATGTGCTCATTCATGGTGTATGTCGGTTATGAGAAATTTTCAACTATAGATATATATTACTTGTACATATATTTATAGATTTTGATGTATGAGTTTTCTTGCATAACTATTTTACACACAGATTATATTGTGTTTAATTTTATGCATCATTCATAGCTTCAGTTTCAGACAGAGTATTTCAGTCATTTTATTTCTTCAGTTCAGATATTCTTACTTAACTGCTGTTTCATTCATCCATCTTACATATCGTACATACAAACGTATTGACGTCATTTGGCACTGCATCTTGTTATGATGCAAATTTAGGTAGACAGGATCAACAGCAGGTGCTTCGTTAGGATCTCACTTCAGTTCACCTTTGGTTGAGGCCTCTTACTTTCAAAGAGTCCAAATCAAGTTTTGATTTTATTTTAGTAAAGCTTAAGATAGCCGTGAGAGCTTTATCCCAGCACCTATCTTTTAATTATTTGAGGCTTCATAGATTAGTTAGAGTTGAGTCAATAAAGTTACTTATTAATATTGATTTCAGTTACAGTTAATAAATTTTATTTTATTATATTAAGCTCACACAATTTTTGCTTCTGCATTACCTTATTTTATTCTCAGCTAGTAGTAAGTTAAGCCAAGGATTCGCTTGGATCACTAGGTGGTTTGAGTATCAGTCATGCCAGGGTGTAGGCTCGGGGCATGACATAAAGGTAATTGGACAGGATTGAGTGACTTAAAGACATAAAGACCCCCTTGAACTATGATCATATTTTCAATTGCACACATTTCCTTTTAGAAGGTCCTATTTCCCCCCAGAACTATTTTAAAATGAAATAAATACCCCAATATGTGTTGATTGACAAAAAAAGTGTGCTCACTCTCTTGGAATCATGTGAGAGTCCAAAAATAACTTAAGATTTAATTAATATGGACACATGACATTTTTTAATTTGATATTTTATAAATTAATTAATACACATAATTAATTAACATTAAAACTTAAAATAATATATTTTGATTTGTTTTTCTTTCTTTGTTTGTAAAGTATAATCAAATTTTATTGTTTTTGTAATTGACGCTACAAAAAAAACAGAAATTAGATTAAATTTAGATTGCCCAAAGTGATATTAATTTGTTATGAAAATTATAATTTTTAGTAGTGTTTTTATTACTATTACTATCAACACATAGATGTATTAATATTCCTATAATAACTAACTTAAATTTAAAAATTCTATAAATTTTTATTAATATTATTATCAAGGCATGATCAAATTAATTGTATATTTTTATTTTTAAAGTAATTGATGTTACTAAAGACTAAGTCAACAGTAACATAATGTTACTAGTTAAGAATTTTCAGAAAATCAAATATATATAAATTGAAAAAGCAAATTTTATTTTTATAAAATCAAAAATAAAATAACTTGAACACTAAAAATAAATTGAACCCTAACATTTTTAAAAACTAATTTTTTTTCAAAAAATATTTTGTTAAAATTAATTCAATCAAGCAAATTTGTTATCGGAATCAAAAAAGATTTTTGTAGAAAAGACAAATAATAGTAACGCTAATTACTAAAAATAAATTAAAAGAATTGAATTTATTTCAAAAGAAAAGAAAATAATCTAAAAAATATCTCAGTTTAAATTCCAATATTAAATACCATGCTGTATCAATTAATTATAAAAGGTCAAATTAAAACTTATATATGTCTATATTAAGTGAAAAATTTTAAGCTTATTTTTCGACTACACGCTCAAGAGAGCGAACACACTCCCTTTGCCACATCAACACATAATGCGTATTTGTTCCATTTTAAAATAAATGGGTGTAATAGACCTTCTAAAAGAAAGCGCAGTATTTGTTTAATACACCATACTTGGAAATATGGTCATAGTTCAAGGAGGTACTTATGCCTTTTCTCCTTTCATTATCAATCACACACTACAAAGCCAAGATCAATCAAATAATATTTTTAAGCCCACAGTCAATTTTATCAAATTAGGATCATTAGAGTTCACAATCCTATGTTTGGGTTTAGCTACCCATAGCAAGAAGAAGAGTAGAAAGTAAATAATTAGACATCCTTACCAAAGAAATCGCAAATTATAAGAGAAAGCTTGAATTGATGAAATTGAATCTTCAATATTACATTTTAAAGTTAAGATCTACTCTACTATGACTGAAAAGTAAAGTATTTTATCTTTCTATTCTCTTCTCTCAAAAAAATAAGAAAAAAAAAATTATTTATACCAAGTCTCAAAAATCTTAAAATAATTTAAACTCAGAGGATCTCAGGTGTGCAGGGACAACCTGTCCTTTTGAAGGACGGGCCGTCCTTTGGAAGGACGGAGCGTCCTTTGCTTTGTCAATTAAATCATCATCTACCCCAGTACCTTTCGTCCTTTGATAGGTGGATCGTCTTTTGGAAAGACGGTCCATCTCTTGCTTCGTCGATTAGGATTGACCTCTGTCTCCTCATAGATCCATCTGTCAATTGACAGACCTTCTTCTGGAAAGATGGTCCGTTCTTCACTTCATTCGATTACAGACCTTTTCTAAATGATTTCTAGAAACAATGGCACTTGTTGGACGGATGAACATGAGGACTGTCCTTCAAAAAGGCGGTCCATCCTTTACTTTTTCTTTTGGGCGGATTTTTGTCTTTGACACTCACCTTTAATATTGCATACGTTGGGATTGCTTCCTTGAGTTAATTCATCTAACTCTAGTCATCCATAGCAGAATTTGTCTACAACTGCATATTGTAAATTTTCAATAAGATTCATCGATGCAACTTCAACTTCTATCCATGTTATGTGAGGTTCTCCATATATGAACATTATAGGTTTTATAGCTATAGGGCTCACGTCCATCGTTGATCGTGTGTTGAGCGTTGTGAGCGTTGATCGTAGGAGATAGCCCAGTCGTTGGAGGAGGCTGGCCGCCGATCGAATTGGCCATGATTGTGGTGGAGATTATCTAGGGTTTGTCTTGCACGAGAGAAAAAAGTTTTATGCCTTTCAAAAAACAAGGTGTGTTTTTTTCTTTTTTTTACTGAATAAGTAAAAATAAATTTAAAAAAAATTAAAGGAGTTATAATTACACTTCTTAATTCTCAAAAAATGATGAAATTGATGATAACTACATGTGTAATTATAAGTTAAATTTTCTAATTCTCTTTTATTTTTCTTTTCATCATATATATTACCGCTCTTTTTACAATATATCTCTTCCATTTCTCTTATTATCATTTTCCAATCCTCCAACGTGCTGCTTAATGAGAAAAGACCCAAAATTGCCTCTTATTTTTGGGGCTGAGTCTCAAAGTCATCCTTATTTTTTGACACGAAGCACTAATAATCTTTATTGTTTGTCAAATTGGTACCCTTTTGATTCCTCTCTAAAAGAATGTTAATATTTAACAGAGAACATCTTTCAATACGAAATTTTTTTTCTCTCCCTTCAAAACCCAGACCTCTCCTTATTGTTGCTTCTCCCGGCAAGAATTAAGATACAACATGACGGTCACTGACTTAACAAAACTACCATTGGAATCATCTTTTACAGTAACAGGAATATTAGTTTTAATTTAAGTGTGTTCCACAATATATAACTTGTGACAATTAAATACTAATTAATTTGCAGTTGTATCAAAACAAGAAAGTAACTGAGCTAGCCTCTCATCCTTTCAACTTTCTGAATGGAATACTTGAGTTCTTTCTGAATGTTCAGCCTAGAAGGTGACAAGACAATATCTTTCCAAACAGAGCCTGCTTGAAAAGCTGGATGAGGGCTCTTGTAAAGTTCATATATGGAGTTTGCTCCATCATTCAACCTTCCAACCATTTTCAGTACATTTATCTCATCCGGATCAACTAATAGTGTCCTTTCTTTTTCCTTCCACCCTATCATCTGTTGGAATAAACCACATCAAAATTAGAAAATTTATAGGATTTAGAAACATGTGGTCTTAAACCTGACATAGCATTTATTGAGCTACAAGACTTGTGGTATTAAACATGCCATAACATTTAGGTAGCTATGAAAGCTTCTCCTTAAGGGTTAAGATGTTTCCAAATATATGTGTGTGTGTCATTCTTTATGGGATGGATTAATAAAAAATATATATAGTGTCACGTAAACTAGAATGGAGGGAGTATCCCATTTAGTATTATTTTACAACAAGTCATATGCTAATGTTCAGAAAAATGAAACAAATAAAAGAGCAGAAATATTTTATAGGATGTTGTTTGGTTGTACCTTAGGAGGGCCTTCCAATGCATTAGTGGAGTACAATCTTGCATTGTCTACTAGCTGACAATATGTGTGGAATGCACTTGCAAATCTCTTATGTGATTTTAGCTGTGAATTGACCCTTACTGCTCTTCTACACATGATAGCTCTCCTGTGAAAAGCAACCAGAAATTCAAAATTATTATCATACTAGAAAGAATTGAAACAAAGTGCATGCCTCCTCCTCCTAATTCTCTATATCATTGTGCTTCCATCAGTGTATTCTAACTTGTTGTAGCAGCTTATTTCTAGGCTACTAATCTCACTATTATGGATGGCTACAAAAATTAATTTATAAAAGCTAAAACTCATAACTTAATTAAACCCTTGTAACTTTATTGTACATGCTTCTAGGAAGGTGGTGTCTTACCTTATTCCCCTAATGACAGCTAAATAAGCATCACAAACAACTCCAACCAATTCTATTCTATAGGGTCTTCTCTTTCTATTCCCATCTGTGGCCTCTTGCTCTTCATTCAATTGTTCCCAGTAGCTCTCAGTTACAGTTCCATCATCCTCCACTTTATAGCCAACACCCATGCGGTAACGGCGCCGGTGAACATTTCTGGCCATGGTTATAGTTTGCACCACAAAGGGTATCCATGAGAGTGTACCATCCATTATCACATCCCTCCCTTCATTGAGAGCTGTTACAAGTAGGGATGATGCTGCATCTGTTGATGACTGATGTACCTGTAAATTTTATTCCATAGGCATCATTCCTCATCTAATTAATTAAAACAATTATAACAATGTATCTTTAGATATATAGGCCAATTTCTTGCCCTCTTCTCAACTCTTTAAGGTACAAATACTATATTGGCCTAGCCAGGTAGGCAGGATAAACTCAGGATTGGGATATTTCTTTTTTCTTCAGGTGATATCTCAGTTCAATCAGGTCGTGGCAGTCTATAGTCCAGTTTAGTCTAGGCTTTTATTTGAAAGGGCTTACAACATGTAATGTCTAGGTCGACAAGAGTCAATTTTATATAGATGAGTAGAAAAAGTCTTAATCCAACCCCACTCAACTAGAGTAGAGTACTTAATTTGAGAAGCATACCAATTCAGCAGTTTGAAGCATGTCATTGTGATGTCCCCTGGAGCTAAGAGCTTTGTAAATGACATCTGATTCTTTGAAAGCGTCTGCTTCTATTACGACTGCATTAGCTTCTGCTCCTGCCCAAAATGGTCTATATGTGGAGAGACAACTCTGTTAGTATCTCACATGATGAATTAACAAAAAAGCCAGTAAGTCCACATATACAAAATTAAAAATAGTTAATGAACGAATATCTTACTCCTTGAGGATGTCCTTGAGCACAGTGCTTTTGCCAGCTCCCATGCCACCACCCATAAAGAGGAGGACAGGGCTTCTATCTTTGTGAGCCATTGGAACCATCACATCAGTGCACTGTGAATCATCTGCTGAAACAAGCCCTATTGCTTTCATCTCCTCAACTAAGGTTGTAAATACTCTTGCAACCTTCAGATTCTTCGTCACCCTTTCAAATCTTTGTTCCCTTTCATTTTAATCACTCAGTGTTAGTAATAATACCAAAATGATTAGATTAGCTTATCTAAAATGCAATTTCAGGTGACTCATGTCCATAATAATTGATACTAGTATATAATTCATGTTGTTGGTGCATATAAGTTAAATATCCAGTTCTGAAACAGTAAAGATGAAAAATATCATCCTATAATTATTGGATTATTGTTGTACCTAGTTGCAGCCATGACAATATTTTTCAGCTTCTTTTTTGGCTCTGCATGATCAGCACTCAAAATCTGAAACATCATTTAACAAGAGAAAAATAACATCTTAATTAGTTTTTATATTTTTCAGATCAAAGATGTATTATTTAATTAGTAAATTAATTTACCTGGCTGATCATGTGAGAAGCATGGGTCCAATGAAAGGCAAAGTAACTGAGGATACATCTCTCAAATTCTTCAACTAACTTAATGAAGAGAGAATCAGCATCTGGTTCATTAGAAAAGAAGTTGTACATATCTTCTTCACACCCTTCTGATTTCCTTATATACTCAGCTGCTAATTTGCACAAATGTGGACATTCCCTCTTATCAGCAAATCCCATTTGTCTAGCTGCATATATATGTATGTATGTATGTATCATAAATCAAGAAACAAACAAACAAACAATCAAACAAAATCGTGAAAGTATAATTGGTAATTACCTACATAATGAGAAAAGTTCTCAAACCTAAGGATCTGACCAGTATTGGTAACTTTAGTATGAGGAACAATTTTTTGGTCACGGATTTTCTTGAGGCGATAATGCACAGCAGCAGCAAGAATTAATCCAATGGAAGATGCTATAAGGATCTGCGTATATGATGGCTTTGAAGAACCCATGGCATTTCCCATGCAAATTATTAATAAAGCTCACTTAGCTTACAATATATATATGTAAAAGGGAAACAAGACTATACAATAATAAGGAGATCATTGATTACTTCTTTTTGCATTTCTTGAGATAAAAATGTGTTATATTTGAGATCTGATGAAAGCAAAAATAGCAGATTAAGAGATTGTTCATGAGAACTAAGGCTAGCTTAAGCTGTTGCATGTTAATCGTTTGTTTGTTTGAATGTTTAACAACACAGCACAACACGTGTTAACATTATATGACTAGATAACATTATTTTTTGTTTTGTATAATGAAAAATGAATTTATTTAGCGAAATAATCTTTCCCGATTATATTTCATGTTGAAATTATATTTTCTATTTTTTATGAAATACATTCAACCAATAAAATGTTATTTATAAAAACTGCACACAAACACAATTCTATTTTTAATTTCAAAAATTTTAAATTAAGTGAAAACATATTTATAATAGTATGCAGTACTTCGTATATATGATATAATTTATTGTATTATGTGATTATTTATTTTGAGATTTTTCACGTTTAAAATAGATATGATTGTATATTTTAGGTAAAGTAATTAAATTAAATAATTTTGTTAGTTTTTAATGTGCGCAAACACAAAACTCTAGGCCTAGCAATACCTTCTTTCCGAATAAATATTGTTTGATCAACTTAAAGTTTCACAGTACACCACACAGTAAATTTCTTTCAAAGAGAAGACCTCCCAACAGAAATACTTGGATTGTTGATAAAATAAAAATGAAAACAAGGAGTTGTTAAGAAAGAAAATGACACAGAAATAGAGCAAGTAGCTTGGATCAAAATAGAGTAACTAGAAGCACCCCATCTGATAGATTCATGGGCAAGGGATACTATGAAAGTTCTAAGAAAATCATCGTCAAGTTCTTAAGTCAAGGAGTTTGCAAATTAAGATTGAAAGGAATTGCAAATTAAGATTATTGGGCTTCAATAGGAAATCAAGAAAATGCTTATCATGGAAGAAAAGTTCAAAAACGAGTTCAAGAATTATGGAGAAGAATGAGCTAAGTGCTACACAGATCTTATGGTTCAATTCCAACCCCAAATAAAAGAAGATTGGGGTCCCACATGGAGCTGAAAATTCTGGAGAAAGGAGAACTTAAATTCTTACCAAAGTTTGGTGGAACAAAAGTCACGTCCGAGTGACTACCTTTTTGGCAACTCTTTCATATTTTATTAGGACAGAAATTTAGGTATTATTTTTATATATTTTTCTAGTTTAAAGTTTTTTAGTTAGGTTTTATTCATTATTATTTTCATAAAAGTAATATTCGAATCTCATGCTACTTGGAGATAGATTTTCCTATATGTAGGGATGAATTTTATTATTTTCATTAGATAATATTATTATTAAGTGAGAGTTTTTATTCTCTGCATCTTTGTGTGTGGCTACTTCTTTATCTAACAACCTTACAAGAATGATAATTTAAGAGGTAAGATTATTTCATAACTTGATATCTTTGGTTCTTATTCGTAATTTAAAGAAAGTAATTAGTCTTATTCTAGTTATTGTCTCTAATTTCTTCAAATTAGGGGGTTTAGATCACCTTTTGATCTAAGTTTTTGAATTAACTCTATTTGTATCATAATTAGCTTTAATCCGCTAATTTGAATACTAAGACCAATTAAGGCTCTTAGTACTTGAATTCGGAATTGGGGATTTTATTTTCAAATTTCGTCTATTTTTTAATTTCTTGTCTTTAATCTTCGTATTTTCTCTTCCTTATTATTTTTTTATTCTTTCAAGTAACTCGATTCTTATCAAATGGTATCAAAGCGGTTCCATCAAGGTTCTGTTCTTGATAATCTTAGGAGTTTCATATCCCAAAAATTCTCTTGTAATAGCTTAAAAAGTAAAGCTATGTAGCAGCAAAAAAAAGTTTTAAAAAAAATTGCATGCAAATTAAGAAACTTCAAATTTAGTGTGCTTCTTGTTAACCAAACATCAAGAAGAGGAAAAATTCTCTTTATACAAATTGATCTTTTTCTTGTAACACCAAACTCAATTCGTCTGCGAGTTTGTAAATTTTTTTCTTTCTACATCTTACTTCTAAAGGGTTGTTGCTAGTAGGGTTTATATATAAATTCTAAAGGAACCAGCCAAAGGTAGTCATTTCAGTGGAAAAAGAAAAGAGAGGGTGTGATCAGTAGAGTGAAAAAAGTCAAATTCAGAGATATTTGTTTCTTTGATTGTTTTATTTAGATGTTTTAAACAGGAAAAAAATACTAAAGTTGGGCCTTAAAACAACAACTTAGTCGATCTTAGTCGATATCTCGTGACCGACACCCCCTCCCGACTTGATGCATTAGAGGTCGCTCGAAATTCACCTAATTCGGTGAATATGGATGATGTAAGGAGAATTTATCAACATCTGATTCCTCAGGTTAGCAGACAAACTGTTCGAGCTTCTCAAGTCCAACAAGGTGAGGATTAGTTTCGAGACTACGACGATGAATTTGAGGAAGCTTACTAAGGGAGAAACGAAAGAAGGGCATCATGAACTAGGGTTGAGGATGATAATCTTAGTAGCATTAAGATGAATATCCCTACCTTTAAAGGGACAAGACACCCATACTTGTGTCATGACTTGGAGAGGAAGGTGGAAGCCATCTTTGAGTGTCACAACTACTCCGAAGGTAAGAAAGTTAAACTTGTTGTGGTTGAACTTTTTGGCTGTTCTTCTAGTTGGTGGAAGAAATTTAGCAGAGATAAACTAGACAATGTAGGATCGCCCCTTACGACGTGGGACGAGATAAAAAAGGTTATGAGGAAGCGTTTTATGCCATCACACTTCCAAAGAGATTTGCAACAACACCTTCGGTTGTGATCCAAGCAAATTATAATGAGGAAGAGGAGGTCACTATGGCTAGAGTTTTTAATTGTTTAAATACATAAATAGTTGATGTAGTAGAATTGCAACAACATGTGAATTTAGATGAGTTAGTAAAGTTGGATATAAAATAGAAAAATAAAATAAAAAGAAGCAACAAGTTTGCTCATGGAAGAATCAATCTAGTACAACTGCAAGAAAGTCATGACCAACATATACACATAAATCACAAGATGATAAGGGAAAAGATAAATGGGAGGCCAAAGATGGAGACAAAACTTTTAACACAAGAACTTCTACTCCTTCTACACCTTCTAGTGCTATACAATGTCACAAGTGTCAAGGAACGGGACATAAAGCGTTTGAATATCCAAATAGAAAAGTTATCTTACTTAAAGATAATGGGAAATGTGAGAGTGAGGAAAGTAAGGGAGAAGAAAAAGAAGAGGTTGTTAAGAGTGAGGACGAGAGAGACATGGCTCCTCATCACGAGAAAATTTTTTTGGGGGTAGTTAGGCGTCTTATAAATATTAATATGGGAGAGCTTAGAGAAAGTATTTTTCATACATGATATGAAATAAAGAGTAGAATTTTCCCTATGATTATTGACAATGGTAGTTGTGCTAATATGATAAGCACATACGCGGTGGACAAATTGGGGATTTCATGCTCGAAAGGTAAGACCAATTACAAGCTCCAATGATTGAATTAATATGTAGAGCTCAAGGTGAGTGAACAATGCATGATTTTCTTTTCTATTGGGGAGTATTCTGATGAAGTTCTCTGTGATGTTGTACCAATACAAGTTTGTTATATTTTATTAGGATGACCCTGGAAATATGATAGATATGCCTTCCCTAATGGGAGGAGAAATAAGTACTCTCTTGAACATAAGGGGTAGAAGTGCATTCTTGCACCCTTAACTCCATTTCAAGTATATGAAGACCAATAATAATTGAAAAAAATAATGAAAAAATACGGGGAGGGATCAAAAAAAGAGAGTGAAAAAAAAAGAGAAAAAAAATCAAGTAAGGCAGAATGTAAGAGAGGGCAGCAATGAGAGAAAAGAAAAGGTGGGAAAAAGTGATAAAAAAAATAAAGAATTGGTGAGAGAAAAGAGCCTAAGGGTGAAAAAATAGTGAGTCTTACAAAAGCCAAAGAGTGTTTACTTGTGAAAAAATAAGAGTTGCCCATTGTCCTGCTTACTTATAGGAAAATTATGATTAATACTAACGATTTAACTCCTTCTTTTTCTAGTGTTATCTCAAAAAAATTGCAAGATTTTCGCGATATTTTTCATTAGGATATCACTAAGAAGTTACCTCCTTTGAGAGGAATAGAACATCAATTGACTTTGTGCCTGAATATCAACTTTCGAATAGGCCCACTTATAAAAGCAATTCCAGTGAAATAAGAAAACTACAAAGACAAGTAGAAGAGTTAATTTTAAAGGGATTTGTGAGAGAAAGTATGAGCCTATGCTCTATTACCATGCTCTTTGTACCAAAAAAAGATGGAACATCGAAGATGTGAGTCAATTGTCGCGGCATCAACAAAATAATATTAAAGTATCTTCATCCTATTCCCCATATAGATGATATGCTTGACCAATTGCATGGTTCTCTAATATTTTTTAGAAGTGATTTAAAAAATAGATACCACAAAATTCGAATGAATCCTAGAGATGAGTGAAAAATTGCTTTCAAAACTAAGTATGATTTGTATGAGTGGTTAGTGATGTCGTTTGACCTAACTAATGCACCTAGTACTTTTATGAGGTTAATGAATCATATCTTTAAAGATTTTCATGTCAAATTTGTTGTGATCTATTTTGATGATATTTTAATCTTTTCTATCTCTCTTGAAGAACATGTGGAACACTTGAGATTAGTTTTTTATGTGCTTAAGGAGCAAAAATTGTATGCTAATTTTTCGTAGTGACCATTTTGTGTTGATAAAATAATTATTTTTGATTTTTGTTATCTCTAAAGGTGTTGAGGTTGATGAAGATAAAATTAAAGCTATAAAAGAATGGACAACACTAAGAGCGTGACAAAAGTTAGAAGTTTTCATGGACTTGCTAGCTTCTATAGGAGATTTGTGAAGGATTTTAGTATAACTGCTGCACCATTAGCTGAAGTTATTAAAAAGGAAAAGGTGTTTAATTGGGGAAAAGAACAAGAGAATACATTTAATGTCTTAAAAGATAAGTTTTGTTCTGCTCCTTTGTTACATTTACCTGATTTTTCTAAATTCTTTAAAATTGAATGTCATGCTAGTGAAAAAGGTACATGGACTATTCTAATGCAAGATACTTAGCCTATTGCATATTTTAGTGAGAAACTGAGTGGAGCTACATTGAATTATTTCTACTTATGATTATGAGTTATAGGCCTTGGTAAGACTTTGGCAACTTGGCGACATTACTTGTGGCCACGTGAGTTTGTGATAAAAACTGACCATGAGACCTTTGGTGCTTGAAAAGCCAAGCTAAGTTGATTAAGCAACATGCCAAGTAAGTGGAGCTCATTGAGTCGTTTGCTTATGTGATTTCATACAAATAAAGTAAGTACAATGTAGTGGCTGATGCATTATCCCAAAGGTACATTCTTGTCTCTACTCTGACTTCTAAGATAACGAGATTTAAGCATATTAAGAATTTGTATGCTGATCATTCAGATTTTGGAGTTTCTTATGCCGCATTTCTTAACCCTTTGACAAGTCCACCTTGTAGTATGGATTCCTTTTCAAGGAAAATAAATTATGTGTGCCAATATGTTCGTTACGTGAAGTTTTTGTGAGAGAGGCACCTTGTGGGGGTCTTACGGGACCCATTTGGGTTGCCAAAAATCTTAGATATACTTGTTGAAAACTCCTTTTGATCTGGCATGCGCAAGGATATAGAAAAATTTTGTGCGCAATGTTTAGAATGTAAACATGCTAAGTCTAAGGTTTTACCACATGGATTGTACACACCTTTACCTGTTCCAATTTCACCTTAGATAGATATCTCTATGGATTTTGTCTTAGGTTTGCCAAAAATGAAGTATAATAAGGATAGTATCTTTGTTGTGGTGGATAGATTCCCTAAGATGACTCCTTTCATTCCATGCTTGAAAATTAATAATGCTTCTCATGTAGCTGATTTGTTTGTTAAAGAGGTTGTGAAGTTACATGACATACCTAAAACTATTGTTAGCGATAGAAATATTAAGTTTTTGAGTCACTTTTGGTGTGTTCTTCAGGGAAGATTATGGCCCACATTGTTGGTTTCTACTTCTTTCACCCAAAAAATGATGGCAAATAGAACTTTAAATAATATGTTGAGGGTTGTTTCAAGAAGAAAATTAACTTTTTGGAAGGATCACTTGCCTTTGATAGATTTTGCTTATAATGGATCTATTCATTCTTCTACTAGGTCTTCTCCTTTTGAAGTTGTTTATGGGTTTAATCTCTTACTCCCCTTGATTTAGTGTCATTGCCTACTAATGGTGTTGCTAGTCTTGATGAAAAGAATAAAACTGAGATGATGAGAAAATACATGAGCTAACTAGACTGGCCACTGAAAGGAGGAATGAGTAAGCTACTTTGAGGAGAAATAAAGGGCAAAAACAAGTCATCTTTGAGCCTGGAGACTTAGTTTGGGTTCACATGAACAAAGAAAGATTTCCTTCTAAAAGAAAGTCTAAATTGCATCCTAATGATGGGCCCTTCAAAGTTCTTGAGCGAATTTGCGATAATGCTTACAAGTTAGATCTGCCCGATGAGTATCAAGTAATTACTATTTTCAATGTTGCTGACTTATCCTTGTTTGATTTAGGGTCAAATTCGAGGACGAATTCTTTTCAAGAAGAGGGAGATGATAGCTCCATGAGGATGATACTATAGAAGTCCTAAGAAAATCATTGTCATGGTCTCAAGTTAAGGAATTGCAAGCCAAAGATTGTTGGGCTTCAATGGGAAATCAATAAGACGCTTATCATGGAAGAAAAGCCCAAGAACGAGTTCAAAAATTATGGAGAAGAATGGGCTAAGTGTTACACATATTTTATGGTTCAAGTCCAAACCCAAATGAAAAAAGATCAGGCCCACATTGGGCTGAAAATTTTGCCCAAGGGAAAACGTAAATTCTCATCCAAGTAGGGTGGAACAAAAGTCACGTGCAACTGACTACCTTTTTGACAACTTTTCCATATTTTATTACGATAGAAATTTAGGTATTATTTTTATATGTTTTCCTAGTTTAAAGTTTTCTAGTTAGGTTTTATTAATTATTATTTCCATAAAAGTAGAATTCGAACCTCATGCTACTTGGGATAGTTTTCCCTATATATAGAGATGGGTTTTGTTATTTTCATTAGATAATATTATTATTATTGAGAGTTTCTTTTCCTTACATCCTTATGTGTGACTACTTGGAATTTATCTTACAACCTTACAAAAATGATTCTTTAAGAGTTAAGATTAATTGTAACTTGAGATCTTTGGTTCTTATTCATAAATTAAAGAAGGTAATTAACCTTATACTAATTATTATCTCTAATTTCTTCGAATTAGGGATCTAGATTACCTTTTGATCTAGATTTTTGAATTAACTCTATTAGTATTATAATTAACTTTAATCCGCTAATTTGAAATACTAAGATCAATTATGGTTTTTAGTACTTGAATTCGAAATTGAGGATTTTATTCTCAAATTTCGCTTATCTTTTAATTTTTTTTATCTTTAATCTTTATATTTTCGCTTCCACATTATTTTCTTATTCTTTCAATCCAATTCTTATCACCATCTTCCCGGTATAGTAATGAAAGAGACTTGAGAGAGTTCAAAATTGAAACTCTCCACTAGTTAACTATCTGAAGAGAAGAAAAAAACTAGTGAAAATTATTAGGAGGAATATAAAATTAATGGCACGCAAAATAAAGTTGGAACCTGGACCGCAGGTGGGGCTTGAAGTTTGTCTGTTTGTTTGCATCTTCCCTCATGTCTCCATCAAATATATATATGTATATGGCTCAGTGTACAACATTAGATGAGTTTGACACAAGAAGTTGGAGTCGAATCATAGACCCGACTGTAGATGGTTCACTGTGCTAAGCTAGCCACGTATTATTAATCATGAAATTTCTGCATCCGTCACTATTTCACTTAGATGAATTATGAAGCGATTCCAACTCTTAATGGTTCACTTGGAAGTGATAAATAAGCAAGAAACTTTCAGTATTTTAGGGTGAGCCTACTCCCGCTCAGGATATGGATTAACAGAAATACCCAACACCAACTAAAAGGAAAAGTCTGTCCCAAAAGAAAAATGAACCAAGTTTACATATCAATAAGATCCCCAGATTCAACATCACAACCTCATATATTAGGGTGATCATTTAGAATAAGAAGAAATGACAAAACATGAGACTTTAAGTGATATGAACACCTAAATGAAGCAGCCTGCAGTATACTCCTACATGCATTTTCACTCCTTTTTGCGCTGATACATTCATTTAGATCAAGTGTAACAATATAATGTTTCTTATGCTCCTGTAGGAGTAGGGGTAGGTACTTGGCTTGCGGCAACTGTTGTGGATCAATGAGGACCAAGTTGTTCTAACAGTGATGGTAGATAGAGCTAAGCCTTTCCATAAGATATTTGGCTTCTAGCCGCATTCTGTTCATTTTCTGAACTTCAGCTGCAAATTTTCCATTCAGGATTTGCCTATCGGAAGATTGCCTGTGTAACCAAAAATTAACATTTGACTGCATTTGTTGCTGGGTCATCGAATCTAGTATAATACCAAAACAAGTTACCAGCTATCACAAGGTATTGCTGATTAATTTTGAGGACTACAATGATTTCTTCCAAGTTGCACCAGTGTCAACAAGTTTGGTATAGACATTCTTGAAATCGTCAAAAAATAAACTCTGGTCCTCAGCGTACTTTGATATCCATCTGTTCAAGAAGCATAAAAAGAAAATTCATTACCAGACAAAAGGTCAATCTTGAGAGCAACGGGTCTATAACTTGTGAACTGAAACTAGATTAGTTAAGTGAAAATTCTGCCTTTCCGCTAGCGGAGGCATATGTTTGACTTCATTAGCTTTTGTCAGGATAAATTGGAGAAGCTATTGTCTCAAACCATAATAAAGGAACCTCAGTACCATAGAAACCTTACCTTACACATTCATCATCTTCAACAAGTGCCCTATCAGAGGGAAGTCCAACCATACTAGTCATGCCGGCTGTATATATGAAAGAGAAATAAAATACTATATGGTTGAAGACACAAAAAGGAAATTATGCTCTATGATTCTCATTATTGTTTGAAAAGAATTCTAAAAACAGGGGCCCTTCTATTATCAGAAAGAGTGTCATCATTCCACATAAATACTCAAGCATAAACAGTGTGCAGCTTAGCTTATCCTGAGCCTAGTCTTGCTTAACGACTTTCTTCGAAACAATCATCTAAACTCTAGGCATGCATGTATCACGGATTTCCATTTCCGAAAGAGAAGAACATCATTGCTGCATAGATTCTGATGATTCAGTGTGCTTGATATTTATTTCGATGAATTAAGTATATATGCATAACCATTTATTATCATATGAATGCCATTAGTCACCTGAGGACAACCATGGCTTCTCCATGAGTATCTTGAAGTATGCATTGTCAAAGACAGTGGGATTCCCAAACCCTTTACTTCCCAGAGTATGCGCACCAGACAAGGCAACAAGTTCCTGAGTTCTGCCAAAAAAATGAACAATCCATGGAGATTACGCAGGATATCTTTAAATCGATAATCAACAGATCTAACTTTTTCTTTCCAAAAATAGGTGAGCAAGAGGTTGTAGTGCATAATTTTAGAGTCAGAGCCTGAACTGCTCAGACCTCTGACAATTGACCATGATTATCGAAAGCAAAATATTTGAAAAGTTGCTCTTTGCAAATACCAAGCTGAGAAGTGCTTTTTAGGTTTCTAAACTGTCAGCAGATGACATTCTTAGCCCAAAGTACTGACCTAATTCAGCCAATAGAGGAGGCAAAAAATCATATGAAGTATGGAATTTTGTTCAGCTAAGCTGAAATTCCTTAACCTCAAGGCAGGGGGAAGATTATGGAGCAATTAAATCTGGTTTTTTGGCCATGATCATCAATCAGTGACAAAATATCATACTCAGATTGACACTATGATGGCATATTGAATACATATTGCTCAAAAAGAAGACATATATAGGAAAAGACCTGCTATTGAAAATTCTGAATATATTTAAAATAAATACCATTTTGAAGGATATCGATCAAATAATAAATCACCTTTTCTTCCTCTAAAACCATCATCTCAGATGAGTTTCTTAGTATGGCCTTGGATAACACCAAGATATCTAAGGTTCAAAATGATTACCTCTAAAGACTGGCTGTGTAATATGTTCCTTATGCATTACTCAGAAAAATTGTGTATGCCATGGAGGTTAAGACTTCACTATAACCCACATGCTATATTCATATTGGTACAAGAAAATGTGAATTAGTGTATACTGTTAGTTCAAATCAAATGCTATCACAGCATACATTAAATTGAATTGTCTAATAAAGCCAAGTTCTTGATATACACGTTGTATAAGTATTATTATTTTGCATCATGCAAATGGGAGGGGCTAAACTATGAGAGTCTCATACCCATGGATTAGAAACTCAGAAGGATAAGGGAACGGTCATAAACAAGATCTGAATCAGAAACCATCATAAAGAAAATTCAAAATCAGCTCTCGGAACTGTGAGAATATGTTAGTGTAGTATGAGATTATAACACCAGAGAAAGAGAAACAAGATACATATAAGATGGAGGAAATACAGAAGTACTTCGCATTCCTCACGAAATAGAGCAGAACTTATGGTTGGTCACTTCCACAAAAACAAGAAAACAGAACTGACATTTACTCCACTATGTGAATTACCAAATCTTATTTATCCACATAAGCTACAATGACAAAATATGTCATTTATCACCATATTTGTCTATACTGCATGTAGTATTGCTAAAAAGGATTACTGATGCTATAAAGCCATTTAATTGGCGAAGTGCTTAACCTGAAAGCAACAGTTTTATGTATATTACCCAACATCAGTGAAAACTAAACAGAGTGTTGCAAGTGAAAAAAATCCTAGAAATGCCAAGAAATATGCAATAGTTTGTATGAATTGCAAGTCTCATTACTTCATCTGAAGAAGCTATAGAAGGGGAAAACCTTAAAAGTCTTCTCTTATCACATCAAAAGTACAAACAGGATTATCTATTTGTTCGCTAACAGCAGCTGGCAAAAATAAACCCAATCAAATTACGTGAATGGCATCAAAACTATACCAGAATGCCAATAGAATGGTGTAACATGGAACACAGGGAGAGCAGAAGACTAAAATAAAATAAACAGCAGATTTTCGTATGGCCATTAGACTCACGAGAAGCCTTTTCTTTCAAAACATTGCTTCAAGCTAGTGGCATCTAGTGATTCTTCAGGAAGTTTTCCTTCAGGATCAGGCAACCTACAAAATCAAAGTCAGCTATGAGAATGTAGATACGGCAGAAAAATTACTCAATCAATTGAAATATGGTTGCTACATGCATTAGGGGCTTCCTCGTGGCAAGTGCTCTGGCACCTGGTGCTTTAGACGGAAAAACCACATCAATTTGAATGAGAAGAAACTATCCACAAAGGGATTAAATTAAGATTGTAAGTTGCTTGTCAATTGCTAAATTTAAGGAATTCAGATGATCCTAATTATTAAATCTTTGCATCCCCATTTCTGAAGTGTAAATAAAAGATAGATGCAATCAAATTTAGCACCACATTTACTGGATCGACATCTTATATTAGCAAAACATAACAAATATCATAAACTAAAAGGTAAACCCTTACAATGAATCAATTCTTCCCAACTGAATGGGGATGCTAGGTCCACCACATAATGAAACAGCTTCAGCTCCAGCCAAAGCTATTATATCAGCCCACGAGACTGAGAACAAAGCCAACAATAAAAAAAGTCATGCTAGAACAAAAATGATAGGTGAACTAACAGCAATTTATTGATTGGCACGGTTTACCTGATTGCACAAGATCTATTTGACTCTTCGCTTTCTCCAGAATCTAAAGAACAATGCATGGACCGAGATGTTAGCTGGTTGAAGCCCATATGAGAGTTCATCAGCCTTTAGAAATGCTAAACAACTAAAATCTAAAATGAGAATATCTGCGGAATGTTCACAAGGATGGTTAATATAAAAGCAAAGATAGGGAGAGAAGAAAAGCTTATAATAAAATTGCTTACCTTTAGAGATTTCTTAAGGCCTTTGTTTTCGGGTCTGTCGAGTTCAAAAACTATAGAGCCATTCATACCCCCTAATATAAGAGCAACTGAGGTTGGTATGATGTATCCAGGAATGGAAGACAAACATTTTCTTCTTTCAAGTACATTAGCATACTGCACAATTTTATTTTACTTTTGGATAAATATTAAACAAGATATATACAGGGTTTGCAGGTGAATGGTGTTAGAAGCATTTCCATCTGCATTTTATGATGTTATGACCCTTTTAGACCAGCTCTGTAGATTCTAAAAAAAGGTGGTAGATTGCAAACTATAGATTACAAAGTTTGCAATTGAAAGCTGCTAATATTTGGAACAGTATTCTTCTGTGTTCTTTTTTCTTTCCCCTTCTTTTTTTGTGTGTGGGGTGTGTGTTCCAGGTAGGGAGAGGAAAGGAATAAGTGTTTCAATGAATTACCAATTTTCTCATCAATTTCAAAAGTTCCTGCATCATGGAATACAAGGCGAAGTACACCAGCAGCCTTGCCCTTGGATAATACCTTCCTGATCTCTTCCCTTAAGCGAAAACTCTCACTGCCAGAAAAAAAAGTTTTTTCCTTTTTTAATAAAAGAGACCAAAAAAAAAAAGAAGTTATGTTTCTTTTAAGGAATATAATAGGGTTAACATTTCTTAAGAGAATAACCTGAAACAAATAATTACATTGTCAAGCATTTTTTTTAATTTATTATAAAATAACATTTGTATATTGACCAAAACAGCACACAGGTTGTGCTGAAACGATATTTACAAGGCAAAAGGAAGAAACATTGATCAAATCTAACAGAATCTTAGGATATCTAAGATCGACTCACTATCTTTTATGTAGTATTGTCTACACTAAAAACAGAAAAGTCTAATAAAACTCAATTTGATTTTCTCTATTGAACTGCTAGTGTCTTTAAAACATCTGAAATTTCTTTCGTTCCAGATTGTCCAACATATAAATGCTGAGACGATCCTCCATCTATCGAATCCGAAGCCTAAAGGGCCAACTTATTCTAAAATTCCAAAATGGACAACGAGACAGGTGATGTACCAAATGGGGCAAAGCATTATCTGCCCCACGACTTGCAAACCCATTTACAGAAAGCTGAATGGCGTTAAAAGTGTGCTTCTATGAAGTGGATAACACAACGATTAACATACAATGCTATTAAGAGTTTGCTTCTAAATCGTGGTCAACACCAAGACTGACCATTTTTATTTTTAAAAATCTGCCTCTTTTTCTTCTTGGTCATGGTAGTGTCCATGACCAACTTGATGTCTCCATTATTTTTCCTAGCATTTGTCGTGCACCTTCCCATGACCCAAATAGCCATGACCAAGATTTCCTTAATCACTCCATTGCTTTTGGGTGCTTTCTTTATCTTTATCTTGCAGGTTTGGTTCTTGGTTCTATTAACCTCTCTATAGTATTTGTTATCATCTCTAAAGGAAACTTCTTGCATGTTATTAGATGGATTACCCTTTTGAGGAAGATCAAATACAACTTTGTATTTTTGGACTTATTATGCTTTAGTTCAGCTTTGACTTGAGCATGACCATACGGAAATCATGAATTTTGATGATTTTGTTGTTACTAGTCTAAAAGAGAAATATTGATATGTTTTTGCAGCTTCCATATATGGTTTTAAAATTGTGATTATAGCTCAGATTCATAGAGTAAGAACATTGTTAAGCTATGAAATTTGGTCGTCGACACTGCCACAACCTAAAAGAAAAAGAAGCAGATTTTTAAAAATAAAAATGAATGTTAGTCATAGTGTTGTCCATGACTTAGAAGCAACTTTTAATAAAAATGTATGTTAGTCATGGTATTGTCCACGACTTAGAAGAACACTTCTAATGCCGTTCAGTCTTCAGTTACATGGGTTTGCAAGTCGTGGAGCAAACAATGCTTTGCTCCATTTGGTACATCACTCGGCTCTTTGTCCGTTTTGGAATTTTAGAATAAAACATTGGCCCTTTAGGCTTCGGACTCCCATCTATCCTTTCTACAACTCCTGCTCCAGCCTCCTCCCAAATAAAGAGAACCTCAATTATCTTTTTGGGCATTGTCCATTCAATGCCTCTGTGGTTGGTAAAAATCCTTCATAGCTGATCTGTAACCTTGCAATGTAAGTAGATGGCTGACTGTCTCAAGTTTTTCCCCACAGAGAATGCACCTTGAACAAAGGGAGATCCCTCTCCTGCCAATATTATCTTGGGTCAAAACAGCTTCATGTGCTAATAACGATGTGAAAGAAGAGACCTTGAAAGGTATTTTCACTTTCCAAATGTGTTTCCAAGGCCAATGAGCTATCTGTTGATTGTCTTGATTCAGCAACTTGTAAGTTGAACTTACTTTAAAGAGTCCCCTACTGTCTTCTTTCCAGCATAGACAATTTGTTCCCTCCTGTAAACCTTTCAAATCTTCTAGAACTTTGTAAAAGTCAGTCCATGTCTCACATTCCAGTCATTTAAATTCCTTCTGAGTTGTATGTTCCACCTCCGTGAGGACCATGCATCTGCTACTTTTATCTGATGTTGCATAGTTGGTACATGAATACTGCGATAAATATCTTTCAGATGCCCCCTACCTAGCCAGGTATCCTCACAAAATGACGTTTTGTAACCATTGTTCACCTTTATGGAGGTGTGATTCCTCATAAAAAGCCATATGCTCTTATAGATCTCCACAAACTGACTCCGTAAGGAGAGTGCACTTCATTAATCATCCAACTGTAGTCTTCCCCATATTTTACTATGATAATATCACTCCAATAGTGATAGCATCCACGGTGGCATACCTCTATTAAAAGTTGACAGGTTTCAATGGGAAATTAGAAAGATGCTTATTGTGAAAGAAGTGTCCAAAGATGAACCAAAGAAGATGTTTATCGTGGAAGAGCCCAAGAATTGTGACTATGAGTAGGCTAAGTGCTACATATATTTCATGGTCCAAAGTTCAAGCCCAAAAGAACTAATTTTGCATGTCACATGGAGCCATATGGAGGTCCAAAGGAGCCAAAAAGAGTTGATTTTGCATGCCAACAGGGGCTGCTTTTACACGTGCAGTTGGGCCCAAAAAGGGGCTAATTTTCGTGCCCAAAAAGTGCTGAAAATGGGCATATATTTTGGGTGCAAATTTTGCACTTTTTCCCTTACTTTTGTTAGGTAGTTTTTGGGAAGAATTTTACTTATTCTTGTAGTTTAAAAGTTTCTTAATTAGATTTTTCCTATTAGATTTTTCCTATTTATTATTTTCAAAGTAGGATTCAAATCCCATGGATTTGGGATAAATTTCCCATATATAGGGTGGATTTTATTATTTTTCATTAGACAAGATTATTATGAATATTATTTGAGAGGTTTCAGGTTTCTCTTCTTTACACCTTTTTGTGTGGTGATCATGGATTTATCTTACAATTCTTCAAGAAACATTCTTTAGGAGGTAAGATTAATTCTTAACTTAATATTTTTGATTTCTATGAAAGTAAATTAATGAAGGTAGTTAGTCTTATACTAATTACTGTCCCTAATTTCTTCAAGATAGGGGGCTAAATCACTTTTGATCTAAATTCTTAAATTGACTCTATTAGTATCATAATTAGCTTTAATCCGCTAATTTTGAGTACTAAAATTAGTTAGGGTTCTTAACACTTTATCTTGAAATTTGAAAATTTTATTCTCTAATTCGCATATCTTTAAATTCCATCTTTAACCTTTGTATTTCGCTTCCGCATTATTTTCTTATTTTTATTCAAGTAACTCGATCTTATTAAATAGGTTGAGGGCTCTTGTGAATATCTTGTTACACCCCGTAAGTTTTTAATGTTTAGTCGGCCTATTCGTACACTAGTTAAGAATTTTAGAGTAGAATACGAAATAGAAAGGGCCCGGGGGAAGGTCGAACGAGCACGGAGTCGGGACCGCGCGGGAGAAGGCCGGACCAATTGCCTAAAGGGGCAACGTGGCACGGACCCTCCCTGGTGCGTTGGACTCCGAGGCATGGCCCAGAATCGGCGCGTTGCACGGACCCTCCCTGGTGCGTTGGACTCCGTGGCATGGCCCAGAATCGGCGCGTTGCACAGACCCCGTGTCCACTGCCCAAGCCTTATATATATTTAATCGGATCATTTGATTTTATCCTCAACAAACAGAACCTCGCAACCAGAGAAGGAGACACACCATTTTCATGCTAATTTCCTCCGTTTACGCTACAGAACGCTGTCCAAATTCAAATTAACTTCGGGTATCGAAGTTTAAGGCCACAAGGAGCATTAATACGGAGTTATTTTCGTAAAATTCGCCCGGCGAATCGCAGCCCCGCTGAGCCAGAGTTGTCCGAATTGCTCCAAACTAATTTTTATACGATCACAAATTTCAAGTAAGTATTTCTCCCTTCTAAACTCTCGAGAAATTATATGTTTTCGACCGTATTCTGGCAAGCTGAAGTATAGTTGGTATTTATATATAAAGTATCATTTCTGTTGAATTTAGTACTAAAACTAGCCTCATTCTCCCAGTAATATGATTTCAGTTGAAAAGAACTGTTGAAAACGAATCGAAGCCCGCCAATCAATCAGAAATCGGCAACTAAGGTATGTTAAGGCGTATTCCTTTGGCAAGTTAGTTTCTTCAGTATCGTAGCTCAGTTTAAATTCCAGTAAGAGAACCGGCAACGTATGAATTGTGATTAGCTGTTGTTATTAGCTGAGACCAGTATTCTATGCCTAGTTTGTGATTGACTTTGCCCTGTATAGCCTTCCATGACCAACTCAGGGTTACTAGCTATGTCGTCGCCTGCCAGGGGAGAGATGACGTCGCTCTACGAAGCGGTATGCCGTCCGTGAGGGGCGAAGATGGGGTCCCAGCTCCTCATACAGTCCATTCCATGGCTGGACTATTATATGCCGTATCGGCACCACACCCCCGTCGAGCTTGATGCCCGGAATGCAGATATCAGGAGTCCACTGGACTCAGACACAGCTACAATCAGGGGCCGAGCGGGCTCAGTTGCAGACCCAGGGGACTAGTAGGACGGCTATAGCTATAAGTTGATCCAGTGGGACCTTGCTAGGGGTATATAGATTAAGGTGTAATCACCAGGGCTTATGGGGGCCCCAGGTGGGTTATTCTGTGCTGGTTGTACCTTCCGACTTATGGGGGCCAGGTAAGATTCTTGATTGCTTTAGTTACTGATGAATTAGATGGTAGAAAGTTCGGCTATGCAGGTAGAATCTCTATCCTTTATTTTCAGTTATTTTCAGTTCTATTTCCTTGATTCAGTTACGTACAATTATTGTCTTACATATTCGGTACATATTGTACTGACGCCCTTCTTGGGAGCGCTGCATTACTTGCTTGCAGGCGCCGATAGAGGCGGATCAGGACTTTCTTAGCTTTCTATCAGGACTAGCAGAGCAATTAGCTCCATTCCTCCGGAGCTAATAGATAGCAGGTTGACTCTATTTTGCTGTACAGTATGGGTAGGTTAGGGCCCTGTCTTGACCAGTATATCACTCCTAGAGGCTTGCAGATCGTTTCAGATTCCCTGTGGTTAGCTGTTGTTGGCCGTGTGGGGCCCGTATGTGTTCTATCTTATGTGTTGACCGTGTGGGGCCTTTCTTAGTTGATAGTTAGCGGCCTTGTCGGCCATAGCTTAGTTTAGCAATGGTTTACTTCTCAGTCATAACTAGACATCATGGTGGTCTTGTTGGCCCGCATAGGATTCCCTATCATTATCTATTTTATTTTACAGGTGGCTATAAGGTCTTGTCGGTCGGGGCTGTATTTACAGCCGAGATATAGCCTGTTGTTTTCTCGACTTGAGTGTTAATGTTAGTTACGCACCAGAGGTGCGTAAGCTCAGCCAGGCTAATTCAGACCTTAGTAGGGCACCAGGTGCCAGTCATGCCTCCCAAGGTGAGGCGTGACATATCTCCATACCCATTTTAGTTTGAGAGCTTTGCTGTGCAACTTTAGATCCAAATGCCTAGTCCACCTTGCTTTCTGCCAAGTAAAACTGACCTCCATTTGACTAAATGAAAACCTTTCTTCTCCTTGTTTCCTTCCGATAGGAAATCCCTTTTGAGCTAGCCCAGTCTCTGAATAACCCCCTTTGAAATAGGAAAAAGTTACATCATATAAGTAGGAAGTGCATCATGCCCAGAGTTCATAAGAGTTATCCTTCCTTCAAGAGACAGGTATTAGTTTTCCAACTAGCTAGTTTCTTTTCACATTTCTCCACAACTGAGATCCAAACCTCCTTGGACTTAGATTTGGCTCCTAAGGGCTTTCAAAAATAAGGATAATCCTTTTTAAAGGCTCTAGACTACTCTGTATCAATAAGGATGTTGGAGCATTTAATAACCTCTCTATCTTAACTGCTATATCATTCCAACCCGCTTTCAATGCCAACTCAAGAATTATTAAGACTGATCTTTTGTTCCCCCGAAGAGACAAGATGCTCATGTACCTCCCGTACGCATTAAATTTCCTGGTACAGAAGAGCTCCGCAAGTTTCTCCTTTGTTTTCCACCTTCCAACCATATTCTCCCTATCTTTTGATGCCAAAGGATTTGAACACTACGTTGAAATAGATTCTATTTTCCTCAATGAATGAAGAGGCCGGAATTTGAAAAGGAAAGAACGAGAAATGACAGGTGGGTGTGAGCTGAGCTACCAATCCCAACGCTGGCCGAGAATCATGTGAGACTAGCTATTCTACAATCCTAAAATTAGGAGAGAGCAAAGCCTTGGAAAACGTGCCTGATAGCAGGGCGAGATTTCCCTCCCACCACTGTCAACATATTCTGCTGAGATCTTAATTGTGAAATTGAAATTGGACAGGCTTGACAATAATGGAACTTCTGGAACCTCTCCCTTTAAAATTACTTACATTTATTCTACAATTACCAACTTGTCTTTGCTAATATAAAAGCAGAAAAGGTGATCAAGCTTACTCGATCTATGCCTTTTTTATTCGGTCTAAGCAGTAAGTACCTATCGTCACATACAGTTGTCTCTCAAAATGTTTCGTATTTCAACTTTTTACTACCAAACTACATGCTTCAATAACAATGGGCGATGAGCCTTCAATGAGGAAATAAGTAATCATGAATTTAAGAAAAAAAATTCACTCCTAAAATGGTTGATGCTTCTGGTGGAAGTGGGAGAATCTAAATTCACATTATGTGAGCAGAATCCTTCCTCTTCAAAATCAAATTCTCTCATATGTTTTCTATAACTTTATAATCCAGTAGGGGCATAGAAATAGAATCGCTAGACAGGGGAATGTTTGCCAAAATGCAACTTGAGAGGACTCTCAAATTGAACTTGCACATAGGAATCATCCATAAATAAACTAATTAATACATGTGGATTGTGCTGGACTAAACATTGCTGCTTTTGAATGTAAAACATGGTCTTCAACACCTACAAGTAAACCGCTAGGCGTATTTGCAAATTTTACCTAACTTTGTCTATCAGATTTCTTGATAATTAACACCACAATTTGGATATCTAAAATTGAATTATTTTTAAAAGAAAGTGAAATCCAAACTGAACTAAAAAAGAAAAGAACAAGAAAAGCAGTAAAGCTCTAAACTTCAAAAGTACAAATATCTGAAAAGCAATGCCTTTGAACGTACTCTGCAGCAATGGCACCAACGCTATTGTTAACACTATCACACGGCATAACTAGAGACAAGGTAGTCAAAGATAGTAAAGCTCTCCTTCCACATGATATTGATTTGTATATAACACCTTCACCTGCAATTCGAAAACAAAAGACCTATCTCGAATTAACAAATATCTACACATTGCAGAGTACAAATTCCTTACAATCTTCAGCAGTATTTCATAAATTGATGAGTCAACGCTTACTTGAACCGTTGATGGCGGCGGAAGCTCGAATTGGATTGCCAAAGTGGGCTGTTCGAGATAATTTGGTTGGAAAGCAGAACTTCGAAGTGGAGGTAAAAGAAGAAACGCCGGAACTAAGAAGCAAACAGTCGAAGGCGACGGTGTTCCTCATCCTTAACCGCGCGACTTTGCGGTATCCAAACTCTTAACTTATTTGACAGCACATATTTGACAGCACAAATATCCAACTAGTTTTTTTTTTATTTTCTTTTTCTTAATGAAATTTCTTGGGGACCGAGGTGAAGGAAAATAACGAAGAAGAAAAATCTCCCTTTGTTATAAAAAAAATGGGTGAAAAATTATTTTCGCTCAATATTATTTTAAAAATTAACTAATTAATAATTAACTAAACAAATAAAAAAAATAAAAAAAATAAAAAAAATAAAAAATATTAATTTTATCCTTATTATTTTTAATACTTCATTTATGTAATATCTTTTATATTATATATAATATTTATTTTTTAATTTAAATATTTATAGTTTCTAATTTAAATTCATTAGAACAATACTTAAATTTATCATAAAATCTAATGTTACTTAGTATTTTATTATTGTCATTAAAATAATATATGCTCTTTTAAATATGTAACATGTATGTATGTGCATGCATGTGTGTGTATTTATGTTTCTCCTATTTCTTATCCTTTATTGTCTATATAAATAAATAAAATTTGATTGTTATTAATAGAAATTTGGTAAATTATAATTAAATACAAAAATAAATAGACAAGAAACAAAATTGTAAAGTAAAAAAATTATTGTAAAAAAAATATTATTAAATTTTTGTATTTCATGCATTGAAATGTATTTATAAATTATTATTACCTTTATTTTCACTTGTATAAATAAATATTAGAGTCTTAATATTATTAATAAAATTATTTTTAATTGCAATTTACAATTTATTATAGAACGTCATTAATTTATATACTCAATTTTTTTTTTAGTTTTATTCCAAAATTAATATCATTTTAATGAAAAAAATTTGTTTCATTGATTAAAAATTATATATTATAATCTTAAAGAAGTAAAAAAGAAATTGATAATATAAAAGTAAAACAGATATTTTATAAAGTTGATTAGAATAAAGGAGAAAAAATTTATTATTTAAAATTAAAAAAAAATTAATTTTTAAAGCAAAATCGAAGATGAAAATGATTTTCACCCAAAAAAAAAAGCTAAAAAGAAATGCAAATAAAGAGAGTCATAGAAGGTATTGTAGAGATTTCCTCACTTTCTTAAATATAATTAATGTTGTGTTTAACGTCATCATTTATACCAAATAATTGAGGAACATAGAGTTATCATTAATGACATTAATCTATTTGAGATTATGGAAAAGACGTGGGAGTAACAAATATCATATCATCATATTATTATATAAGTGGAAAGTTTCAAAGTTAAAAATTGAATTACGAAAATGCCTTTCAAACATTATATTACACCCCGTAAATTTTTAAAGTTTAGTCGGCGTATGTATATGTTAGCTAAGAGTTTTAGAGTCCAATACGCGCGAGAAAGGACCCGGGAAGAGGTCGAGCAAGCATGGAGTCGAGACCACGCGGAAGGAGGCCGGGCCAGTTGCCCAAAGGGGCAACGTGGCACAAACCTCACTTGGCGGGTTGGCCTCCGTGCCACGGAGCCAAATTGGCGCGACAGGGTCCGTGCCACGGACCCTGTGTCCACCAACCAAGTTATATATATATCATCTTGTTTCAATTGGAAATTAATTGAAAAACATGAGACCGTCCAAAGTGTGAGAGAACACGAGAGTTTTCATCAAATTTCGTCCGAATACGCTACAAAACGCTGTCCAAACTCCAATTAACTTCAGGTACTGGCGTATAAGCTTGCCGAGAGCATTCCTACGAAGTTAGTTTCTTGAAAAACGTCCGGCGAATCGGAACTCCATCGAGTTAGAGTTGACAAAATTGCTTCAAATTAGTTTCTATATGATCACAGGCTTCAAGTAAGCATTTCTCCCTTCTGAAATCTCGAAAAATTATACGTTTTCGATCTTATTTCGTCAAGCTGAAATATAATTGATATTATTATCAAAAGTTATCTTTTTCATTGAATTGAGTACTGAAACTAGTCTCGTTCTCCCAGTAATACGATTGTATTTGCGTAGGGATGTTGAATTCAGATTGAAACTCGCCAGATAGACAGGAATGAGGTATGTAGGGCTTTTCTTTCGGCAAGTTATGTTGCTGCAAGTTACTACAACTCATATACCTGCAGTACTTCGGGATGAACTTATTGGGGTCAGCTGTTGTGAAATGAATTGAGTCTGTAACAATGAAATAGTAATCCCTGTTCTAATGAGCTTATCTAAAATGATCCACCCGAGTGTCGATTAGTTAACTGTTACACCATATTATGTTCTATTTACGGAGGCTGTGAGGGTCATATCATGTTCTATTTACAAAGGTTGTGGGGGCCGTATTATGTTCTATTTACAGAGGCTGTGAGGGCCATATTATGTTCTATTTATAGAGGTTGTGAGGGTCGTATTATGTTCTATTTACAGAGGTTGTGAGGGTCGTATCATGTTCCATTTTACAGAGGTTGTGAGGGTCGTGTCATGTTCCATTTTACAGAGGTTGTGAGGGTCGTATCATGTTCCATTTTACAGAGGTTGTGAGGGTCGTGTCATGTTCCTATTACCGAGGTTGTGAGGGTCGTACTGAGTTACAGTTTACATAATTCCTAGTAGTCAGGTGAGTATAGAGGGTCTTGTTTGTACTTGCTTGGGTTTATGGGGTCCCAGGTAGGTTTTTCTATGTTGTTTGTACCTTCCAGGCTTATGGGGGCCCGGTTAGGTTTTTGTTTGCATTTACAAGCTTGTTGTTTAGATAATTTAGACGATTCAGGCATTGCAGGATAAATCCTTGCTCTCCCTCTTTTGATTACTACATATTTTTCAGTTTTCAGTCAAATTGTTATCTTTCCGCTTTACATATTCGGTACATATTGTACTGACGCCCACTCGGACGCTGCATTACTTGCCTGCAGGCGTAGATAAACACGGTTTGGGATGTTCCTAGTCTCCAGCTGAGGTCAACAGTTCATTTAGCTCCTTTGGGAGTTGAAGTTAGGCAGGACTTCCTTTTGATGTACAGTTTTTGGTAGGTCGGGGCCCTGTCCCGGCCACTATATCACTCCTAGAGGTTTGTAGTTTGTGTACATTCCCTGTGGTTAGTTGTTGATGGATGTGTGGGGCCCATGTGTGCCTTATTTCCTGTGATGGCCGTATGGGTCCTTGCTTAACTGTCGTATAGCGGCCTTGTCATACATAGCATAGTTTAGCGCCTGATTTACATGTCGGTTATAACTAGACAGCATGATGGTCTTGTCGGCCCGCATAGGATCCCCGTTATTTTATTGTTCTTATTAGGGGTGGGCAAAATAACTGAAAACCGAAAAACTGAACCGAACCGAATTAATTCAATTTTTCGGTTTCAGTTTTTTCGATTTTTCGGTTCGATTTCGGTTTTTATTTTATAACGTAATTTGGTTTTTGGTTTTTTTCGGTTACGGTTCACCGGTTATTCGGTTTAACG
>JACEIK010000396.1:179810-192025 GCA_018107945.1 Datura stramonium | reverse complement strand
CTGAGGAGACCTCATCTTACCTCTTTTAACTTGATTACTCATACAATTCATGAACCATGTTCCAAATAACACACACGAATATAAACAACCACTCAACATTCAATTTCCACATTATATAAATAGTGATTGCATAGATAATCATTTAAATGATAGAATTCAACAAAAAAAAAACACAAATCAACAAGAAGTGTCCAAATATAAGATCACATAAAATCATTCCACACACATATACTCTATTATCTGAAGTCTAAATCCATTTAAAACCATAACCTACCTCGGTTGAAGATGGAAAATCTCAAGTTACTCCGCTGGAGCCTTGCCTTTCCTCAACACTTCTGAACATTCAAAATCTAGAACAAAAGATTAACAAAGAATCAACCAACTATTTCGGAAAACAAGGGTTTTGGAAAATTTAATCCCACCCCCAATTCTACCCACTTCATGGGGTTTTAATCATTACCACTGAGTAAGTTATCCCATTCTAACCCTACCACAATCATTCAACCCTGGTTCATGGCTTTTCTACTCCCCAAGCCCTTTTACAAGCAATTTTAACACTAAATTCTCCACTTCTACCACACTCTAGGTCTCTAATTGTAGGAATGATGAGCTAGCACCATCTCATTCACCCTAGGGAGCAATAATTACATGCTTATAGACATATGAATCAATCAACCTTCAATACCCAATCAATTTCCCTTACTCTAATCATTCTAGGGTTTTTCAACATAGAATTTCCACCATAATAGGTCTCCCTATTGATTCTACGGGGTTAGGACATCAAAATAAAGAGAATAGACTAAGATTCTTACTTTCGTGAAGGAAAAACTACTTTGCACTTGGGGAATTCTCTTTGATTTCTCACAGTAGTTTTTGAAATAATGGGTGATGAGTTGGAATACCAACTCATTAAGCTCCTAAGAATGAGTTTTTACCTAGTTTTTGAGTCGTTTATGTGGATTTTATGCCCTTTCTCTTTGATTCTCTGTAGGGACTTCACATGAGTAGAGAAAGCATAAAATTGAGCAAATCACATGAAATTTGAGATGAAATTTGATGAGTTAGTATATGAAGGAGAGGATTAAAATATAATGAAAGATTTGAGCTCAATAAGAGGCGTAAGGACACGCTTTGAATCGGCAAAACACGGATCCAAAAGGGCAAAATACTGGCGAAACACTAAAGTTACTGCCCAAACAGGAGATTCAACTGGAGATAAGTGGTTGGCAGTGCTAAACACCGGTTCAACCATTGGTGGTCACTAACAATGGACTATTTTATGGTGGCAGACAACCGGTGCTCCTTGGATTTGCACAAGCTAAACACCGGTGCTTCGCTAGTGAGGCCATCTAATGAAGGGTAAAAAGGTCCAAAAAGGTCTCCAAAGCATCTAAAAGCATAAAGAACATTTGTAAAAAGTTGTTGTAATATCAAAAAAGCCCTAAGATCAAACCCGAGGGTTAAAATGGAGAAAATACTATTTCCTACACTAGGTCACAGGACGAGTCATCTAGTGACCCATGCAGTCCATGAGTCGTTAAGTGACTAGTGAGGTAGGAAGGAGTTGGATAAGATTTTGGTTTCCGTGGATGACCAAGAGACTATCCACAACTCATGGTCAGAGCAATGAGTCATTGGGTCACTCGTGGTCATAAGTTGGTGTAAAGGTGAAATTTTTCGGCATTGCTCATCACGACTCGGTCACCATGAGTCATTGGGTACACCACGAGTTGTGGTGACTCTCAAAGTTATGAATTCCATTGTTTTCAATGATAAGCAGGCCACGAGTCATCCCCTCAAGCAACGATTCATCCAGTCCCTCGTAGGGACTGACAGTGTGTATTTTTCTGCGAACTGATTAAGGGCTTTTCTGTAATTTCTAAGCTCCTAAGACCTAAACTGCATCATTTTAATCTAAGATAAATGTGATTTAAGAGGATTTATCTCATTATAAGCCTATCTCTCCCCATGCATGCAATCCTAGAAGGCTCTAAGTGTGATCAAACCTAGAAGTTCATTAATTCTTCTTCAATTTCCTTTGCGCATTCAAGGAAGAGTGTAAGATCAACTTTCCCAGGTATGTGAGGCTATGAATGAGAGTTCCTTTTACTCTCATATTCTTAATTTTTCTCAATTCCATGGATTTCAATTCTAGATTCAAATTTTATGATCTTATGGGGTTTATCCCAATCCATTTGATATTCTCTATGATCTATCCATGGGTCCATTCTCTTCATGTATCAAATTATGTTTTATGATCTATGGGAAGATTTTATGACTATTTTGATTACAAATTTATAGATTGGAATTTTAAGTAAATTATGCCCAATTACGTATGCTTCATGAAAAGTCAAGTTATGATTTCATTATGATTTTGATCTTCTTTATCTCAATTATGATTTATCATTTATGATATGATTTCTCTCAAGTATTGATCATGGATTTATGAATGTCAAGTATATAAATGTTTTAAAAGTATGCATGAATTTCATAATTTATGGATTTATGACTGTTGGCTAACTCACGAGCCCTTATTCATGGCAAACCATGTATTTCAAGTATGATGGAGTTGTCCATGAACTTAATGAATGATATATGATTATAATATGAGCCTCATGTGTAGTTTTTGAGAGAGAAGTGTCTAGCACCGAGTAGACCCGGCGTTCAGGTAAACCCCGTGTCTTAAAACTACGTGCCACCATAGGTATATTTATACAATTGTTAATAGATCATAGTGATATCACATAATGCACATCTCTTGCCTAGCATACCTGGGACAGCTCTCCCTGCTTGAGCGAGATAGTTGGGGCATCATGTAAGCTCTATCATGATGGTGTCGGTTATGACGATTCCTCCCATTGTTCCTCATGATTTATGCATGGTTATGTTATGTTACTTTGGCTCAAGTTATGTTTCATAAAGTTTTCTCTTATGATTATGATTATGACTGGTTTACAAATGGTTTGAAAGCCTTGAGCCCTTATGTTTACGTTATGATATTTGCCTTATGATTATGTTGTCCTACTCTTACGAACTCTTATGCATTTTTACTGTCCGTATTACTAACCTTGCATACTCAGTACATTCCAAGTACTAACCGCATACTCTATGTTGTATTATTTTATGATACAGGCCTAGACATTCAGGTTCATCCCCGTCATTAGACGATTCTTAGAGTTCGCATCCCTCAACCAAAGTTGGTGAGTCCTCATTCTTCGAGGACCTTTTTTAGTTATGTTAGTGTTTTCAATTTCAGTCCTTAGTGAGTTAGTTGGTGTCTTGTCCAATCAACTCGTCAGTATCTAGTGGCTTATCAGACATAGTATGTAATCAACTTCAGAATTGGGTTATGTATTCAGATGTTCAGATGTTAATATGTTTTCAGACTTCTGCTATAATGTATGATTAGATTTCCGCATTTTTATGATAAGTTTAGAAGTTATGTTCATGTTATGGGTCGACTTGGAGCCTCTCGGGGCTTCTTGTCCCGTGTCTCGATCTGGGTCTATGTTCGGGTCGTGAGAACCTTTGTATCATAGCATTAAGTTTGAAATGTCCTGGGGTTTCTGAAAGCCACATTAAGTGGACTCTTTTTCATGGATGTGAAGCACTCCATACTTATGATGAAGAGGCTATGAAATGTTTAGAAAATATTCTCTTCTTTCATGATCTATGTCATGCAATGAAATGTCTTTCTATCCTTCTAACTCGTGCTATACGTGTTTGCAGAATCATGCCTCCTCGCTGAGTTAACGGAAGAAGGAATGGAAACGGAAATGGTCACAGAATGGCAATAGGGATGGGCACTAGTAGGCCCCACTAGCCCCCGAGGATCATATGCCCGAGCAGGTTGCCCATGCAGAGTTTAGGGCTGCCATTCTGATGTTAGCTTAGGCTTTGACTGTCCAAGTCAACCAGCAGGCAATAGCTCATTTCCCTCAGAATGGGAATGCGATAGAGGCAAGGGTCAGAGATTTTCTGAGGATGAACCCTCCGGAGTTTCTTGGATCAAAGGTGGGCAAGGATTCGCATGAGTTTATAGATGAAGTTTTGAAGATCACCCAGATAATGGGGGTGACGGGAGAAGAGTGTGCAAATTTAGCCTCGTATTAGTTGAAAGGGGTTGTGCATATCTGGTTTAGGCAATGAAGGATAGAAGGATAGTCGGAGTGGGCCCTATTGGTTGGGAGGAGTTCCATACTGCATTTTGGGATTGGTTCTTCCCTCATGAGATGAGGGAGATGAAAGTAGCTGAGTTTTGTTAACCTAAGGTAGGGTAATATGATAGTCTAGGAGTGTTTTGGAGTTCACTCGTTTGTCCAAATATGCATCAGAGCTAGTGGCTAATCAGCGAGCTTGGGTGAGAAAGTTTGTGCATGGAGTAGCGGACTACCTGGTCAAGGATTATATGGCCGCTATGCTTCATCAGGACTGACTTCCCTCGATTTGTTTTGTACGCCCAACAGATGGAGGTGGTTCATTTTAGCGAGAGGGAGGCCAAGAGGTTGTTCACACCTCAATGCACGCAAGTGCACGTGGTCGTAAAAGTAATATAGTGGCTCTTTCAAGCCAGGTATCAAACCCACAAGCACTGTAGCTTAGAGGTAAATTTTTTTGTTACTGTAGTAGCCACAATTTCTTTATGCAAATAAATGAATAACACAGCGAATTAAAAGTTGTCAAAGAGTAATACTTACTGTAACACTAATTAAACTAAGAAAATATGATTCAAACAATAACACGAACAATCTAGCCAATTACTGAATTATGATCCTTACATGTACATTTCTGTGATGCAATAACTCATCTTTTGGCGAATCAAAATAGTTTCCCTAGATGACCAAATATGACATTGCAGGTATATTTCTATCCTACATGCGAATCTTACCTTTAATTCACAACAAATATAAGAACATATGCCCCTCTTCCAAGTCTACCCTAATAATTTTCCGCTCAGAATCAATTTAGGATTATAATTTTACCTTAATGCTGGACAAACATTAAAGCAATGAAAAGCAAGAATAGCAGAACAACCTTTCATGAAAGAAGAGAATTAAGCTGAATTGATATACAATTACAAAATCCTGCAATTAGCCTCAACCTCAGAATGAGGTAATTTAGCCACTCATATGTTGATTAAACATCTTCAAACAAGTTGTGACCATAACAACAATTGAAATTTTGAAGAAAAGAGAAGAGAAATAACCCTAGAATTTTCTTCAGCTCAACTGCCTTCCTCCCACGTCCGTGCAAAATGTCAAATATATCCAAATAAAAACCCAAGTGTTCTATTTATACAAGTGGAAAATTTTCCAAAAATAAACTAGCAACGTGGCACGGAGGCTATCACGGAGCTCAAGCTTTGTTCCACGGAGCCATCGCGAGGGCTCACTGGAATCTGTGCAAGGAAGGAATTTCCCTCAACGTGGCATGGAGGCCATCGCGGAGCTCAAGCTCCGTGCCACGGAGCCATCGCGCTCCTTCACTGTTTTGTGCCTTCCAATTGTTCATAATTTTCTTCCTCCACCCATGTAATGTGGCACGTTGTTCAACACGGACATCCTTAGCATGACACGGTGGGGAACTTTCAACTCTCTCTTTACGCCCTCCAAATATTAGCCTATTCCCCCTCGGAGTTTAATTTTCTCCTCCAGCTGACATCTCTGTCTTCTCGACCTTCAAATAGTCACCACGCAATTATTAATTCGAAAAAGCAAAACAACCTTAATTAACTCAAACATGCGTGAATACATCAATATTCTCCCTATACAGACTCACAACGGGTTGAAAATATGGAGTTTGGTCGTATAAATATGCCCAAGATCACTACCCCACACTTATACCCTTGTCCGTCCTCATACAAGCTTTTAGTATCCTCGACATGATTGCAACTATTTTACCATCATTATGGAGCCAAAGTAACTCACATCTAGTTGTGCTAAACACTTTAATCATGGAGTAACATTAACTTCATCAAGCAAGGTCTTCATTCATTATTCTCATGAGAAGAATCACACAGGCCTAATGATTAAATCTTTAACTGAAAATCTGGCCAACATGTCTGAATCATAATAACAAAATATTAGCTTAACCAAAATCCCCCAGCATATGCCCTCACTGATGTACAATGGTTCTATTTCCATGAAACCAAGATAATCATACTTCAGCATATTATGCACTGAATCGCTCACACTCCAAAGATTATTCCAAGCGAATCTAATGCATCATGAATTTGTCTTTAGTGTACTACTCAACCGATCATCGCATCACTTATAGGATCAAAAGGACTTTTTTCAGGTTGTAATGTCGGCTATGGGACATGTAGGATCATTTGGGTTGTAGTGACTCATATCCCTCTGCACTTTAGGACAATTCCACATTTTCTTTTTGGTAACTTACTTCTTTCGCTATTCACTTCAACTCCTTTCACCATGTCTTCCTAGATGCACATAATTTGTACCCTTGAATGAACTTCATCAATAGACTATATATACACAAGTGTCTACATATATACATCATATAAATATTTTTTTCATGAGAAATCATATATTTAGCTTATGATTACGAATGGGGCACCCACACTCCTTCTTTCCCCTTTTTCTTGTTGCCTTAATAAAGTGCAATGGGATCTATTGGGCTCAAAACGACATTGAGGCTATTTGAACAAATGGTGTAAGGTTTCTTAGTGAGGTTGTTTAAAAAAAAATTAGGCTCAAAGGCTCAAACTGGGCTCACTAGGGGAAATCATTAAGGTTAGGAACACTGAATGAAATGGGTAAACTATCTCGGTTCACAAAGAAGTGCCTTAATCATGTCCTCTAAGCTTAATGTCATTTCCGACTTTTTGTACACACAAGGAAAATTCTAGATGTTAGTTTGCATGAAATACAAATAGTTCTCACCACACATGGCACAGAGGTTAACTTTTGGTTAGCTTATCTCCTTTCATGATTTCATTCATATTGAGTGACAAGCACAATTAAGCCTAAAATTCAGCAATTTAGAGTTCAACATTACTACCTATGTGATCCTCTTAGAGTTAACCATTTGCTTATCCAAATGCATGTTCCATGAAGTCTAGAATCTAACCGAGTGAAATGCTTTAGCCCAATAATGATGGGTTTATTGTCTATTTCCTAATGCGACTAACTTCCTTAAGACAATCGTCATCCATTCATCATAGGAAACAGTCTCTACCTATGACTTCGGTTCAAAGGGACTATCCTCGGGAAAAGCACCTAAAACAAAAACCGAGAAACCCAAAATAATAAAAATTAAGAATAAAAATAAAAATAACAAAAATAAAAATAACATCTTCACAAACATAGCAAAGCGCCCTGGGATAGAGCTTACTAGCTATTACAAACCAGTTTTTCATGTCACAGTTATCAAACCACACAAGTAAACACAAACATAGTACTACCAATCTGATTATACATGCCACAGTAATTACCCACACATATAACAAAACATAACATAACCTCCACCCCACACTTAGTCTGAACACTGTCCTCAGTGTTCGCACATATCAATTGAAGAACAAAGTTAGGGTGGTAAAAACTCCCTGATCAATCAATTGGTTCAATTTCTTCATCTGGTGCCAATGCCTCGTCACCGAAGTCTGAGTCATCTCCTTCATCTTCATATGACTCAATGTCTGAGTCATCACGATGTCTTTCCTCATCGGTGGTTACATCATCATCCACCGGCTCTACAAATGTTGGGCCAATCCTGCACATGGCTCGAGCATGCTCATTTATTGGGTAATCCATGTCCACCTACCACAACTCATCCTCTGTTGCGGGCCGTCCACCTATACGCAGTTGTAGCATCTGCAGGCCAAACATCCTGGTGGCATAGTAATCATCACGAGCGTGTCACTCTGCTAATGTGAGCACAGGGCCATATGTGGTGTCTGGTGTGTTAGTCTTAGTTACGTCCAAAGCATGGCAGTAGAACCGCGGTCTGTAGTCTAAAGCCTCTTCTCCAATGTCATCGCTTCTGAGGTAAGTAGTAAGTAGACCACCAAACCCATACCTGTGCCCCTGATGTAGTCTAGCCTTTTTCATGGCTGATATGATCACTGCCCCAACATTAATCTCCATGCCTTTCATAAAGGCGTATACCAGACAAACTCTGTCGCGGGTGACATCAGTCATATGCACCCCAGGAATGAGGCAAGTGCAAACAATCTTCAACCATACTCTGGCTTCCCTGTTCATCTGCGAATATGGCAATGTTTGGTGGTACCTGGCTGGCTTCCCTGTTCTCCTTATGTCCACATAATGTGTTTCGAATATCAGCATATGGTGGTGTGATGTTCAGCTGGCGGAGAGGATGTGGATCTATGTCTGGTGTCCCCAAGATGGCATTTAAATGATGTGCTTCCAAGGTAACCACCTGCCCCCGGGTCTTGATTGTGTGGCTACATAGAGTAGGGTCCCAATTCGCGTAGAATTCTCGCACCATGTGTAAATTACACTCCTTGGGTGCATTAAAGATGAAGTCCATACCCAAGGCGTGTATCTTGTGCAGTATCCAGGGGAATTCTTGTGCCAAATAGTCCCGCTCAATTTGCTCTTCAGGGAAGTATTTCGACTCCTTATGCTTTCCATACACCTTTTTACCTTCCTCCACCATCCATCTAGTACCGAATTGTCGTCTCTGGCCCATGGGAACTGGTGGGGCTGCTGGAACAACTGAGCCCATTCTGTACCTTTTTCTGCCCGTGCCAGAAGTTGAGACACCTTTGCCCTTATCTTTTCGAGCCGACATCTTTCCTGTTTAGCCAAAAGCATACATTCACATTGTCAGTAACAATAATGGCTAGCCAATACTAAGGCTGGGCTTCAGTTGGTCACCCCACACTTAGTTGCTAGTGTGGTTTCACGAGTCATAGTCAGTCGGGTACTCAGACTTCCCCTTCTTTACACTTCCATGACTCGCTACTCCCACAATTGATCTGAATAACTACTTTGACAAGATAAAGCAAACAAAATATTATACAACATCTTCCAATAGGGCGCATTACATTAGAAATATTAGATGGAGCAATTTTCTTGTACTACTCAGACTTCGTACAATTAAATTCTCATGTTCATTAGTCTAGCAATTTCATGAAGTTAATATTGCTTGACTCAGGCTTAAAGCAGTTGAAAACTTACACTGATGAACACTAGCCTTTTGGATTTTACATGCCCACCTTTACAGAGACCATCATTTCAAACAGTTCATACTCAATTTCTATTGCCAATTCTAAGAATACAAGAATTAATGGCCCAATTTCTAATTTTTCCTATCTTTTTCCTCTTCTTTCAATTCCTCAAGCAGCCCCAACATGTAGATAACTTATCAGTGTACGGAGCAATTACTATCCTAACTGCATTAGTTCCCCATAAAAACCTGATTAAATCAAGTTCTCATAACTTAGGGTGGAATTTTGACTTCCCATGTGTTCATGCTAAGAAATTTGCATAAAAATGGAAGAAGAACACTCAAACATACCTGTTACTCTTAGTTGTGAAGAAGAGAGGAGGATTTGTTGATGCTCCGGCGTGGCACGCTCAAGGGGGAATGGGGAATGGGGGTTTTGTTGCGGAGGATTGGAGAAAAGTGAGGGAAACGTGCAGATTTTAGGGTTAAAAGGGAGGAGTTTCGGCCGGGTCGACCCAGTTTTTTAAGTGAACCCGTCGGCCTTATAACGTCAATGTGGCACGGAGGCCATCACGGAGCTCAGGCTCCGTGCCACGGACCCATCACAAAGGCTTACTGGAATTTGAGCATACCTGCATATAACCTCAACGTGGCACGGAGGCCAACGTGGAGGTCAAGCTCCGTGCCATGGAGCCATCGCGGAGGCCCTCTTTCCCTTTTCCTTATTCTTCCAAAACCTTACATCGCGGAGGCCCTCTGTCCCTTTTCCTTATTCTTCCAAAACCTTACCTTAGCTCACACTTCCGCAATTTTTGTTTGGGCTCCATACCTCCTGAAAATCATCCAAAAACACCAATTAATTAGAAAATAATGGGTTGCCTCCCACCTAGCACCGTAGTTGTAGTCACGACATGACCTTTTTTTTCTCATTACAGTAATTTCTAACTATTACATTACATTACATTCATGGGTTGCCTCCCTTGCAGCACTTGATTTACCATCGCGGCATGATGCCTCTTATAATCATTCATCCGCTAAGGTGATAGATGTATTCTCTCGATTCACGCCCTCACCCCAGTAGTGCTTACACCTCTGACCATTTACTAATAATGTGGCACTTTTATCTTCTTGCCACAATTCAACAGCCCCGTAGGGGGTCATCCTCACCACCTCAAATGGTCCAGACCACTTAGATATCAGTTTTCCTTGGAATAACTTCAACCTGGAGTTGAATAGAAACACCATCTGTCCAGGCTCAAATATTCGATGCACTATATGCTTGTCATGCCACCTCTTCGTTTTTTCCTTGTACAATTTAGCACTCTCATATGCGTGCCATCGAAACTCATCCAACTCACACAATTGCAGCAATCGCTTTTTACCAGCTAACTCGGGATTCATGTTCAACTTCCGCACAACCCAATAGGCCTGATGTTCAAGGTCTACGAGTAGATGACATGCATTCCCGTAAATGAACCGATACAATGAAGTCCCAATTAGCATCTTATAAGCAGTTCTATATTCCCACAAAGCATCATCTAATTTGCTTGCCCAATCCTTACGTTGAGCATTCACAGTTTTCTGCAAAATCTTCTTGACTTCCCGGTTGGACACTTCTACCTGCCCGCTAGTTTGGGGATGATATGATGTAGCCACTTTATGCCACAGTCCGTATTTAGCCAACAAATTTCGGAACCAGGCATTAACAAAGTGTGAACCTCCATCACTGATAATTTCTCGTGGAGTTCCAAATCTGGTAAAAATCTGCTTTTTTACAAATTTAGCCACCACCTTGGTATCATTCGTCAGACAAGTTGCTGCCTCAACCCATTTGGACACGTAATCTACGGCTACCAAAATATATTGATTACCAAATGATGGTGGGAAAGGCCCCATAAAATCTATCCCCCACACATTAAATACCTTAACTTCCAAGATGTTATGCAATTGCATCTCATGTTTCCTGCTGTTTGTCCCTATTCTTTGACATTGATCACAGGACTTGACATATGCTGCTACATCCTTGAATACTGTTGGCCAAAATAAACTAGATTGGAGCACTTTATGAGTTGTATGCTCTCCTCCATGATGACCTCCATACGATGATGAATGACAGCTTCTCAACACCTCACCTATCTGACTCTATGGAATGCACTGTCTCATTACTTGATCTGGTCCTTGCTTGAATAAATAAGGCTCATCCCACATATAGTACCGGGACTTATGCTTCAGCTTCTTTCTTTGTTGAGCAGCTGCCTCTGGTGGGTGTACTCCACTTACTAGCAGGTTTACTATATCTTCATACCAAGGGAGTTCCGCCTCCTTCAGTGCCAAGAGTTGTTCATCAGGGAACTCTTCTCGGATGCGCTCATCCTCCTTCACATGTGATAGGTCCTCTAGTCGTGACAGGTGATCTGCGACCTGATTTTCACTTCCCTTCCTGTCTCGGATTTCCAAGTCAAACTCTTACAACAATAATATCCCCCTGATTAACCTAGGCTTTGCACATTTCTTGCCAAATAAGTACTGAATTGCAGCAAGATCCATGTGTACCACCACTTTTTCCCAACCAGATAGGACCTGAACTTGTTAAATTCATAAACAAGTGCCAGCATCACCTTCTCGGTGACTGTGTAGTTCACTTGTGCGGCATCTAGCATTTTTCTTGCATAGTAGATGGAGTGAAAAATCTTTTTCCTTCGCTGCCCCAATACCGCCCCCACAGCAACATCACTAGCATCACACATCAGCTTGAAGGGGTGTTCCCAGTCAGGAGCAATGAGAATGGGAGCTTCCACCAGCTTCTTCTTCAGCTCCTCAAATTCTTTCACACATTTTGTGCCAAACTCAAACTTCACATCTTGTTCTAACAGTCGGCACATTAGTCTAGAAATCTTTGAGAAATCTTGAATGAACCATCTTTAAAAGCTAGCATGTCCTAAGAAACTGCGACACCCTTAACCGATACTGGTGGTGGTAGCTTCTCAATCACCTCAACCTTTGCGCGATCAACCTCCAAACCTCTGTGCGACACCTTATGGCCAAGAACAATTCCCTCCTTG
>JACEIK010000396.1:130715-145448 GCA_018107945.1 Datura stramonium | reverse complement strand
TATAGGCCCAGTCGGTCGGAGGCTGTATTTACAGCCGTTATATAGCCCGTTGATTCCATGAATCTGAGTTAGAGCCAGCCAGGCACCAAATGTGCTTAGGCTCAGCAGTCTAGCAGTTCAGGTCCTAATAGGGCACCAGGTGCCAGTCATACCCCCCAAGACGGGGCGTGACAGTTATGATATGTGACGACCCGAACGTACACCCGGGTCATAGACATAGGACAAGGAGCCTCAAGAGACCCCAAGTCAACCCATGGCATTAGCGTACATTTAATTCATCACATAAGCGGAAGACTAAACATAAGAAAGCATAAACAAGTCATAAACTTGGAGAAAGGACAATACACAATCTAAACATGATGGCAGAATACAACTTGTACTTTGAAAAGCCTTTAATCATGAAAGACAGGTTGTTGGGAAAATACCCCAACTAACCCAACAATACTGAAACTGAAAGGAAATAATAGAGTCTGAACATATGGCCCTCGGAACATGAGGAATCACCAAGTACGCTGTTAGTAATCTCTGAAGCACTACTGAGGAGGGTGAGCCTGAGAGCCGGGTCTTGTATCATGAAACGATACAGCATAGAAAGTATGCGGTTAGTACGTGAAATGTACTGAGTATGCAAGGTACTTAAAATGGACATTTAAAATAAATAAATCTCTTAAATGATCATAAGAGTAGGACATCATGCTCGTATCGTAAATCATCATAACATATCCTAAGCCTCAAGGTTTTAAAAAATTCGTAATACAAACATAATCATTATCATAGGAGAAAAGCTTTACTCAACATGACTTGAAAAAAAATACATGATCATAACATGCATAAATCATGAGGAACAGTGGGAGATTCTCTTAACCGACATACCCCATATGAGCACACATGAAGCCCTACTTGTAATCCTAGTCGGGAGGGTGCCTGTACCTTTCCAAGGATAGGACCATGAAAGTGTGATATCACCAAGAAAAGGGCCATTTTGAGCCGGGGAAAGTCACATAGGAGGTCACAACATACCTACAGTGGCACGTAATTTATGGGATCCGGGGCAGAACCTAGGCCCTAAACCCACTCGGTGTTCGATACTACTTCCAAAACATATATAGTGCTCATAGTATAACTTGCATGAATTCATGGGCTAGCTAAATCATGATAATCATAAACATGTGTGTACATATATGAACCAGCCATGAGACTAGGCCTGTGAGTCGGCCCAAACATAATTCATGATTTATAAGGTTCATACATACTTGTAAATCATACATATAGCTTGAAATTCCTAAAATCATGATGGTTATTAGATTAATGCATAATTTAACTCAAAATTCATGCTGGGCTTGCAAGTATCAATAATAGAAAAGTAGATCATAAATAGATAAATCATGGATCATGCATAATTAGGCTTAATTTCATAGAAATCGAAATCGATAAAATTATAGATAAATTTAGATAATAAAATCTTATTAAAACCCGTAGATTATGATGAGAATCTAAAATCACAAAACCAATTATCAAATCATTAGACTTTTATAAAAATCATCTTCAAAATCACATGAGCTTTTAATAAGATTTTTGTAAAAATAATAGAGAATGGGCATGGGTGTGGAAGAAATCACCCATTGATAGCGCTACATACCTAAGAATAACTGGTTCTTAACTTCCCTAGATTGCGCAGGAGGAAATTGATGAAGAACACCTTGAAATCACCCAGGTCACCCTTCTATCACCTTCCCAAACCTTTGCATGCATGAATGAGGACTTAGGCTAGTCTATTTCCTCTTAAATCACCCTTTCTAATGTTAAAATGACATATTATAGGACCCTAGGACTGAGAAATTACGAAAAAGCCCTCACTTAAATCGTAGAATTTTGCTGAGTAACAGTCCCCATGAGGGACTGGACGACTCGTCGCCAGGGCCCGCGACTCGTGGCCTTGAGTCATCATGTTCACTGCCAAAATTCATAGGGGGAACCCATGAATCTTGGTGCCTGACCATGATTCGTGGTCACCACCCGTGATCCCCACCGACCAAACTCCTTGCCACGCATCCAGTCTAAGCCACGAGTGACCTCACGAGTCGTGTGGTTTGACCACGACTCATGGTCATGCCCGTGGTCTCCCCCAAACCATGCCTCCTCTTTTCCTGGCCACGATTCACATCACGACCTGTGGTCACTCCTCACGAGCCACTACACGGGTTGTTCTGTGATCTGGTGCGAAATTTCAGTTTTTCACTATTTTGACTCCCAAGTCTGATCCTTGGGTTCCCAGGGTATAAAAATATCTCCCACTTAGGAACATTCATTCTCGAATGATAGAAACACACAAAAAAATCAGAATCATACATTCATCATATGCAAATACTGATGATTTAAATAGAAGACTGATCAAATGAGTACCTCCGAAAAGAACTACATAGCTTAACTGAATTCAGACATCACATACATCTATCATAACATAAATCAAACTTGAGCACATGAACTGAACATGGAAACTGATTAGAGAATTAGGGAAAAACTGATACCTTAAACTGAAACTTAGCCGGTAGGGAACAAGTGAGGGTATTTAGCCATCATATCTGCTTCGACTTCCCACGTAGCTCCCTCGACATGTTGATTTCTCCATAACACCTTTACTGAAGATACTTCTTTTTTCCTCAGCCTCCGAACCTGATGATCCAAGATTGCGACTGGAATTTCCTCATAATTGAGACTATCTCTCACACAACCACGTTCCACCGGGACAACTAAAGCTGGATCACCCAAGCACTTTTTCAAGAGTGAGACGAGATGAACTGAAGATAACTCTGATTGCAAGTCCAACTCATACGCTAACTTATCAACCCTTTCCATAACCCGGTAGGGACCAACATAGCGGGGACTGAGTTTTCCTTTCTTTCCGAACCGCATCACTCCCTTCATGGGAGATACCTTCAGAAACACCCAATCGTCCACCTCGAATTCCAACTCTCTCCTCCTCACATTAGCATATGATTTCTGACGACTCTATGTGGTCCTTAACTGATCCCTTATCAACTGAACCTTTACCATAGCCTCATGAACTGAATCAGGACCTATCATAGCTGCCTCACCAATCTCAAACCATCCAATGGGCGATCTACATTTTCGTCCATAAAGAGCCCCGACGGTGCCATTTGGATGCTAGAGTGATAGTTGTTATTATAAGCAAATTCGATCAAGGGCAAATGATCATCCCAGCTATCTTTGAAATCCATCACATTCTCTCAATATGTCCTCAAGATTCTTGATTGTTCGTTCGGCTTGGCCATCCATTTGCGAAGAAAGGTTGTGTTGAGCTTAGCTTGAGTCCCAAGCCCTTTCTGAAAAGTCTACCAGAACTGAGAGGTAAACTGAGTACCTCAGTCTGAAATAATAGACAAAGGCACTCCATGAAGTAGAACCAACTCCTGAATATACAATTTGGCATAATCATCTACTGAATTTGTGGTTCTCACTGGCAGGAAATGTGCCGCCTTGGTCAACCTGTCGACCACCACCCAAATGGAGTCATATTTCCGGCGAGTATGGGGAAACCCATTTATGAAGTCCATATTGATTTCTTCCCACTTTGTAGTAGGAATGCTAATATCCTGAAGTACGCCTCCCGACCTTTGGTGCTCGACCTTCACTTGCTGACAGTTCGAGCACTTGGCTATGAATTCTGCAATATCCCTCTTCATGTCATTCCACGAATATATTTCCCGCAAATCATGATACATTATGGTGGAACCCGGACGGATAGAGTACCTGGATCCATATGCCTCGTGCAATATTCAGTCCCTCAAATCATCTACGCTCGGAACACATAGATGACCCTGGTACCGCAATACACCATCTTCCCCTTGGGAGAAAACCTCCACCTTCTGACTCCTGACATCTTCCTTTAGCTTTACCAAAATTGAATCCTCATCTTGTCTAGCCTTCAAATCGGTCACCAAGGACGATTCAGATCCGTTTTGCACCACAACGCCGCCATCGGTCGAGTCAACCAATCTAACTCCCAACCTTGCAAGTCGATGGACGTCTTTCACCAACTCCTTCATTCCCTCATCCACGTGGGACACACTCTCCATAGAGAGCCTACTAAGTGCATCGGCTACCATATTAGCCTTAACCGGGTGGTAAAGAACACTCATATCATAGTCCTTAAGTAGCTCCAACCACCTCATTTGTCAAAGATTGAGATCTTTCTGCATAAACACATATTGCAAGCTCTTGTGGTCCGTAAATACATCCATGTGGACCCCATACAAGTAGTGCCGCCATATCTTCAATGCAAACACCACCCCGGCCAACTCAAGATCATGATCGGGTAATTCTTCTCATGGACTTTCAACTATCTTGAGGCATACGATATCACTTTCCCATGCTGCATCAACACACACCCAAGTATGATTCTCGAAGCATCATAATATACTACAAAACCATTGGTACCCTCGGGTAGGGTCGACACTAGTGCTGAAGTGAGTCGAGTCTTCAACTCTTGGAAGCTTTTCTCATAAGGCTCCGACCATTGGAACTTTACCTTTTTCTGATTCAACCTAGTAAATGGTGCTGCAATTGATGAAAATCCCTCAATGAACCTCTGACAGCAGCATGCTAGGCCAAAGAAATTCCGAATCTCTGAAGGGTTCACCGGTCTTGGCCAATTCTTTACCGCTTCAATCTTCTGAGAATCTACCTTTATGACCTCACTCGATACCGCATGACCTAAAAATGCCACGGAGTCCAACAAAATTCATACTTGTTGAACATTGCATACAACTGGCGATCCTTGAGGGTCTGAAGCACTACTCTCAAGTGAGCGACATGCTCCTCCTCGCTCCAAGAGTATATAAGGATATCATTGATAAACACGATCATGAACATGTCTAGATATTTCTTGAACACCCTGTTCATCAAGCCCATGAAAGTTGCAGGGGCATTGGTGAGTCCAAAATCCATAAAAACAAATTCGTAGTGACCATACCAAGTCCTAAAAGTGGTTTCCGGGCTTTCACTCTCCCGAACCCTGAGCTGGTGATACCCGGACCTGAGATTTATCTTTGAGAAACATCTGGCACCCTAAAGCTGGTCAAACAAGTCATCGATCCTGGGTAAGGGGTACCTATTCTTGACGGTGACCTTGTTCAATTGTAGGTAATCAATACATATGCGAAGGGATCCATCATTCTTTCGGACACAGAGAACCGGTGCACCCCATGGAGACTTGCTCGGTCTAATGAAACCCTTATCCAACAAGTCCTTCAAATCCTTCAACTCCTTTAGCTCGGTTGGAGCCATCATGTATGGAGGAAAAGAGATAGGCTGCGTATCGGGTAGAAGATCAATACCGAAATTAATTTCCATCTCAGGAGGAACACCTACAAAATCATCGGGAAAAATCTACGAATACTCACACACCATCGGAACTAACTGGATAGTCGGGGTCTCAAACTCAACATCCTTAACTCTAACTAGGTGATACATGAAGCCCTTAGAAATAATTTTTCTGGCCTTAAGATATGAAATAAACCGACCGACTGGTACAGCTGAATTTTCCTTCCACTCTAAGACTGGCTCACCTGGAAACCTGAACTCTACTGACCGGGTTCTACAATTAATCAAATCATAACATACAAACAACCAATCCATGCCCAAAAGGAGGTCAAAGTTAGTCATAGCTAACTCTACTAAGTCTGCGGAGGTAACCTTATGCAACACTGTGATGGGGCAACCTCTATACACCTGCCTAGCTACAACTGATTCACCGATTGGGGTAGAGACCAAGAATGGTTCTGATAGAATTTCAGGGCTAACTCCAAACTACTAGCAATATAAGGCGTCACAAAAGACAACGTAGCTCCTAGATCTAACAAGGCATAAGCATCAATATGGAAGACTTGCAACATACCAGTGACCACATTTGGTGAAGCCACCTGCTCCGGGCGGGGTACTAAAGGATAAAACATATTTTGGCGCTGACCACCCGCTGAACTAGTAGAGGCATCCTACTGAGGGGGACGGGCTACTGGAGTGGCAGAACTGGCCGCTGTCACATGGGCCCCACCGACCCCTGACCTGGTTGAGGGGCAATCCCTAAGTCTGTGCCCGGGTTTTCCACACCAGAAACACGCATCTGAGCCAACTAAGCACCTCCTGAGATGATTCTTGTAGCACTTTGCACAAGCTGGAAAAGTGCACTCCACCTGCATGCTACCCTGATCCCTTGAGACTGAAGCCCCGCTCCTCGGACCTCCTCTAAACCTAGATGGTGTGCTGACCGATGATGGAGGTGTAGCGATAGACCTGTGCTGGGACTACTGACTCTGTCCACCCCCTGACCTGACCTGAGAAAACCCTTAGATGTCGGTCCTGGCCCTCTTAGACTCCATCTACCTCTGGTAGACCGACTGCATCTGCTAAGCATGCAACACGATGTGGGGAAAGTCAATATCCTGATGTAGCATGGAGATCCTGCAATCCTTGTCCAAATAATCTGCCACCCCATGCACAAAATGACTCACCCAAGCCCTCTGGTCCGCCACCAACTTTGGAGAATACTTAGATATTCGAGTGAACTCTAATGTGTACTCCTGAACGGACATTTCACCCTACTTAAAATTAACTAACTCGGCCGCCTTGAGCTCCCTCATCTCCCGAGGGAAGAACATCCATAAAGGCCACGTGGAACTTCTCCTAATCTATTGGGCCTACACCCGCTGCCCTAACATCTCTCCACTGCTTAAACCATATATGATCCACCTCCTTTAGCTGATAGAAGGTCAAATCAACACACTCCCCATTGTTCACCCCCATAACCTAGGTGATCTTCAAAATCTCCTTGATGAAATCATGTGGATCCTCATCCACCCTCGACCCCGTGAACTCAGGAGGGCTCATCCTCAAGAAATCCCTCACCCTAGCTGCCATCACATTCCCATTATGAGGGTAATGTGCCACTGTCTGATTTTGAACCTGGCATCTGAATCGTTTCCCTAAACTCAGCGTGGGAAGCTGGCTCTGGTGTGTGCTCCTCATGAACGAGTGGGGCTGGCTGATGCTCCTCACCATTGGCACCCTCATGATCATTACTGTTACCATTTCTTTTGGTGTTCACTCAGTATGGAGACATGGCGCTGCAAACGTGAATAGCACAAATTAGAAGGGTAGAGGACTTTCATCACATGACATAGATCATGAAAGAAGGGAACATTTCCTAAATGTCTAGTAGCCTCTTCGTCATAAGTGTGGCGCACTTCACACCAATGAAAAAGACTCTACTTAACACAACTTTCAAACACCCTAGGACACTTCAACCCTATGGCTCTGATACAAAGTCTGTCACGACCCCAACGTACATCCGGATTGTAGACACGGGACAAGGAGCCCCGAGAGACTCCAAGTCAATCCATGGAATGAGCGTACATCTAATTCAATCACTTAAGTTGAAGACTTAACATAAGAAAGCATAAACATGTCATAAACGCGGAGAAAGGACAATACATAATCCATACATGACGGTTGAATACAACTTGTAGTCTGAAAAGCCTCTAATCATGAAAGACGGGTTGATGGGACAATACCCCAACTAACCCAACAATACTGAAACTCAAAGGAAATAATAGAGTATGAACATATGACCCTCGGAACATGAGGACTCACCAAGTACACTGTTAGCAATCTCTAAAGCACTACTGAGGAGGGTGAGCTTGAGAGCCAGGTCCTGTATCATGAAACGATACATCATAGAAAGTATGTGGTCAGTACTTGGAATGTACTGAGTATGCAAGGTAAGTAAAACTGACATTTAAAATACATATATCTATTAAATGATCATGAGAGTAGGACATCAAGCTCGTATTGTAAATCATCATAACGTATCATAAGGCTCAAGGTTTTCAAACATTCATAATACAAACATAATCTTGATCGTAGGAGAAAAGCTTTACTCAACATTAATTGAGCCAAAATACATGATCATAACATACATAAATCATGAGGAACAGTGGGAGATTCTCTTAACCGACATTCCCTATATGAGTACACATGAAGCCCGACTTGTAACCCTAGTCGGGAGGGTGTTTGTACCTTGCCAAGGGTAGGACCATGAAAGTGTGATATCACCATGAAAAGGGCCATTTGGGCTGGAGACAGTCAAATAGGAGGTCCCAACATACTTACGGTGGAACGTAATTTATGGGATCCGGGGCAGAACCTAGGCCCCAAACCCACTCGGTGTTCGTTACTACTCCTAAAACATATATAGAGCTCATAGTATAACTTTCATGAAATCATGGGCTAGTTAAATCATGATAATCATAAACATGCTTGTACATACGTGAATCAGCCATGAGACTAGGCATGTGAGTCGGTCAAAACATAATTCATGATTTATAAGGTTCATACAAACTTGTAAATCATACATATAGCTTGAAATTCATAAAATCATGATGAGTATTAGATTAAATTCATAATTTAACTCAAAATTCTTGCTGGGCTTGCAAGTATCAATAATAGAAAAGTAGATCATAAATTGATAAATCATTGATCATGCATAATTAGGCTTAATTTCATAGAAATCTAAATCGATAAAATTATAAATAAATTTAGATAATAAAATCTGTTTAAAACCCATAGATTATGATGAGAATCTAAAATCACAAAACCCATTATCAAGTCATTAGACTTTTATAAAAATCATCTTCAAAACCCCATGAGCTTTTAATAAGATTTTTGTAAAAATCATAAAGAATAGGCATGGTGTGGAAAATCACCCATTGATAGCCTTACATACCTGAGAATAACTGGTTCTTAACTTTCCTAGATTGCCTAAGAGGAAATTGATGAAGAACACCTTGAAATCACCTAGATAACCCTTCAATCACCTTCCCAAACCTTTATATGCATGAATGAGGACTTAGGCTTGTCTATTCCCTCTTAAACCACCCTTTCTGATGTTAAAACGACATAGTATAGGACCCTAGGACTTAGAAATTAAGGAAAATCCCTCACTTAAATCGCAGAATTTTATTGACTACCAGTCCCCACGTGGGACTGGACGACTCGTTGCCAGGGCCCATGATGCGTGGCCTTGAGTCGGCATGTTCACTGCCAAAATTCATCAGGGGACTCCATTAGGGACCCCACGAATCGTGGTGCCTGACCACGCATGGTCACTACTCATGATCTCCACTGACCAAACTCCTTGCCACGCATCCAGTCTAGGCCACGGGTGACCTCACGAGTCAAGTGGTCTGATTAAGACTCATGGTCATGCTGGTGGTCTCCCCCAAACCATTCCACCTCTTTTCCTTGGCACGAATCACTTCACGACTCGTGGTCACTCCTCACGAGCCACTACACGGGTCGTTCTATGATTTGGTGTGAAATTTCAGTTTTTCACCGTTTTGACTCCTGGGTCTGATCCTTGGGTTCCCGGGGTATAACATGATACCAAATAGAATTTGAAGGATAAAGATTAGTTCAAAAATGTGAGAACCTGAATGAAACTGAATTCCTAGTTGTATAGTTTATGTGTTAGCTATGTTGATGTATTTATGATGATTTGTCATTACTTATAAAGTCATGTAAGAGTTTGTGATGAGTTGAGGGATTGATTGTGATGAGTCATTGGATACTCTATATGGTTAGGGGCACATTAATTTTTGGATTTAAGGCTATGTATAACATGTGTGGTTGTAATGAATTGAATATGGAGAAAGGTTAAAGGAGAGAAGCATGTGTTTAGTTAATTCGAGTTATTGCCATGATAATACTGCTGCAGTGGTACCCTTACCGCCGTGGAGAGACCGTTGCAGCAGGCAAGTACCGTTGTAGTGAGGCCCAATCCAATGAGTCGACCAGTTGAACACCTTACACTAATTGATTCTAGAATCAGTACTATTTAATGAATTTGTGATTTGGTAACTGCATGTTTTTATTTCACTGTATATGTGTTATTATTTAAAGTCGGCTGATGATGCCTACCAGTACATTGTGTAAATACTGATGTTACTCCTACACTTCTTTTCTAAGTGCAAACCTAGATCCAAGGAGTTCATCTCAGCCCCATTTATAAGGCAGCAGCAAGATAATTGAAGGTCAGTATTACGCCCCGAGTCTACACTCTGGACAAAACACGGTACTTGAAACCACAAGTGACCCCAAGTCAACCGCTGGTCTATCAGTCACTAGCATTCTGAGTAAACATGTACATCGGAACTTTGAAATAATATCATAAAACATTTATGAAAGAAAAGTTTGAAAACATAAAGTTTAAAACATTTGAATAATACTGATAAATCTAAAAATCATGTCTGTCTGAAAGCCATCTATTTGAGGAGTTGCTGGGACAAGCCCCCAGTTAACTCTAAGTATAACTAGAATTAATAAATGACTGAAAGGAAGAAATAGTACCCTCGTATGATGAGGACTCACACTTCAACTGTTGAGATGGAGACTCTGAACTGCGGTGACTATCTATGCTGAGTCTGAAAACCTGCAGCTGTATCATGAAACGATACAACATAAAGGTATGCGTCAGTACTTTGAATGTACTGAGTATGTGAGAGGAATATACTAATAGAAGTAAATGACTGAACTGGAAAAGCATTCAATGACCAACTAATTATCTAAACTGAAATAATCTGAAATATCTGAGATGGTCAAAATGACCCTGTCTAGTGGTCAAAGACATGCCCCAAATTTGTAATAATGAATCTGAAATACTACACTGAACTGAACTAATAGATCTGAAACTTGACTGAGATTCTTATTTTGAAACTGGACTGGACTAACTAGTGGGAGAGTCTATAACCGACATTTAACCACGTGAGCTAGACGTGGAGTCCGATGTATACACTCCACCGGTAGGACCCAATATACCTTGCCTGGGTATAAAGGCATGAGCTGGGTGATCACAAAAGTCTGGGGCCAATCAAGCCAAGTAATACTATAACCTACGCGGGCAACATAGTTCTGGGAACCTAGGTGTGCTAGAATTCCAGCCCGCTCGGTGCTAAGTTCTACTCCAACTGGAAAACCTGAACTGAACTACTAAGTTGATAGCTCGAAACTGGGGCCCAAGACTAGTCAGGGACATATAACTAAAAGTACCCTGAGAGTCTTATCGGACTAGATTCTGAAATTGGGTTCTAGATTGGTCAGAGCTGCTTATCTGAAAGCATCATAACCGTCTAAGAACAAGTTGTAACTAAACTAGGGTCTTGGGGCTGGCCAGAGCGATATACTAGAATTTCATGACCGCCTAATGGACCAAATAACTATAATCTAAGTCTGATTCTAATAACTGAGAGGCACCACTGACACCTTGGGAAAATACTGAAGTCAAACTGATTAGTTGACAATTTTCTGAATGATTCTAAAGAGATTCTATGTTCTAACTAGCCTGAACTACTAACAGCTAATAGAGAACTCAACTTATCCCAACAACATGGGAATTTCATAATATGCCAAAATCTCTAGAATTAAAGAAATCTCATCTGACAAGGCTAAACTCATTCTTATCAATAGAATAATTGCTCAACGTATATATAGTAAGAATTTCTAGGAAATTCAGCCCAAAACATTCTTCATTCACTAGATGGAATTTAATAAGCAAAAAACATTACTCGAAAGTTAGGGCTTAAATTCACTTATGTATGAACATTGACAAATTAATTAGGAACTGATAAAGATAATATGGACAATCAGTATGGATATTATTCCAGATGAAGTTAACAAACACTAACATGAAATTCATTCGTATTCGAAAGCTCAGGGCTAAACTGATAAGGGAGTTATGGGAGGATTTTGGGGGACACAAGTGAAGGACAATTCTCTTATTGAACTCCCACAGACCTGACGAAGAAGCCTGGAAAATTGCTGGAGAATTAAAGAAGAACGATATGCCCTAGTTTGAAGCTCTGAACTACTCTGAGAGGAACTCTGCATTCTATTTCTGGATGTTTCAGTGGGGAATGAAAAAAAGAACCCATTACCCCACTAAAATGTCTGAAACTGATGCTAAAACGACATAGTTTAAAGCTTGAAAGGGTAAAAAATTACTAAATAGCCCTTAGAAACTTGCTGGGAAAACTGTCAGGTGTCCCTAACGGGTGACCTAACAAGTCGTGGTGTCAGACAATGACTCGTGGTCATGCCCGTCAGGTACACTGCCTGCAATATCCAGTGGGTGACCACAAGTGACTTAATGAGTCATGGTCACAGGGCACGACTCGTGGTCACCAGTCGTCGACCATATCGTCTCACCCCCGAAAATTAATACAAGGCTGGTAACGGGTCACCCAACGAGTCGTTCCCACTTACGTCAACTCGTGGTGACCACCCATCAAGTACACTACCAACATCTCGAGTTTCTAGATTTCAGCCTGACAACGAGTGACTCAATGAGTCGTGGGACCTGACCACGACTCGTGAGGTCTCCCATTGGGAACACTGACTTTTTCTTAGACATCCTTCTCACGGTTTACCTAACGAGTCATTGGGTTACTTAACGACTCGTTAGGTGGGTCATTTTGAAACATTTTTATAGTTTTCTAGATTTTCTGATTTAGGTCCCGGATATCGATTTTTAACTTCCGGGGCATTATAGTGAGAGATCCGGATGTGCTACTATGCTTCCACCGCATAAGATGTCTTTTGTCCAAATATTGATTTTGTTTCATATTTTTATTAATTTACTTCTTTTTAGACTTTGTTAGGTAGATGTCCATACGTATAATGACTTTTAGGTTATGGGGACATAATAGACAATTTGATGTAATTTTTCTTCCATGTAATTGAGTCTTCCGCTATCTATCATTTTATGTGATTTATCTGTATTATTGGGGAGATTGAGTAATTAGCTAAGATTCATTGGTTCAATCACTAGAAGGGATAGTGTGGGTATGAATCATAGACACTTGGGTCGTGACTAAGAATGGGCATAAACACCGAAAAATCAAAAACTTGAACCGAACCAAATTAATTCGATTTTTTAGTTTTAATTTTTTGGTGTTTCAGTTTGGTAATGGTTTTTCTCACAATTCAGTATTTTGTATTCGATTCAATTTTAGTGTCGTAAATTTTTGGTTTAACCAAACAACCAAAATTATTGTTTAGTAAATATTTTATGATATATTATACTTATAATAAAACTTTAAATAAAGCATAACTTAGCAATTCCCAATAGCGTCCAGCCCTAAATCTAATTCCCAAACCCCATTCCCAACAATCAGCATCCCTCCTAGTCCCAGATCATAGTCACCCTAAATCTACTTTCACCGAAGACCCCTAATCGACCAGTCGTCACTCTATCTCTAGACTCTCTGCGGCTCTGTCTTTGGCAATCGACGCTCGCTGCTCAGTCACTCAATTCCTCTTTGATCGGTGACCAAGGTAAGTGAAAAGTAGTACAATTTTTATGGTTCACACACTTCAATGGAAAGCTTATATCAGATCAGATACAAGTTAGAAATTCCAGTCTAAGTCTAACACAACACATAATCTAAAATTCAGAAATACTTCTCAAGGAATTTTATTTCTTTATTTTCTTGTGTTGTATAATGTACTACCTTACTATGAGTCTATGACCACATAAATTAGATGGATATAGCTAATGAAACACTACAACTACAACAACATACAGTTTTGCTTGTCAATAATGAGACAATTCACAATACATACATTAGAATTTATAGCAGTAGACCAGTAGGCAGTAGCAAATAGTAATGAGCTTTATGTTGTTTGGTAGCAGTAGCACTCAATTATTATCAACTGGAGCAAGTCCAAAGCTGATTTGAGCTTTAATTGTTGGCCTATTATTAAGTTACAAATAGTTTAACTAGAAAATATAAAAAGCAATCATCAATTCATCATATTGAAGATAATTTAGGTAAAGAAATTATACTTATGAATTGAATATAGAATAGATTAGAATCAAAGTGATAACGGTTCCCAATAACTTTGATATATTCCATAAGTTAAGGTTTGAATTATTTGTCAACCTACACCACTTTAGAATTAATCCTTAAGAATCAATTTTATTATTTGTAGTCTGTCAATAGTTCAAGATACACCGATATAGGATGAATGCTTTCTTTTTGGAATATATGTAAACTATGCATATATGTAATATGTGTTTGACTGTTGGTTATTGGTTGTTGGTTAATTATGCATATATGATATATGTGTTATAGAATATATGAAAAGTTATAAACTATGCATATATGTGTCATGGATATTCCTTCTAAGTTCTAATAAGAGGGTGTTTGATTTAGCTTGAAAGCTAGTCAAATCAGCTTTCAAAAAATGCTTAAAAAAGGTCTGAATTAAACAAGACAAAAATCAAAAGCTGGCATATACCTACTTTTTATTTTTTGGCTTATAAGTCATTTAAGTTTGGTCAAGTTATTTGCCCTTTTATCCGCATAACTTTTTTTTAATTTCAATAATACCCTCGCTCTCATAAAACCCTAGAGCTCTCTTTTCTCCTTTTCATTTAGCCTATTGTTTTCTTTCCTCTTCCTCTTCTTCTTTTTCATCTTTTCACAGCAGTTGTTTTCTTTCCTTTTCTTCTTCTTCTTCTTCATTTTTTTTGCATTTTTCTAGTCAAACATTTTTTCTAATGAGACTGAGTATTAATCAAAGAAAAGACACTCAAAATCTTTGATAAAATTTATTTTTTTTGCGCATATTGGGAAAAAAAATTAAAAATCTGAGAAGCTG
>JACEIK010000396.1:96694-109078 GCA_018107945.1 Datura stramonium | reverse complement strand
TCGCATTCCTGGAATGCGATTTATAAATCACATTTTTGCCTTGCGACGCGCGACTTGGCGCTTGTCCGATCTTTCCCCGGGCCTTTTTCTAGCATGTATGACTTTCAAATACTCTTAACCAACACGCGAATAGGCCATCTATATGCCGGGAATTTACGGGGTGTAACAAGAATAATGCCCCTTGTTGTGTCTAGTTATCAAATCAAAAGCTGGCATTTTCAACTTAATCTGCTACCATATATTATGTTCTACTTCATCTCTGATCTGCACCATTCTTCTCCATATGTGAGAATATCCTCTTCCATTTGTTATTATGGGGTGGACCTTTTTGCAATACTTGTTTCACATATATGAACTCCGTAAGGATGATGTAGAAGTCCTGAAATTCCACCACAGATTTTCCATTAGATCCTTGGATATATCATGAGGGGACTTGAATTGTACTCCCTCCCTCTTTCTTAGGATAACTCATATCTTTCTAATACATCCAGTGTTTTCCTTGACCCGTCCAGTCTTACTCCAGAAGAACTTTGCGAGAATTTTGTGAATCTGATCAACAACTGCTTTTGGTGGATTCATAGCTGGTAGAAATATACCGGCATAGATTATACCACATGTGTGATTAATATGTATATTCCTCCATAGGATAATCATCTATTCTACCATGTCATGATTCTCCTGGCTATCTACCTAATTAACTCTTTAAAATAAGACTTGTTCTTCCTTGAAAAACTAGGCATCCTAGATAAGTCAATGAAAATGCTTCATGATTTATGTAACACCTCGAATCTTGAAATGGCTCCTTGAAGAAAAAAGAACTCAAGTTGAATGTTTGGTGCAGAGGGTGACGGAGGAGTCCACGGCCCATCGCACTGTGTCGTGGCTCTGACGATAGGAATGATGGCCGTCAGGAAAGTGATGGACCATCGTGAGCAGCGTCGAGGTTTGACAGTGTGGGTGACGACCCATCAGCCTAGCAATGAACCATCGTGTGTACAGTTGCAGGGGGTTCTCGGTGTTCCAGGAGTGATGGCGGATATGACGGACCATTAAAAGAGTGACGGCCCATCACTTCCACCGTCAGTAAGAAATATTTTTGAACTCCTTCTTTTTAAGGTTGGAGGTAAAGGCGACAGATCGTCGGGAGTGTGATGGCCCATCACGGCCACCACCGGCACGCCCAGTTATCAATTTTAAACCCGATTTCCAGGGACAATTTTGTAATCTCCCAAGCTCATAATCCCTAAGTGATTTCGTTTTGGGGATCCTTAAGGGTGTAATTGAGGGTTTTACTTAGTTTATTCCTCACTTCTCTCATACACCAAATTTGGGAAAGATCAAGGCTAGATTCCTCTTCAAATTTCTTTCAAATCCTCTTTGGGCCTTCAAATTTGGTTGCAAGATCATCAACCCAGTTATGTAGGGCTATGAATGGGGGATTTCTTCCACCCTCATGCCTAAATTTGTTTCCCAATCCTTGAATTCAAGTCTCTAATCAAGTATATTAATTTGTAGAGTTTTAACCCAATTCTATGAAATTATCTATGCTATGTCTATAGGTCTAACTCCCTCATGTTCCAATGAATGATTTAAGGCCAATGGGGAAGACTTTATTCCCACTAAATATATATTTATGATTTCAAGTTTTATGAAAACTATGCCCTATTATGCATGATTTATGAAATTAATCTTATGAGTCCGTGATTTCAAGTATGATGAAGTAAATTATATTTTATGATTACAATGTATGATTTTCACAAGAACCCTTTATGAATTTATGGATTTTAGAGTATTATGATTTCCTCAAGTATGTATGGTTTTATGAATATTAAGTTTATCATCGTGGCCAACTCACGGGCATATTTTATGGCTAGTTCACGTATCTCAAGCACGATATGAATCTCATCAATTAAACTAGCCCATGTATTTCATGTTTCATGATTATGATATGAGCGCTATATATGTGTTTTGGGAGCAGTATTTAACACCGATTAGGCCAAGGTTTAAGCACACCCAGGTCTCAGAACTACGTGCTAACGTAGCCATGATGGGGTCTTCCAAAGGAGTGTTCTCCATGCTCGTATGGGCCACCCATGAGTGATACCACACCTTTTTCATGTTTCTACCCATGGAAAGGTACGAACACCCTCCTGAATAGGGACTTATAGGTAGGGCTTGTTGGTTATAAGAATCTCCTATTTTTCCTCATGTTTTTCAATTACTCATATTCATGACTTACAAATTATGTTTTATAGCATACTGACCCATTGATCAGTTTATGAGTTTTCACTTACAATTTCAAGAAAGACAAGTTATATGATTTCTATTTTTTAACCTTGGGTCATTATTTTCATATTACGATGAAAGGCTTATGCTTATGTATACTTCGAATTTATGGCTTAAAGCATGTTGTCCTTACTCTTCCAATCATTTTGATTTATATACATGATTTTATACTATCATTTTACTAGCATGTTTTATTTACCTTACATACTCAGTACATTCCAAGTATTGACCGCATACTCTATGCTATATCGTCTCATGATATAGGTTCGGGTGATCCCTCCAAGTCTTGTCACTAGCTCGCACTTGCTCAGTTCAGCTCCGTCCCACTTTGGGCGAGTCCTCATCATTCGAGGATATCTATCAGTTTACGCTTGTATATTTTATTTTATTTTAATATTTATAGTTAGTTGGGGGCTTGTCCCAGCATCTTATCAGATAGTAGAGGCTTTTAGACATAGACTTAGCATGTTTAGCTTTGTGACTCTATGTTGTGATATTATCGCTTTTGTTTACACTTCATGATATTAGACTTCCGCTTATCCATGCTTATCTTAATATCTGCTTAATTATACTCTTTAGTCACGCTATGTATGTACTATGAGTTAGCTTAGAGCCATTTGTGGTTCTTGGTCCCCTGTCTCAATTCGAGGTCCATGCTCGGATTGTGACAAACTTGGTATTAAAGAAAAAATTTAGGTGTATCCTAGGGTGTCTGAAAGCCACGTTGAGTAGAGTTTTTTCCATGGGTGTGAAGCGCGCCACATTTATGGGGAAGAGGCTACAAGACGTTTTAGGAAATTTTCCTTCTTTCATGATCTATGTCATACGATGAAATACTTCTCTATTCCCCGAACTCGTGCTATACGCGTTTGCAGAAATATGCCTCCATACTAAGTCAATGGAAGAAGAAATGGCAATGGAAATGGCCATAGCAATGGCAATGGAGATGGGTATCAGCCAGCTCCAGCAGATCCCTTTCCCGAGCAGGTTACTCATGTCGAGTTTAGGGCATCCTTCTAGATATTGGCACAGGCCATGACCACTCAGGTCAACCAGCAGGCAGTGGCCCATGCTCCCTAGAATGGGAATGCAACAGCGACAAGAGTGCAAGACTTCCTCAAGGTGAACCACCTGAGTTTTTGGGGTGGAAAGTGGATAAGGATCCACCCGAGTTTATAGAGGAGGTGCAGAAGATCACCCAAATTATGGGGGTGACTAGAGAGGAGACTGCAGACTTATCCTCTTATCAACTAAAGGGGGTTGCTCTCATATGGTTCCGTCAGTGGAAGGACAACAGGGGGGTTGAAGCGGTTTCCATGGGTTGGGATGAGTTTGTGATAACATTCTTGGACAGGTTCTTTCTAGGGAGTTGAGGAAGGCGATGGAAGTTGAGTTCATAAATTTGAAGCAGAACAACAGGATTGTCCAATAGTATGCCTTGGATTTTACTCGATTGTCCAAGTATGCACCAGATATGGTTGTTGATCCAAGGGCTCGTATGAGAAGGTTCATGAATGGGGTGGCAGATTCCTTAGTCAAGGAGTGTAGGACCACTACGCTGATTAATGACATAGATATCTCTAGACTGATCATATATGCCCAGTAGATAGAGGCAGAGCAGATGAAGGAAAAGGAGAGAGAGGACAAGAGGACCAGGACAGGGAGCTATGAGCAGTTCCAGCAGAGGTTCGGTAGTGGATATCATCCTCAGTCCCACTAGAGATCATCAACACCAGCTCCATCATTAGCTAGTGTCCCATCCAGGCACATGCATGACCAGAGAGGTAGAGCGTCAAGCTCTAAAGGCTAGGTAACATGGCAGGGGAGCGCACTTTTCCAGCTTGTGTGAGGTGCGGCAAGAACCACCATGGGTGATGTTTAGTTGGCTCATATGCTTGTTTCGAGTGTGTCAAACCTGGACATAGACTCAGGGATTTCCCTTCAGCCAGACCGGGAATGGTGGGGTCTGCACCCCAACCACTAGTTTAGCAGCTCCCATAGCTCACCCATCTCAATAGGGTGCCTCTTCAAGTGTAGCGGGCGAATAGCGCCAGAACATGTTCTATACACTATCTTCTAGTCATGAGCAAGAGGTCTCTCCTTATGTGGTCACTGATATGTTACGAGTACTCTATCTTGATGTGTGAATGTAGTCACTGGTATGTTACGAGTACTCTATCTTGATGTGTATGCATTGTTAGATCTAGGAGCTACTTTATCTTTCATGACTCCTTATGTCGTTGTTAGTTTTGGAGTCAGTCCCAAAATATTATCAGAACCCTTCTCAATCTCTACTTCTATCGATGAATCAGTCTTAGCACGACGGGTATACAAAAATTGCCATGTCATGAATCTTCAGAAACACACCTCAACTGATTTAGTAGAGATAGATATGACCAATTTCGATGTTATATTCGGTATGGATTGGTTACATGCATATTATTCCTCAGTCAATTGTAGAACCCGTGCGGTAGAGTTCTGATTTTTGGGTAAACCAATCCTAGAGTGGAAGGGTAGTTCAGTTGTGCTTATAGGTCGTTTTGTTTCCTATCTCAAGGCTAGAAAGATGATCTCTAAGGGTTGTGTGTACCATCTAGTTTGGGTCAAGGATTCTACGTCCGAGACCCCGACTCTTCAGTTAGTTTCGGTTGTATGTGAGTATCCGAAGGTGTTTCCAGATGATCTACCAGGAGTCCCTCCCCAGCGGGAGATTGACTTTGGTATTGACCTTTACCCTGATACGCAGCCCATATCCATTCCTCTTTATAGAATGGCTCCAACAGAGTTGAAAGAGTTGAAAGAGAAATTGAAGGATCTCATAGATAAGGGTTTCATTAGGCCTAGTAAATCTGCATGGGGTGCTCTAGTTCTCTTTGTCCAAAAGAAGGATGGTTCTCTTAGGATGTGCATTGATTATTGACATTTGAACAAGATCACAATCAAGAATAATTATCCCCTCCCCAGGATTGATGATTTGATTGACCAGCTTTAGGATGCTAAGTGTTTTTCAAAGAAAGACCTCAGATCCATCTATCACCAGCTTAGAGTTAGGGAGAGTGACATTCTGAAGACAACCTTCAGGACTCGGTAGAGTCACTATGAGTTTGTAGTTATGTCTTTTGGACTAACAAATGCTCCTGCGGCTTTTATGGATTTGATGAACAGGGTGTTCAAGTAATATTTTGATATATTCATGATTGTCTTCATAGATGATATCCTCATATACTCTTGGAGCGAGGAGGAGCATGCCGCTCATTTGAGGATTGTGTTGCAAACTCTCAAGGAACACCAAATGTTTGCTAAATTTAGCAAGTGTGAGTTTTGGCTGAATTTAGTAGAATTCTTGGATCATATGGTGTCTAGCGAGGGTGTGCAGGTGGACTCTCAAAAGATAGAAGCGGTGAAGAATTGTCCTTGACCCGTCAGTCCTACAGATATTAGGAGCTTTTTGGGTTTAGCTGGCTACTACAGGAGGTTCATAGAGGGATTTTCATCCATTGCAGCACCATTGACTAAGTAGACCCAAAAAAAGGTTAAATTTTAGTGGTCGGATGCTTGTGAGAAGAGTTTTCAAGAGTTAAAGACTCGACTCACTTCAGCCCCAGTATTGACCCTACCAAAAGGCACAGATGGTTTTATTGTGTATTATGATGCTTCTAGGGTTGTCTTGGTTGTGTATTGATGCAACATGGTAAAGACATTGTGTATACCTCTGACAGCTTAAGACTCATGAGAAGAATTATTCGACACATGACCTAGAGTTGGTAGCTGTGGTGTTTGCTTTGAAGATTTGGAGGCACTATTTGTATGGGATGTAAGTGGATGTGTTCATGGACTACAAGAGCCTTCAGTACGTGTTCACTCAGAAGGACCTGAATTTGTGACAAAGGAGATGGCTAGAGTTTCTCAAGAACTATGACATGAATTCTTTTTATCATCCAGGCAAGGCCAATATAGTGACGGATGCTCTTAGTAGGCTATTCATAGAGAGCGTGTTACATGTCGAGGATGGGAGAAAGGAGTTGGTGAAGGATGTCCATAGGTTTTCTCATTTAGGGGTTTGCCTTACAGGTTCTACGGATGGTGGTATTATTTTCAAAATGGGTCAAAATCTTCATTGGTGATGGAAGTCAAAGTTAGGAAAGATGAGGATCCTATCCTAGTGAAGTTGAAGAAAGTTGTTTGGAGTCATAAAGTGGAGGTTTTTTCCCAAGGGAGAGACGGTGTACTCCGATATCAAGGTCAATTGTGTGTGCCAGCTATTAATGACTTGAGAGAGTGGATGTTGAGCGAGCCTCATGGCTCTCAGTACTCTATCCATCCAGGTGCCACCAAGATGTACCGTGATCTACGGTAAGTATATTGGTGGAATTGCATGAAGAAGGACATAGCGAAGTTTGTGGCTAAGTGTCCCCAGCATGTGTAGGTTGAGCATCAGAGACTTGGAGATATGCTTCAGGACATTAGCATTCCTACTGGAAAGTGGGAAGAGAATAATATGGACTTCATTACAGGCTTTTCTCGTAAACATCGACAGTATGACTCCATATGGGTGATTGTGGACAGGTTGATCAAATTAGCCCATTTCTTACCTGTCAAAACTACCGATTTGGATGAGGATTATGCTAGATTGTACATTCGGAAGTTAGTTTGGTTGCATGGAGTTCCTTTTTTCATTATCTCTGATAAGGGTACTCGGTTCACCTCTCAATTTTGGAGATCATTTCAGAAGGGACCTGGTACTCAGGTGTCACGCCCCAAGTCTATACCCTAGACGAGACACGGTACTTGGAGTCACAAAAAACCTCAAGCCAACACATGGCCTATCATAACATTGGTAATCTGAGTAATATCATAGCTGAAGCTTTAAAAATAATAAAATAAAATATTTATGAAGAAGAACTAAATCATAAAGTTTTGTTACAACTGAAACAAAACTGAAAAATATGAATCTATGTCTGTGTCAAAAAGTCATCTATCTGATGAGTTACTGGGACAACTCCACCAGCTATGTCTAAGTCTAACTGAAAGAAATATAACAGAAGAGAAATAATCATCGCCCTCAAAAGATGAGGACTCACCACTGATGAAGCTAAAAACTCATGGACAAGATCTGCTAACGGTGCTGAGACTGAGAACCTACAGTTGTATCATAAAATGATACAGCATAAAAGGTATGCGTCAGTACTTTGAATGTACTGAGTAAGTAGGAGAAACCAAAAAACAGAGAATAAAATTAACTGAACTATAAAGACATGCAATAACCAACTGAATTGTTGAAATTGAATAAACAAAACTATACTGAGATGGTCAAAATGACCCTGTCTGATGGTCAGAGACATGCCCTGAATCTGAGATACTGATCTGAATTTCTGTACTGAACTGAGCTAGTCTGATACTGAACTAAACTTCCTAGTGGGAGAGTCTATAACCGACATATAACCACGTGAGCTAAACGTGGAGTCTGATGTATACACCCCATCGATAGGACCCAATATACCTTGCCGAGGTATAAAGGCATGAACTGGGTGATCACGGATCTGGGGCCATGAGGCCAATAAAAAAAACCTACGGTGGCAATGTAGTTATGGGAACCTGGATGCACTGGAACCACGGTCCGCTTGGTTCTAAGTCCTACTCCTACTGGATAGTTCTAGACTAACTACTAAGCTGATAGATCAAAACTGGGACCCAAGACTAAGTCATGAATACCTATACGGAAGTACCCTAACAGTCTTATCGGACCGGATTCTATAACTGGTGTTCTAAGACTAGTCAGAGCTGCTATCTAGAAATGTCGTAACCGTCTAAAGAACAAATTGTAATCTTAAACTGGGGTCCTAAGGCTGGTCAAAGCTTCTTATCTGGAAGTTTCATGAACGCCTAAGGAACCACTAAAATCTTATACTGAGTCTAATACTAATAACTTTGAGGCACCACTAACACCTCAAGAATTAACTGTAGTTAAACTGATCAGCTGACATTTCTGAACAACACTAAGTCTAATAATTTGACTGAGACTGGACAAATAAATATCTGGCTAAAATTTTCATATACACTAATAATATGGGGATTTCAAATATGTTAGAATCAAGCTACAGGGAAACTAATCCAACACGCAAGATTCTAAATTATACTGAACTGAGAACTAGGGCTAAATTATTCCACAAGATACAATTCTCATAAATTTCTAGAAATAGGGAATAATAAAGCAGTTAAAAATCATGAGAAATACTCTATTTGAAATCTCAAAGAAACTAGTCTAACAAGTTTCTACATTTCAAATCCATAGGGCTGAACTGATAGAGAAATTATAGAAGATTTTAGGGACACAAGGGAAGAACTATTCCCTTGTTGAATTCCCACATACCTGGCTAAGAATTTCCTGGAGAAGAAGGCTTGAATTTCTGCACTGATGAGGAACCCTAGTTCTTGCTTGAGAGGAAGAGTTTGAGCTTCTACGATCGATATTCTGAGAGTTTACGTGGGGAATTAGGGAAAAACTGTTCAATCCCTCTAATATCTATAAAATAATACTTAAAACGACGTAATTTAGGAACTGAATAGGTGGGAAATTACAAAAATATCCCTAGAATAAAATTTTGGAAACTGGCCGACAGGAAACCAACGGGTCACTCAATGAGTCATTGGTTGTGACCATGACTCATTGGGACCTCTCATTAGTCCTGCTTCCTGGGTGTTGGTATCACTGGGTATGGTAATGTGGTACATCATGACTCGTTGGTTCCTCCCGTGGTCACTGGACGAGGAAACCTAGAAGGTTTGACAACGGGTGACACAATGATTCGTTGGCTGAACTAACGGGTCGTTGTGTCCAATCATCACCTTCATTGGACAAATCCTATAGATTCTCAAAGTTGACACAACGGGTGGTGCTCACGACTCGTTATGGGACATAACGAGTCATTTTTCCCACTCGTCACCACTAGAAGGGGTTTCTAGGGTTCTCACCCAATGACTCCCACAACAGGTCGTTGTTTCTGACAACGACTCGTAGGTTGAGTCGTAGGGTCCTGGAGAAGGGATTTTGAGCTGGGGAACCAATGAGTGATAGGACAACTTATTGTTTCTGACAACGGGTCATTCTTTTTCCTATGGGTTCTCGACTGATCAAGCGGGGCTGACCATGGCTGACACAACGAGTCGTTAGAGCTGACCACGACTCGTTATCTCAGTCGTTCTGAGGTATATTTTTTGGTTTTATTCTGGATTTTTCTTGCAATGTCTAAGTCTGGTCTAGGGTGGTTTCGGGATGTTACAATATCTCCCCTTGGGACATTTGACCTCGAATGAAGACCGAAACTGCTAGAAAACTAGGAAAAGAGCTGCGATTCCCAGACTGGGACTATGAGTTGGTTTCTAAAGGAGTAACTGACTCCGAGCTGACTTAACCATACTAACAGAGTTGATGCAACTAGAATGCACATAGAAAATCTGAATAGAGCTGATGAGTACGGAACTGCACAGAGTATTGAGAAGGGATTTAGTACCTGATGTTGGAACTGAACTGGAAGGAAATAAGTTAGGATATCTGGCCATCATGTCTGCTTCTGCTTCCCATGTGGCTCCCTCAACTAGCTGGTTCCTCCACAAAACTTTCACCGAAGCGACTTCCTTGTTTCTTAGCTTACGAACCTGACAGTCAAGGATCTGAACTGGGACCTTTTCATAAGAGAGACTGTCTTTTATTCCCACGCTGTTTAGTAGCATAACTGAAGTTGGATCACTGATGCACTTCTTTAATAGTGACACATGGAAGACTGGGTGCACTGATGCTAACTTTGGAGGTAGTTCTAACTCATATGTCACACTGCCAATTCACTTTAGAATTTTGTAAGGTCCCACATATCTCGGACTAAGTTTTCCTTTCTTTCCAAATCTCATCACCCCTTTCATGGGTGAAATTTTTAGATAAATCCAGTCATCCACTGCATACTCTAACTCTCTTCTCCTCACATCAGCATAGGATTTTTGTTGGCTCTGCGTTGTTTTCAACCTCTCCCTAATAAATTGTACCTTCTACATAGCCTCATGAACTGAGTATAGCCCTATAAAGGTAGCTTCACCAACCTCAAACCACCCTATAGGATATCTAAACCTCCTACCATATAATGCCTCGAACGGGGCCATCTGGATACTGGAGTGGTAGTTGTTGTTGTACGCAAACTCGATGAGAGATAGGTGATCATCCCAACTGCCCTTGAAATTGATCACACACACTCTCAACATATTTTCTAAAGTCTGAATAGTCTGCTCAGCTTATCCATCTGTCTACGGGTGAAAAGTTGTGCTGAGCTTGACCTGGGTACCGAGTCCCTTCTAAAAAGATTTCCAGAAATGCAAGGTGAACTGGGTACCTCTATCTGAAATAATGGACAAGGGAACCCCATGTAGTCTGACCAACTCTAGGATATAAAGCTTGGCATAATCCTCAGCTGAGTCTATAGTTTTAATTGGGAGGAAATGTGCTGACTTAGTCATCCAGTCTATTATCACCCAGATTGAGTCATGTTGCCGACGAGTCCGAGGTAGACCTATAATAAAATTCATATTTACTTCTTCCCACTTTCATGTAGGTATGTTCATATCCTAAGTCATATCTCCTGGTCTCTGATGTTCTACCTTAACCTTCTGGCAGTTTGGCACTTAGCTACAAATTCTGCAATGTCTCTTTTCATGTCGTTCCACTAGTAAATATCTCGTAGATCACTGTACATCTTAGTAGCTCCTGGGTGGATAGAGTATCTCGAATTTTGTGCTTCAGCCAATATCTTCTGTCTCAAATCACCTACATCCAGTACATACAGCCTACCCTGGTAACGGAGTACTCCATCTCCCCCTTGGGAGAAAGCCTCTACTTCTTTTCTGAGAACCGCCTCCTCCAGCTTAAGAAATATGGGATCTTCATCCTGCCTTGACCTAACTTCAACTACCAATGAGGAATTTGATCCACTCTGCACCACTACTCCGCCCTCAAATGTATCAATCAACTATACTCACAATCGAGCTAACATGTGGATATCTATTGCCAATTCTTTTTTGCCCTTTTCAACATGAGTCATGCTCCCTATAGACATCCTTCTTAGGGCATCAACCACCACATTGGCTTTACTCAGGTGATACAGCACACTTATGTCATAGTCCTTCAGTAGCTCCAACCATCTTCTCTGACGAAGATTTAGATCTTTCTGATTGAACATATACTGAAGGCTCTTGTTATCGGTGAATACATCCCCGTAAAGGTAGTGCCTCTACTTTTTCAACGCAAATACCACCGTTGCCAACTCTAGGTCATGAGTCAGATAGTTCTTATCATGAACATTGAGTTGTCTGGATGCGTAAGATATCACCTTACCCCACTACATCAGAACAAAACCAAGTCCAACTCTGGAAGTGTCATAATACACCATGAACCCATTTGTTCCTTCCGGCAAGGTTAGCATTGGAGCGGTAGTGAGTCGAGTCTTTAACTCCTGGAAACTCTTCTCACACGCATCTGACCACTTAAATTTCACTTATTTTGAGTCAACCTAGTTAGAGGGGAAGTAGGTCTTGGCCGGTCTTTCACCGCTGCTATCTTTTGAGGATCTACCTGAATACCCTCACCCAAGACCACGTGACCAAGGAAAGTCACTGACTTCAATCAAAATTCACATTTGCTGAACTTAGCGAACAACTGGCGGTCTTTGATTTTCTGTAGCACTTTCCTCAGATGGTTAGCATGATCTTATTCACTTCTGGAGTATACCAAAATGACTTCAATAAATACAATGATGAGCATGTATAGATATGGCTTGAACACCCTCTTCATCAGGTCCATGAAAGCTGCGGGGGCATTTGTTACACCCCGTAGATTCCCGACACATAGACGGCCTATTCGCGTGTTGGTTTAGCGTATTTGAATGCCATGTATGCTAGAAAAAGGCCCGGGGAAAGTGTTCGGCTGTCTGGATGACTACACGCAAGTGCACGTGGTTGAACAAGTAGTAAGTAGCTCAAGTAAGCCAAGTATCGATCCCACAGGGACTGGACTACGGGGCAAAATCTACTCAAGTGTCAATTTACTGTTACTCTAAA
>JACEIK010000395.1:419871-475155 GCA_018107945.1 Datura stramonium | reverse complement strand
AGTAGGTCAAAGCAATGAGACCCATAACACTCTGCTGGAACAGCACACTGAGGTGCACAATGCACCACTGGTATGATGCATTGAGGCTCGTGATGCGCAGGAATCTCCCTGCTTTGGGGTGAACGACATAGGGGAAGGTAAAATAGAAGAAGGGGAATACACAAAAGAAAATGAGGTGGAAGCAGGGAAACATACAAAAAGTTAGAAATTGTATACACAGATTCCAAGACCGCCTCCCCCTTCCCCAACACAATAAAAAGAAGGCTAAAGATGAAAATTTATACAAATTTATTTCTATGTTAAAGCAATTGTCTATCAAAATTCTGTTGGTGGAAGCACTAGAGCAAATGTCAGGATATGCAAAGTTCATAAAGAGTTGGTAACCATAAGCTTTGATCCTGAGGATAATATTCACCATTGCAGTGCAATAGCATCATACTCTTAGTGCAAAAAAAAAGGATCCTGGAGCTTTCCCAATCCCTTGTACTATTGGAGCATTGAATTTTGCTAAGGCATTGTGTAATCTGGGAGCTAGAATAACTTGATGCCTTTGGCAATATATGAGTAGCTGGGCTTGGGAGCCCCCAGAACAACTATAATGTGGCTGCTAATGCAAACCATATAGTAAAAGGGCCAGTGAGTATACTGATAGATGCTTTAGTCAGAGTGGAGAGATTTATCTTTCTAGGAACCTTCGTCATATTGGACTGTGATGTTGATTTTGAAGTGACCATTATTTTGGGTCACCCATTTGTAGCCACAGGAAGAACACTAGTGGACATGGAGAGTGGAGAACTAAGATTTAGGCTAAAAAATAAGGAAGTAGTATTCAATGTTTGCAGGATCATACAGCAGCCGAATGATTTGTATGTAACGTATGTGATTGATTTTGTTGATGAAGTAGTTATGGATTTGATAGAAGAGAGTTGTACAACTAAATCTCTGACATCCACATTGATGAAGACTACTCAATGGGATGACGTTGGGTTTGACGAAACAGTGAAAGCTATAGTGGGAAGGGGTGCCTATTCATATGAACCTAAAAAGTTGGATCTTGACTTGAAAAATAAAGCAAACCCTCCCACTAAGCCATCCATAGAAGAGCCGCCAATGTTGGAGCTTAAGCCACTGCATGCTTATCTTTGATTTCTTGGTCCTCAAAATACACTACCAGTAATTGTCTCTGCAAAATTGTTGGACTAGCAGGTGGAAGTATTAATCTCCATTCTCAGAACTTACAAAAGAGCCATCGGGTGGACTATTGCTAACATTATTAGTATCCCACCAGGGATCTACACTGATAAGATTAAGGTAAAAGAAGATTTCATACCCAGTATTGAGAATCAGAGGAGGAGGCTAAATCCAATTATGCAAGATATGGTAAAGAAACAAATTGTTAAGTAGTTAGATGCATGGGTGGTTTATCCAATCTCCGATAGTCAATGGGTTAGCCCGATGTAGTGCATGCCAAAGAAAGGAGGTATGACGGTAGTTCAAAATGAGAAGAATGAGTTGTACCAACAAGAACAATGACTGGATGGTGAGTATGCATGGACTACTGAAAGCTGAATAGTTGCATTGAGAAAGATCACGTCCCACTGCCTTTTATGGACCAGATGATAGGCAGGCTTGTAGGAAAATCATATACTACTTTCTTGATGGATACTCAGGATATAACCAGATCTCTATTGCACTGGTGGATCAGGAAAAGATAACATTTACCTGTCCTTATGGTACATTTGCTTTTAAGAGGATACCTTTTGGGTTATGCAATGCACCAACCACATTTCAGAGATGCATGATGTCCATATTCTCTTACATTGTGGAATACATTATAGAGATATTTATGTATTACTTTTCGATATTGGGTTACTCATTCGAGGATTGCCTAGCACACTTGGCAACAGTACTGAAATGATGTGAAGAAACAAATTTGGTGCTAAATTAGGAAAAGTATCAATTCATGGTCACAAAAGGAATAGTATTGGGGAATAATATTTCTTAAAAGGGTATTGAGGTGGACAAAGCAAAAACTAAAGTTATTTCAAAACTTCCACCTCCTATATGTGTTAAGGGATCTGCAGTTTTCTAGGGCATGCTGGTTTCTATCGGCAATTTATTAAAGATTTTTCAAAAATTGATAACCCTCTATGCAGGTTGTGGGAAAAGTATGTAAAGTTTGTATTTGATGAAGCCTATATTAAGGCATTTAAGTGCCTAAAGGAGAAACTCATCACATCACCTATCATTGTGGCTCCCAATTGGTGTAAGCCATTCGAGATCATGTATGATGCTAGTGGTGTAACTTTGGGCACTGTCCTTGGACAAAGACATGATAAAATCTTTCATCCCATCTATTACACTAGCAAGGCCCTCAATGAAGCTCAACAGAATTACACAGTCACAGAGCAAGAGTTGTTAGTTGTAGTGTATGTCTTTGAAAAATTTCGTGCTTACCTCCTTAGCACAAATGTTGTGGTGCACACTGACCATACAGCAATCTGGTATGTAATGGCTAAAAAGGATGATAAACCTCAACTCATTCATTGGGTATTACAACTACAAGAATTTGACTTTGAGGTGAAAGACAGAAAAGGTACTGAAACCCAAGTTGCAGACCATCTATCTAGGTTGGATGAAGAAAGAAAAGTGTCACGACCTGAGTCTATACCCTGGACGATACACGGTACTTGTAGTCACAAGTAACCCCAAGCCAACCCACGGTCTATCATAACACTAGTAATCTGAGTAATCATAGCGGAAGCTTAATAAAATAAATCATTTATAAAAAAACTAAATAATAAAAGCTTTTACATGTGAAAGCAAAACTGACAATCTGAATCTCTGTCTGAAAGCCAACTACAACTGATGAGTTGCTGGAATGAGCCCCCAGCTAACTCTAAAGTCTACTGAATGGAAATAACTGAAGAAAATAAATATCATCCTTGGATGATGAGGACTTACCACTAGTATAGCTGATATCACCTGAAAAAGATCTACTAGTGGTGCTGAGACTGAGAACATGCGCCTGTATCATAATACGATACTACATAGAAGGTATGCTTCACTACTTTAAATGTACTGAGTAAGTAGGAGAAAATATAACATAAGGAATAAATAACTGAACTATAATGACATACAATGACCAACTGAAAAGTTGAAACTGAATAAACTAAAATATACTAAAATGGTCAAAATCACCTTGTCTGATGGTCATTGACATGCCCTGAATCTGAGATACTGAATTTGAACTAACCGTACTAAACTGATCTGAATTGAGTAAACTGAAACTGTTCTGAGCTAAGCTAAACTGAGACTGTACTAACTAGTAGGAGAGTCTATACCAGAGATATAACCACATGAGTTGGATGTGGAGTCCGACTATACACCCCATCAGTAGAACCCAATATACCTTGCCAGGGTATAAAGGCATGAACTGGGTGGTCACAAGTCTGGGGCTATAAGGCCAATAAAGTAACCTATGGTGGCAAGATAGTTCGGGGAACTTGGGTGTGCTGGATCCTCGGTCCGCTCGGTGCTAAGTCCTACTCTCACTGGATAGTCCTAGACTGACTACTATGCTGATAGCTCAAAACTGGGGCTAAAGACTAAGTCAGGGATACCTATCTGGAAGTACCCTGAGAGTCTTATCAAACTGGATTCTGTAACTGGTGTTCTAAGACTGGCCAGAGCTGCTTATCTGGAAGAATCGTAACCGTCTAAAGAACAAACTGAAATCTAAAGTTGGGGGTTCTAAGAATGGTCTGAGATGCTTATCTAGAGGTGTCATAACCATCTAAAAAACCACTAAAATTTGATGTTTGAGTCTAATAACTGATAACTGGGAGGCACCACTGACACCTTAAGAAAAGATTGTAGTCAAACTGATCAGCTGACATTTCTTGATAATACTGAGTATGCTAATAATTTGACTGATACTGGACTAACATACATCTGAATGAGATTTCAACATATACTAACAATATGGGAATCCCAAAACTGATAGAATCAAGCCACAGGAAAAACTAGTCCAACATGCAAGATTCTAAATTTCTGAATTGAGAAACTAGGGCTAAATCATTCTACTAGATACTAGTTCCACAAAATATCTAGAAATTGGGAATAATAAAGTAGCTAATATCATGAATAATATTTCACTTGAAATCTCAAAGAATATTGTCTGAACACTTTCTACATTTCGAATCCACAAGGCTGAAACTAATAGAAGAATTAGAGAAGGGTTTTGGGGACACAAGGGAAGAACAATTCCCTTGTTGAATTCCCACATACCTGGTGAAGAATTCCTGAGGAAATCCTTAAGAAATTCTGAGAAGAAGTAGTCGAATTCCCTAGCTCTTCTCTATGCTTCCTGACTGTTTCTATGCTTTAGACTTGAGGGAATAAGTGAAATAAAGGGGCAATGTCATTCTACCCCTTTAGCTCCCTCCTAAACGAGCCCAAAACGACATGGTTTTAAGATAAAAAGGCTGTAAAGTTAAAAAAAACAACCCAAGAATAAAATCTTGAAAACTACCCAACAAGGGACCAACAGGTCACTCAACGAGTCGTTGGTTAAGACCATGACTCATTGGGACCAGTCGTTTGTCCTACTGCCAGGGTTCAGGGCTTATTGGAACGACTCGTTGGATGAACCAACAGGTCATTGGTTCCTCCCATGGTCATTGGATGGAAAAATCTGGGAGGACTGACAACGGGCAACACAATGACTCATTGGTGGACCTAATGGGTCATTGTGTCCAATCGTTACCTTCACTGGAAAAATTGTAAAAATCCCTGACTTGACACGACGGGTGGTCACAACGACTCGTTGTGTGATACAACGGGTCATTACTACCACTCGTTATCACTGAAGAGGGTTTCAGGGACTCTCAACCAATGACTTACACCACGAGTCATTGTATCAAACAACGACTCGTTGGTTGAGTTGTGGGTTCTTGAAAAAGGAGTTCTGAGCTGGGGAACCAATGAGTGATAGGATGACTCATTGTTTCCCACAATGGGTCGTTCCATGTCCTGTGGGTTCCCGAAAGACCAAGAAGGGATGACCACGACTGACACAATGAGTCGTTGGAGCTGACCACGACTCATTGTCTAAGTTGTTCTGAGGCATTTTTTTGTGGTTTCTTCTGGATTTTTCTTGCAAGGTCTGGGTTTGGTCTAAGAAAGTTTTGAGGTGTCACAATATCCCCCCTTGAGATCATTCGTCCTCGAATGAAGGGCTAAAACTGTTAAAAACTAGGAAAAGAGTTGCAATTCCCAAACTGAGACAATAAGCTGGTTTTTGAAGGAGTAACTGACTCCAAACTAACTTACCCATGCTAACAGAGATGATACAATTGGAATGCACATTGAAAATCTGAATAGAGCTAAAAGGTACGAAACTGAACAGAGTGTTGAGGAGGGATTTAGTACCTGATGTTGGAACAGAATTGGAAGGGAATAAGTGACGGTATCTGGCCATCATGTCTGCTTCTACCTCCCATGTGGATCCCTCAACTAGCTCGCTTACGAACCGAACCTGACGGTCAAGGATCTGAATGGGACCTCTTCGTAAGAGAGACTATCTTTTTTTCACACAGTCTAGTGGCACAATTGAAGTTGGATCACCGATGCACTTCTTCGATAGTGACACATGAAAGACTGGGTGCACAGATGGTAACTCTGGAGGTAGTTCTAACTCATATGCCACACTGCCAATTCACTTCAGAATTCTATAGGGTACCACATATCTCGGACTGAGTTTTCCTTTCTTCCCAAACCTCATCACCCCTTTCATGGGTGAAATTTTCAGATAAACCCAATCATCCCTGCAAACTCTAACTCTCTTCTCCTCACATCAGCATAGGATTTTTGTCGGCCTTGCGCTGTTTTCAACCTCTCCCTGATAAGTTGCACCTTCTACATAGCCTCATGAACTGAGTCTGGCCCTATCAGAGTATCTTCGCTAACCTCAAACCACCCTATAGGAGACCTACATCTCCTACAATATAATGCCTCAAACGGGGCCATCTGGATACTAGAGTGGTAGCTGTTGTTGTACGCAAACTCGATGAGAGGTAAGTCATCATCCCAACTGCCCTTGAAATTGACAATACACGGTCTTAGCATATCTTCGAAGTTCTGTATATTCCGCTCAACTTTTCCATCAATCTGTGGGTGAAAAGTTATGTTGAGCTTGACCTTGGTACCGAGTCCTTTCTGAAATGATTTCCAGAAATGCAAGGTGAATTGGGTACCTCTATCTGAAATAATGGACAAGGGCACGCCATGAAATATAAACAACTCCCAGATATAAATCCTAGCATAATCCTCGGCTGAGTTTGTAGTGTTAACTGGGAGGAAATATGTTGACTTGGTCATCCGGTCTACTATCACCCAGATTGAGTCATGCTGTCGATGAGTACGAGGTTGTCATACCCCGAGTCTACACCCTGGACGGAACATGGTACTTGGAGTCACAAGTCAACCCTTGTTTTATCGTACACTAGTATTCTGAGTAAAACATGCATAGCGAAAGCTTTGAAATAATAATATAAAACATTTATGAAAGCTAAAACTGAAACATAAGGTGTAAAACAGTTGAACAATAATAATAGTCTGAAAAACCAAGTTTATGTCTGAAAGCAATATAACATATGAGTTGCTGGGACAAGTCCCCAACTAACTCTAAAACAAATTGAAAGTAATGAAATGACTTGAACAAAATAAATTATCGTCCTCGAAAGATGAGGACTCACACTTCTACTGTTGAGGAGGAGGATCTAAACTGCGGTGACTAACGGTGCTGAGTCTGAGAACCTGCGGCTATATCTTGAAACGATACAACATAAAAGTATGCATCGGTACTTTGAATGTACTGAGTAAGTGAGAGAAAACATAATTGAATATAAATACTAGAACTGAAATGACATGCAATGACCAACTAATATACTGAACTAAACAACAGAAATGAACTGAGATGGTCAAAATGACCCTGTCTGATGGTTAAAGACATCCTCTAAGTCTGAAACACTGAGTCTGAGATACCACACTGAACTGATCTGAACTAAACTGAACTGACTAATCTGAGACTGAACTGAGCTAACTAGTGGGAGTGTCTCTAACCGACATATAACCAGGTGAGCTAGATGTGGAATCCGATGTATATATCCCACTGGTGGGACCCAATATACCTTTCCAGGGTATAAAGGCATGAGTTGGGTGATCACATAAGTCTGGGGCCAACCAGGCTGATAAATACTGTAACCTACGCTGGCAACATAGTTTTGGGAACCTGGGTGCGCTGGAACCCCGATCCCCTCAGTGCTAAGCCCTACTCCCACTAGAAAACCTAAACTGAATACTAAGATGATAGCTTGAAACTGGGGTCCAAGACTAGTCAGGCATATATAACTGAAAGTACCCTGAGAGTCTTATCGGACCAGATTCTGAAACTGGGTTCTAGACTGGTCAGAGCTGCTTATCTAGAAGCGTCATAACCGTCTAAGAACAAGTTGTAATCTGAACTGGGTCCTAAGGCTAGTCAGAGCTATTTATATATCTAAAATATCATGACAGCTTGGTGGACCAATAACTGAGTTATAAATCTGATTCTGATAACTGAGAGGTGGTGCAAATACCTCGGGAATTTCTATAGTCAAACTGATTAGTTGACATTTTCTGACTGACACTGAGAATTCCAAAGTTCTTACTAAAACTGAACTAAAAATGATTGAATCGAGACTCACTGCCACTAACAATATGGGGATTCACAAAATGGTAAGTTCAAGCTAAGATTCAATATTTTGACACTGGAGCAGAATTTAAGATTTTCTAGCCCGTTGGTTATGGCTAAATTTTCATCTCACAGTACTTATCATTTTTTATATCACAAACTGGGGAAAAATAATTAGAATCAACATAGGATAATATTCCACACGAATTAAATGAAGTCTAAGAAGTTCATTAACATTCAAAAAGTCTGCATGGCTAGAATTCACCTTTGTGAAAATAATCATAAAATAAATCATGAACTAATGGAAACCATAACTAAAAATAATCACAGATATTATTCTAGGTGGATTCAAGGAAAACTTCATGATTTCTATTCACATTCAAAAACTCAAGGCTAGGATTTTATAGAATGAATTATAGAGAGATTTTAGGGACACAAGGGAAGAACTATTCCCTTGTTGAATTCCCACATACCTGTCTAAATTTTACCAAGGAAGAAAACTCAAACTGCTACAATGGAGGAAACCCAAATCTTGCTTGAAAGTTCTTGGGAGGAAGTACGATCGATTTTATGAAGGTTTTTATGTGGGTAATAAGGGGAGAAACCGTTCAAACCCTCTAATATACCTGGAATTTTACCTAAAACGACGTGGTTTATGGATTAAATAGGTAGGAGATTACAAAAATATCCCTGGGCTAAAATCTAAAATTTGGTCGATTGGGTCCCAATGGGTCACTCAACGAGTTGCTGGTTGGTACCACGACGCGTTGGGACCTCTTCTTAGGTTTACTTCCTGAAAGTCACTAAAGTCACCACAGGGGACCTAACTACTCGTTACCACTAGCCACGACTCGTGGCGTCACTCATCAAGTACATTGACCAATAATCGTCCAGGGCTGGTAACGGGAGACATCATAAATCGTCAGCAGTGACCATGACTCATGGTCACCATCCGTCAAGTACACTACCTATACTATCATTTTCCCCTCTCTATACTTTCATTTTCCCCTCCCATGACTGACCTAACGGATCGTGAGGACTGACCATGACTCATTAGGTCGTCTGTGGGGTAACCTTTTCCTAGNACGAGTCACCTCACGACTCGTGGACACCTCTAACAGGTCACTTAATGACCCGTTCTGAGACTGGTTCCAGATTTTCCAGTTTTTCTGAAATTTTCCCTTTTTGAGTCCTGGGTCTGATCTTTGAGTTTTCAGGGCATTACAATATCTCCCCCTTGGGAACATTCATCCTCAAATGTTGGAGAACACACAGTAAAGTAGGGAATAACAATCATAAATTTTCAAATACTGTTCATTTGACTCCAAATATGACAGAACGACTACCTCCGTTTCAAAATACATAACTGGACTGAATTAACTTTTCATACATACATCCAAAATCATAAAGGAAACTTAAACACATGAATTGAACCCAACAACTAAATCAGCTTCTAAGGCAAAACTAATATTTTAAGCTATAATAGAGCCAATAGAGAACAAGTGCGGATATTTGGCCATCATATCTGTTTCGGCCTCCAACGTAGCTCCCTCAACCTGTTGATTTCTCCATAAGACCTTGACTGAAGCTATTTTCTTGTTTCTTAGCTTACGAACCTGTCGGTCAAGGATCTAGACTAGTACCTTCTCATATGAGAGACTATCCTTTATTTCTACATTGTCCAATGGCACCACTGAAGTTGGATCTCTGATGCACTTCTTCAAGAGTGACACATAGAATACGGGGTGCACGGATGCCAACTCTGTAGGTAACTCCAGCTCATAAGCTACTTTGCCAATTCGCCTCCAAATCCTTTAGGGTCCCACATACGTTGGACTAAGCTTTCCTTTCTTCCCAAACCTCATCACCCCTTTCATGGGTGAAAATTTTCAAGTAAACTCAATCATCCACAGCGAACTCCAATTCTCTTCTCCTCACATCCGCATAAGATTTCTGGCGGCTCTGAGCTGTTTTCAATCTTTCTCTGATGAGTTGTACCTTCTGCATAGCTTCATGAACCGAGTTTGTCCTGGTTATAGTAGCTTCACCCACTTCAAACCACCCAATGGGAGATATGCACCACCTACCATACAATGCCTCAAACGGGGCCATCTGGATACTGGACTGGTAACTGTTGTTGTACGCAAACTCGATAAGAGGCAAATGGTCATCCCAATTACCCTTAAAAAATCAATCACACACGCTCTCAACATATCTTCTAGGGTTTGAATAGTCCGCTCAGATTGCCCATCTGTCTACAGGTGAAAAGTTGTGCTGGGCTTGACCTAAATGCCAAGTCCCTTCTGAAAACACCTCAAGAATTGTGAGGTGAACTGAGTTCACCTATCTGAAATGATAGCTAATGGCACTCCATGAAGTCTGACTAACTCTCGGATGTAAAGTCTGGCATAGTCCTTAGCTGAGTCTGTGGTTTTGACTGGGAGGAAGTGAGCTGACTTAGTCATCTGGTCTACTACTACCCAGATTAAGTCATGCTACCGATGAGTCCATGGTAGACCCGTAATGAAGTCCATGTTTACTTCTTCCCACTTCCATGTGGGTATGCTAATGTCCTGAGTCATACCTCCTGGTCTCTAGTGTTCCACTCTAACTTGCTGGCAGCTGGGGAACTTGGCTACGAATTCAGTGATGTCTCTCTTCATGCCGTTCCATCAGTAAATATCCCGCAGATTGCGGTACATTTTAGTAGCACCAAGGTGAATGAAGTATCTCGAGTTGTGTGCTTCAGCCAGTATCTGCTGTCTTAACTCACCAACATCCGGTACACACAACCTGCCCTGGTAATGGAGCACTCCATCTCCCCTTTTGGAGAAAGCCTCAACCTCCTTCCTGAGAACCACTTCTTTAAGTTTAAGAAGGATGGGATCTTCATTCTGTCTGGACTTGACTTCCACAACCAAAGAAGAGTCTGACCCGCTTTGCACCATTAATTCGCCCTCGGCTGAGTCAACCAACTGTACCCCTAACCGAGCTAGCCTGTGAACATTCTTTGCCAACTCCTTTTTGCTTTCTCCTACATCAGCCACGCTACCCATAGACACGCTGCTTAGGGCATCGGCCACCACATTGGCTTTGCCCAGGTGGTATAGCACGCTCATGTCATAGTCTTTCAGTAGATCCAACCACTTTCTCTGATGAAGATTTAGGTCCTTCTGACTCAACACGTACTGAAGGCTCTTATGATCTGTGAACACGTCCACGTGAGCCCCATATAGGTAATATCTCCATATTTATAGCACAAACACCACCGTTGCATACTCCAAGTCATGAGTTGGATAGTTTTTCTCATGAACTTTGAGCTGTCTGGAGGCGTAGGCTATCACCTTGCCTCGCTGCATCATAACGCAACCAAGTCCAACCCTGTAAGCGTCACAATAGACAACTAACCCATTTGTTCCTTCTGGCAAGGTCAAAACTGGAGCGGTAGTGAGTCGAGTCTTCAACTCCTAGAAACTCTTCTCACATGCATCCAACCACTGAAATTTCACTTTCTTTTGAGTTAACTTAGTCAGAGGGGATGTTATAGAGGAGAAGCCCTCCAAGAATCATCGGTAATAACCCGCTAAGCCCAGAAAACTCCTGATTTCCGTAGGAGAGGTAGCTCTGGGCCAATATTTCACTGTTGCTATCTTGTGAAGATCTACCTATATTCCCTCACCCGAGACCACATGACCCAAGAAAGTTATGGACTTCAACCAAAATTCACACTTGCTAAACTTGGCGAATAGCTAGTGGTCTCTGAGCGTCTGAAGCACTATCCTCAAGTGGTTGGCATGCTCTTCCTTATTTTTGGAGTATACTAGAATGTCATCAATAAATACAATAACGAACATATCCAGATATTGTTTGAAAACTCTATTCATCAGGTCCATGAAGGTTGCAGGGGAATTCATTAGCCCGAAGGACATAACCACAAACTCGTAATGACCATACCAAGTTTTGAATGTTCTTTTTGGTATGTCACAATTTCAGACCCTAAGTTGATGGTACCCCGATCTGAGATCTATCTTTGAGAAACAACTGGCTCCCTGAAGTTGGTCGAATAGGTCATCAATTCTGGGTAGGGGATACCTATTCTTGACTGTGACTTTGTTCAGCTGACGGTAATCTATGCACATTCTGAGGGTACCTCTTTCTTACGCACGAATAGTATTGGAGCACCCCAGGGAGAGATGTTGGGTCTGATAAAACCCTTGTCAAGAAGATTTTTTAGTTGCTCCTTCAACTCCTTAAGCTCAGCTGGAGCCATTCTGTAAGGAGGGATGGAGATGGGTTGAGTATCTGGGAGAAGGTCTATCCTAAAGTCTATTTCCCATTCAGGGGGAACTCCGAGAAGATCCTCGGGAAATACATCTGGGAACTCGCTGACCACTGGGACTGATTGGATAGTTGGGGTCTCAGAGTTGGAATCCTTGACTCAAATTAGATGATTAATACATCCCTTGGAGATGAGTTTCTGGGCCTTAAGGTAGGAAATAAAATTACCCTTAGGCGCTGAATTACTGCCCGTTCATTCTAACACTGGTTCATTTGGAAACTGGAACTTGACAACTCTAGTTCTACAGTCAAATGAGGCATAACCAGAGTGTAACCAATCCATGCCGAGGATAAGGTCAAAATTGACCATGTCTTATTCTACGAGATCAGCTGGAATGACTTTATTCAATATCGAGACTGGGCAGTTTCTGTACACCCGGCTGGCTCTAACTGACTCACCAACAAGGGTGGAGACTAAGAAAGGTTTTGAGAGGACCTCTAGATTAATATTAAACAGACTGCTACGTAGGGAGTCAGGAATGAAAGAGTGGCTCCTGGTCTAGGAGGGAATACACGTCCATATGAAAGAGACATAACATACCCGTGACTACGTTAGGTGATCTCTCCTGATCCTGACGGGAAGACAATGCATAGAAATGGTTTTGGCGCGAACACCATCCATACCTGATGTGTTGGCCTTCTTGGCGGGTCGACCTGCTGGAGCTGATGATCTGGTGGATTGTGATCTCCCTCGCCCGGCTAATGGGCACTCCTTAAGATGATGACTGGGCTGTCCACAACCAAAACAACCCTCTCGACCCTGAAGGCACNCCTCAGGGAGTATTTCTCACCCTCTGTAAATGTTAATTGGATGCTATGAGGGCTAATGGGCACTCCTTAAGATGATGACTGGGCTGTCCACAACCAAAACAACCCTCTCGACCCTGAAGGCACTCTCCTGGGTGATTCTTTCCACACTTGGGGAAAGATGGATATCTGTTTCCAGCACTGTGGCTCTGAGAATGAGTACCAGATGCTCCACCCCTCCGATCTTGACGGGACCAAAAGGTTGGGGCGCTGGCTGAACTGGGTGCTAGGGTTCTCTTTTATTGTTGTTGTTGCTGTTATTGTGGGTGGATACTACCTCTATACCTCTGATGGTTGTATCTGACTGGCCAGTCCTTGCCCATTTGTTCTTTCGCTCCATGTCCTTCAGTTTTTTGGCCTCAATCTGCTGGGCATAGACAATCACACTGGAGAGGTCCATATATTTAATCAACATCGCTGTCCTGTACTCCTTGAGGACTAGATTCGACACTTCATTCACAAATTTCAATATGCGAGCCCTTGGCTCGGCTACCATCTCTGGAGTGTACTTAGACAGCCTAGTATACTCCAATGCGTATTCTTCTATGGTCCTGTTGTCCTATCTCAAGTTCATAAACTCAGCCATTTTTACCTCCCTCAGCTCCCAAGGGAAAAATCTGTATAAGAAGGCTGTGTTGAACTCCTCCCACTCTACCGGTCCTGCTCCCACTGGCCGCCCCTCTGTTCATTGTTCATACCAGACCTGAGCTACCCTTTTTAGCTGGTAGGCAGCCAGATCAGCACTCTTAGAGGAGTTGACATCCATAATGCGGGTAATCTTCTTGATCTCATCCACGAACTCTTGGGGGTCCTCCCCTACTTTGGATCCCTAAAAAGAGAGAGGGTTCATACGGGTGAAGTCCCGCACCCTAGAAGTTGCGGCAGATCCGTTGGTGTTCATCGGCACCACTTACTGGCTCACCTGGTTGGTGACTGTTTGGGCCAGCAGTTGAATGGCTGCCCTGAATTTGGCGGTAGATACTGAATTATCTTGAGGGGCTAGTGGGGCAAGTCTGTTGGCGTCACCAGCCCTTCTTTCGTTACCGCTTCTGGGGAGCATGATTCACTTAAATGAAACAGAGCACGAGTTAGAAGGACTTTTCTGGAATTGAACTTTAACGCATCATGAAGAATATGAAAAACAAAGAGTTTTCCTAATAACATCTCATAGCCTCCTCATCATAAGCGTAGCGTGCTTCACACCCACGAAGAGGACTCTACTCGATGCGGCTTTCAGACATTCCGAGGATACTCTAAACCTAGTGCTCTGATACTAAGTTTGTCATGCCCCGAGTCTACACCCGGGATGAAACACGATACTTGGAGTCACAAGTAACCCCAAGTCAACCCTTGGTCTATCATACACTAGTATTCTGAGTAAAACATGCATAGCGGAAGCTTTGAAATAATAATATAAAACATTTATGAGAGATAAAACTGAAACATAAGGTGTAAAATAGTTGAACAATACTAATAGTCTGAAAAACCAAGTCTGTGTCTGAAAGCCATCTAACCGATGAGTTGCTGGGAAAAGCCCCCAACTAAATCTAAATAAAATTGAAAGTAATGAAATGGGTTGAACAAAATAAATTATCGTCCTCGAAAGATGAGGACTCACACTTTTGTTGCTAAGGAGGAGGATCTGAACTGCGATGACTAACGGTGCTGATTCTGAGAACCTGCGGCTGTATCATGAAATGACACGGCATAAAAGTATGCATTAGTAATTTGAATGTACTGAGTAAGTGAGAGAAAACATAGCTGAATATAAATGCCAGAACTGAAATGACATGCAATGACCAACTAATATACTGAACTGAACAACTGAAATGAACTGAGATGGTCAAAATGACCCTGTCTGATGGTCAAAGGCATGCCCTAAGTCTGAGATACCACACTGAACTGATCTGAACTGAACTGAACTGGCTAATCTGAGACTAAACAAGGCTGACTAGTGGTAGTGTCTGTAACTGACAAATAACCACGTGAGCTAGACGTGGATTTCAATGTATACACCCCACGGTAGGACCCAATATACCTTGCCAGGGTATAAAGGCATGAGCTGGGTGATCACATAAGTCTAGGGCCAACCAGGCCAATAAATATAGTAACCTACGCTGGCAACGTAGTTTTGGGAACCTGGGTGCGCTAGAACCCCAGTCCGCTCGGTGATAAGTCCTACGCCCACTAGAAAACCTAAACTGAATACTAAGTTGATACCCTTTTATTTTTATGTAATAACAAATTTTGAGGGAAGTCAAATTGGGTGCTAGATACAACAAGTCTTGGAATTATAAGTTTTAGTTCACGAAATACTTTGAGAAAATTGTTGAATTATTCTTCCTTATTTTTTGCAATAATCGAGTGAGTTTCTTCATATCATCGTTGTAAGTATTAATTTGTGCTTTTTTCTATGAATGCTATTAATTTACTTATAATTATGAGAGGGTAAAACCTCCACAACTAGGGTTGTGGGAACCATGGTGAATTAACAAATTAGGGTTTGCACGAAGTGATTCTAAACCAATACTAAACGCTTGTATTGTATTCTCTTTATGCTTTAATGTTTCTTAACAGTGCGCAATGTTAGGAATTGCACGAATTCTCTACTTTCTTGAACGAGAGGTAGAGATTAGGAAAAGAGATTACAACAAAGACTTGATCTTGATTATCACTGTAATAACGTGAGTTATGGTCGCAAGATAGTTAAATTTGGGACAAATTGATAATGATTAAAATTGAAATCGCTCATGAGACCTTATCAAGTGATTGAGTATAGTTATACAATAGGTATGAACCAGTCATTTGGATGAACCCTAGTTATCAGTTCCATAAGTAAAGTATTGGGATAGATCACTAGTGTAAAACCCAAAGTAGTTATCAACCCATGGGGAACACTTACCCTAGTTAATTGCATTAATTTGGAATCAACATTCAATTTCTCCACATTATTATTTATTACTCTTACAAATTCCCCCCTTTAGGATATAATTGACTCAAAAGCTTAAATACTAGCGTTCTTCTATATCCTTCATATTCCCTGTGGGATCGACCCCAACCTCTAGTTGGGTTCTTTATTGATAATATCCGCTTCATACTTCAGCAGGAGGTGTGAGTTTGAGCAGTATCAGTTAGCCATTTTGAGTCTTAGATTATTCTTTTGATAGTCACATTACAAGCTTAATTCCTTTTTTTCTATTAATTTTTATTTGATCCAAATGACTCCTAAGGCACTTTTATTGAAAATTTTGCATAAAAGGAGCACAAGTGGAGAGAAGAGGGGAAAAGCTAAAGTGTGGAAATTAGAAGAAAAGAAAAGGGTAAAAAATGCATAACAAGGAGGGTAAAGTAGTAGGGAAAGAAAAAGAGAGAAAGCTTTGAAAAAAAAACAAGAATGAATGAATCAAGAATGAAAAAAAATTTGAATGAGCTTAAAGTTAAAAATTCCCTACTAGTCACCTAATTTGTAAATTGAAAATAAAAGGAGGGATAAGGAGAAAATAGAATATTGAAGAATGCACTAAAAAAGTCAAAAGAGTTGTGATGTATTAAAGTGCTTAGGGATATTAGTCACTATCTTGGCCAAATTGTACCTACTCGTCCCTTAGCCTACATTACAACTAATTTAAGTGTTAATTGATCATAGATTCGATGTTCTTAGGTCCTACTCGTCCCTTAGCCTACATTACAACCATTTAAGTGATAATTGATCTTAGATTCGATGTTCTATATTACTGGAGTCTTTACACTAAGGGCAAGCCTATAGGTCATCTTTTGCATGCATGTTGAGTTCTTTGGGAGAGTGAGAGAATTTTATTTCATTTATGCCCAAGTTAATCATATCATATAAGTGAAATGGAATCTCACTAAATAATGAGGGGCACATAATGGTAATATTTTGGTGTATCTTGGTTGCTAAATTATATATAATTCATGTTGGCCTAAATATATCTTGTTTAGTTAGTTCTAGAAGCTAAGTGATTTCAAACTTTGACCCCTGAATGTTGATCTTATATGCATATTGAGTGAGTTGCTGGAGCTTGATTGACTTATCTAATAATCCTAAGTGTAAGTAGACATGTCCGTCGGGTGAATATTGTGACTGAATTAAAGAAGGGAAGTAGTAGATTGTTTGAGGACTAACACTAGTTTAAGTGTGGGGTGGTGAAGAAGGGCATATTTACGCATTTATTTTCCATATTTTTCTAATTCTTAACTATGTTCTGAGAACAAATTGCATGTGTTTTCATTGGTTTTAGTTGATATTTGTGAAAAAGAGCTAACACACATGATTAGATATTTACAGGCAAAAAAGTGATGGATTTGGACTTGTTTATATCTTTTGAAGCAAAGATAGAAAAATTGAATTGAGCAAGGCAAGATTTAAGAAAGTTAGCACCACATTGACACGCTAGGGCAAATGTTTGCGCATCGCACAGGCCACACCTGTGCACCAAGAGGTGCGACGCGGCACCCTTGCCTGTGTTATGCTAGGCATGGTGCACTACATTATCCAGATGGCCTAACAATCCAATCCAGTTCGACTAGAAATAGAAGCTACAAAACCTAACTCCAATCTAAGTAGGAACAATGAAGGCTTAATATGCTACTATATATACCCTTTTTTAGTATGTCTTAGGCACCAAACATAGTCCCGTTATTGTCCAACAATGAAAACATTGTGGAATTTATTTAGCGTCAAGTGTTGTACAATTTATACTTTACGAATTTGTGTAATTACTTAGTCGAATATTTGTTGGAGAATTCATCAAGTTCTTGTGATTCAATCTAGCTTTGGAGATTTTATTAAACATTTTCACATTATAGTAAGTATTTAATTGTGATTTCTTCTACATCTTATGTTATTGTTCTTGTAAACATGAGCGGTTAAATCTCTTAAGCTAGGGTTGTGGAAACCATGATGGATTAACAAAAGTAGGCAAAATAATAGTGATTCTTGAATGGTGAGTTGAGTGGATTGTTATTCTCTTCGTTTTAATATTTAAGTGTCAGTATCTTCAACTTACTTGACCAAAGAGGTTGAAGTTAGGAAAAGAGAATAATAGTGGTAATTTGAGGCTACGAACCCTTATCTAATTAACCTGATCTCTAACCGAGGATAGTTAAACCAAGACTTATGGCGAGGGAAAAATATACACACCTAAAGTCCATGAGAATTTAGGTGAAATTCATCTATGTAGGTCGAGAGACGTTAGGTGAACTTAATCATCAGTCTTATACAAAATTCACCAAGATAGATCACTAATAAAATAAGCCTACTACCTTATGAAATTATGGGGAACACAATCCTAGTTTTGTCTCAATAATTAGATAATAACTCAATCATAGTTTAAGATTACTTTTTATTTGTATTTTCAACCCTCTCTTCCTAAATATTGACTACAGGTTAATTTAATCATCGTTAATATATTATTTCTTCCCTTTCCCAGTGAGATTGACCCCAACCTAATTGGATTGCTATATTTGACAGCGACTACTTTATATTTTATTGCGAGGTGGACTTCAGGCATGATCAAGGACTATCCTAAGATGACTAGCATGCTCCTCCTCACTCTTAGAGTAAATCAAGATGTAATCAATGGACACAATAACAAACATGTCCAAATACGGCTGAAACACTCTATTCATGAGATCTATAAATGTTGCAGGAGCGTTAGTAAAACCAAAGGACATAACAACAAACTCAAAATGACCATAGCGGGTCCTAAAATCCATCTTGGTAATACCACACTCCCTCACCTTTAACTAATGATACATTGATTTGAGATCTATCTTCGAGAAACACTTTGTTCCCTAAAGCTGGTCGAACAAGTCATCGATCTTAGGTAGGGGTTACCTATTCTTGATAGTGACTTTGTTCAACTGCCGGTAATCAATACACATTCTAAGAGTACCATCCTTCTTACAAATGAAGAGAACTAGAGCACCTAAGGTAAACCACTAGGGTGAATGAAACCCTATCTAGGAGATCCTTTAACTATTCTTTTAACTCTCTTAACTCGACTAGAGCCATTTTATATCGGGAATAAAGATAGGCTGAGTATCATAAAGAACATAGATTCTAAAATCTCTTTCCCTATCTGGAGGAACTCCAGGAAGATCATCCGAGAACACCTCTGGAAACTCATTAACAACTAAAACTGACTGAAGGGATGGTGTCTCAGTATTGGAGTCTCTAAGTCTCACAAAATGGTAGACACACTCCTTAGAGATTAACTTTCTAGCCTTAACATATGAAATGAAAAGACCCTTAGGTATAACGGGACTACCCTCCCAAACTAAGATTGGTTCTCGGGAAATTGAAACTGTACTATTCAGGTCCTACAATTAACTGTGGCATAATAGAAATACAACCAATTTATGCCTCGAATAAAATCAAAATCCACCATGAATAACTCTAGTAGATCAGTTGTGGTGTCTTTGTGATGGACTGAAATTGTATAATCTCTGCAGATTCTCTTAGCTAGGATTGACTCACCGACTGGAGTAGAAACATGAAAAGGCTCTAAGATTTGTTTTGGGGAGATTCGAAATGTAACGGCTACATAACGAGTCACAAAAGATAGAGTAGCGCCTCTATCAAGTAAAGCATATACATCGATAGAAAAGACTTTTAACATACTAGTGACAACGTCTGGAGAGTTCTCTTGATCCTGGAGAGTGGACATAGCACACAAAGGGTTTTGACCTTCTCTAATCCTTGAAGTGATTCCCTGTTGGGCAACTCTGCCCATTGAAGGAGTAGACTAAGCTCTATTACCCTGTAATACCCTAGAAGTACCTAAGACTAGACCCGGGATTTAAAAATGAAAAGTAGAAGAAGTCTGGGAAATTTTCTAAGAATGGGTCATTGTATGAGTCATTGGTGGGACCAACGACCTGTTGGATGTTCCCATGATGAGATATTGCAGGTCTGGAGTGGGGAGTAACGGGTCTAGGAATGACTCGTTGTCTGATGTAACGAGTCATTGGATATGCGCCGTTGTGAGGTGGGTCTAGTTGAGAGAGGAAGTAACGAATCAAATGAAGACTCCTCATTGGGAGCAACGAGTCGTTGTTGGTACCCATTGGAAGGAATCCGGGGAGATGGACAGTGGTGACAATGACTGGCATCAACGAGTCATTAGAGCTTGTAATGACTCGTCCTGTCCATTCGTGGTAGGATATCCGAGACTTGAATTGAGGATGAAACAAAGAGGGGTGTAACAGACCGTTGGAGTGGATAACGGTCTGTTGTGACGCCCGTTGTCACCGGCAGAGCAGTTTTTCCAGAAAATTTATTAAGGGTATTTTCATCATTCCTAAGCCCTAGGGTCCTAAACTAAGTAATTTTAAGCTCGAAATAGAAGGTTTTAAGAGGGGTTATGTCATTCTAAACCTATCCTAATTCATGCATGCAAGCTTAGGGATTTTTGAGACGTGATCAAGTCTAGTTTTCTACAAGTTCTTCCTCAATTCTCTTTGGTCTATCAAGGAAGTGTGAGAATCAGATTCCCTCAGGTATGTAAGGCTATGAATGGGTGCAATTGTTCACACTCATGCCCAATTCCCTCTCAATTCATGATGTTCTAATTGATGATTCCATGTGGTTCTTACCCAATGCATGGACTCTTAAGTTTTATTCATGGGTTTAAGCATGTTTTAAATGATGAATTATGATTAATGGGAATATTTTACAATGTTTCAAATTATAAATTATATTTTCAAGTTTTTTAAATTAGGATGCCCATCTATAAACGTTCATAAAAGTTGAGATCTCTGAGTTATAAGTTCAAGTATGATGAGATGTTTATGAATAACGTATGATTTTGATATACCCATGTTTATGTTCATGTTTTCAAAGTGAATCAAGTTGATTTCAAGCATATTAAAGTATTGGGCAAGCCCATAAGATCAAGTATGTTTTATGATTTCATGAATTAGCTTACCACATGGTTTTGGAGTCAAGACTCCCATTATTTTCAGCTTGTGGTATGGTTTGAGCCAAGGCTCCTTATGTTATTATTTTTTATTATGCATGTATATTGTTATTCATCTTCTTCATTAGACGATGGTCAGCTTCGTTGAAAAATGATGGAGAACATATGCATATTTTTGGGAGTAGTGTCTAGCACTGAGTAGGCTAAGGGTCAGTCAACCTTGTGCCTCAGAACTACGTGCCAACGTAGGTTTTCTTTTATATTTTGGGACCTCCTTTGGAGCTTTCCCCTGCCCCAAGGGAGCCTTGAGTTTGATATCGATATCATGGTAACGCCCTTAGACCTGGCAAGGCTTTGGACGGCTCTGCCCACTTCAGTGTGATAGTCAGGACCATGTAAGCTCTATCATGGTAATGTCGGTTATATGAAGAGTCTCCCATTGTTCCTCATTATTTCAGTTATGCATGTTTATCAGTCATGATATATATATATATATACATATATNTATATATTTTAACGAGGTTTGATCCAATGTTCAGTTTTACTTATGATTATTATATTTCAACTTTGGGTCATTCGATTCAGTTATGATGTTCAGTTATGTTCAGATCATGATTTCAGAAAATAGCATGCAAGTCCTACTCTTAGATTCTTATCATGATTATGTTTTATATTATGCATGTTTTAATGATTTTACTTAAGCAGTTTTACTTACCTTGCATACTCGGTACATTCCACGTACTGACCGCATACTCTATGATGTATCGTTTTATGATACAGCCTCCGTCCTTCAGACTCAGCCCCATCACTAGCCAGTTTTTAGAGTTAGTATTCAGCTTCAGTTGGTGAGTCCTCATCTCCCGAGGACCATTGCTTATCTGTTATCTTCATATTTTTCAATTTTAGACTTACAAAGTTAGTTGGGATCTTGTCCCATCAACTCATCAGAAGTAGAGGCTTTTCAGACATAGATTGTATTCAGCTTCATACTCGCGTTGTATGTTCTGATGTTATGTTATGTTTAGACTTCTGTCATGTTTATTATGTTGATCTTCTGTTTTTATTGATTGAGTTAGATGTATGTTCATGCTATGTGTCGACTTGGAGTCTCTCGGGGCTCCTTGTCCCGTGTCTCGATCCAGGCCCATGTTCGGGTCGTGACAAACTTGGTATCAGATAAATAGGTTTGGAAGTTTCCTAGAGTGTCTGAAAGTTTCGTTAAGTAGATTCTTTTTCATGGGTGTGAAATGCGCCACACTTATGATGAAGAGGCTATGAGATGTTTAGGAAATGTTCCCTTCTTTCATAATCGATGTCGTGCGGTGAGATGTCTCTCTATCCTTCTAACTCATGCTATACGCATATGAAGAATCATGCCTCCCCGCAGAGTTAATGGCGGAAGGAATGAAAATGGAAATGTCCACGAGGATAGCAATGGAGATGGGCACTAACAGGCGCCACCAGCCTATGAGAACCATGCACCGGAGTCGGTTTCCTATGCTGAATTCAGGGCAGCCATTTAGATGCTAGCACAGGCCTTGACCACCCAGGTCAATCAGCAGGCAGTAGTGCATGTCCCTTAGAATGGGAATGCAGTGGTAGCACGATTCAGAGATTTTCTAAGGATGAACTCTCCAGAGTTTATTGGGTCAAAGATGGACGAGGATCCACATGAGTTTATCGACGAGATTCTAAAGATCACCCAGGTTATGGGGGTGACTGGGGAGGAGTGTGCCGATTTTGCCTCATATCAGTTAAAGGGGATCGCGCACATTTGGTTCAAACAGTGGAAGGATAGTAGGGTAGTCAGAGAAGGCCCTATCAATTAGGATAAGTTTCATGTCGCTTTTCTAGATGAGTTCTTCCCTCGTGAGATGAGGGAGCTGAAAGCGGCCGAGTTTGTGAATCTAAAGCAAGGAAAGATGAAAGTGTAGGAGTATGCCTTAGAGTTCACTCATCTGTCCAAGTACGAACCAGAGTTAGTAGTTGATCAGAGAGCTCGAGTGAGTAGGTCTGTACCTGGAGTGGCGAACTACCTCGACAAGGATTCCAGGACCACCATGCTTCATCGGGATATGAATTTTCCTTGGATAGTCTTGTGCGCCCAGCAGATAGAGGCGGTGCATGTGAGAGAGAGAGAGGCCAAGAGGGTCAGGATAGATAGTTATGGGTTCTTTTAGCAAAGACCAGGTTGTGGGCACCATCAACAGTTCCACCAAAGGTCTTCAGCCAAAACACCTTCAGCTTTGAGTGTACCATCTAGGTTCAGGCGCGATCAAAAGGGACGAGCATCAGGCGAGAGGTCAGAGTACAGACCCACTAAGACTAGCCCTCCAAAGTGTAGCAGATGTGGCCGGAGACACACAATCCAGTGTTTGGCAAGTACAGGTGCTTGTTTTGGGTGCGGGAAGCCCGGACACATGCTTAGGGACTGTCCAGCAGCCAGACAGGGTTAGGATAGGGGTCGAGGCCCAGCTTCTTGTTCAGCAGCTCCACCAGCACGCCCATCCCAGTAGGGGGAATCTACTAGCATAGGTGGAGGACAGTGCCAAAATAGATTTTATGCCCTAGCATCCCATCAGGAGCAGGAGATCTCCCTGGATGTGGTCACTGGTATGTTACGAGTATTTCATCTTGATGTATATGCATTGTTAGATCCAGGGGCTACTTTTTCTTTTGTGATGCCCTATGTCACTAGTAGTTTTGGAGTCAGTCTCGAAACATTATCAAAACCCTTCTCAATCTCTACTCCAGTCGGTTATTCAATTATAGCTAGATGGATGTATAGAAATTGCACTGTCACAGTCCTTCAGAAAGTCACCTCAGCGGATTTAGTAGAGTTAGTCATGACCGATTTTTATTTTATCCTCGATATGGATTGGCTATTTGCATGTTATTCCTCAGTAAATTGTAGAACCCAGGCAGTAGAGTTTAGATTTTCGGGTGAGCCAGTCTTAGAGAGGAAGGATAGTTCAGCTATGCCTGTAGGTCGTTTCATTTCCTGCCTTAAGGCCAGAAAGATGATCTCCAAGGGTAGCATGTACCATCTAGTTAAGGTTAAGGATGCTATGTTTGAGACCCTGGCTATCCAGTACGTTCCAGTAGTATGTGAGTATCAAGAAGTCTTCCCAAATGATTTACCGGGAATCCCTCCCGAGCAGGAGATTGATTTTAGTATTGACCTTCTTCCCAAAACGTATCCTATATCTATTCCTCCCTACATAATGGCTCCAGCGGAGCTAAAGGTGTTGATGGAGCAGTTGAAAGACCTTCTAGACAAGGGTTTCATCAGACCAAGCAAATCCCCATGGGGTGCACCAGTTCTCTTTGTTCGAAAGAAAAATGGTTCTCTTTGTATATGTATTGATTATCGGTAATTGAACAAGGTGACCATCAACAACAGGTATCCTCTTCCTAGAATTGATGATTTGCTTGACCAACTTAAGGGTGCTAAGTGCTTTTCGAAGATAGATCTCAGATCCGGATACCATCAGCTCAGGGTTCGGGAGAGTGACATTCTGAAGACAGCTATCAGAACTCGGTATGGTCACGATGAGTTTGTAGTTATGTCTTTTGTACTAGTGAATGCTCCTACAGCCTTTATGGATTTGATGATAGGATGTTCAATCCATACTTGGATATGTTCATGATTGTGTTCATAGATGACATTCTTATATACTCTTGAAGCGAGGAGGAGCATGCCGTTCATTTGAGGGTGGTGCTACAGACTCTTAAAGACCGCCAATTATATGCTAAATTCAACAAGTGCGAATTTTGGTTGAACTCAGTGGAATTTTTGGGCCATGTGGTGTCAAGTGAGGGTATAAAGGTGGACTCTAGAAGATAGAAGCGGTGAAGAATTGGCCTAGATTGGTGAATCCTTCGGATATCAAGAGTTTCTTGGGCTTAGTGAGTTATTATCAAAGGTTCATTAAGGGGTTTTCATCTATTGCGGCGCCATTGACCAAATTGACCCAAAAGAAGGTAAAGTTCCAATGGTCAGATGCTTGTGAGAGGAGCTTCCAAGAGTTGAATACTCGACTCAACTCATCACCGGTATTAACCCTACCCGAGGGTACCGATGGGTTTGTGGTATATTGTGATGCTTCGAGGATCGGCCTTGGTTGTGTGTTGATGCAGCATGGTAAAGTGATAGCATACGCTTTCAGGTAGCTGAAGGTTCATAAAAAGAATTACCCATCCCATGATCTTGAATTGGCGGCGGTGTTATTTGCCTTGAAGATATGGAGACACTATTTGTACGGGGTCCATGTAGATGTGTTTACGGACCATAAGAGCCTACAATATGTGTTTACCCAGAAGGACCTAAATCTACGTCAAAGAAGGTGGTTGGAGCTACTCAAGGATTATGACATGAACATCTATTATCATTCGGGCAAGGCTAATGTAGTAGCAGACGTTCTTAGTAGGCTCTCTATGGAGAGTGTGTCCCATGTAGATGAGGGGAGGAAGGAGCTGGTGAAGGATGTGCATCGGCTTGCACGGTTGGGAGTTCATTTGGTTGACTCAACTGATGGTGGAGTTATTATTCAGAATGGATCATAATCATCCTTGGTGACTGATGTGAAAGATAGACAAGACGAGGATCCTATTTTGGTAAAGCTGAAGGAAGCCATTCAAAATCAGAAGGTAGATGTCTTCTCCAAAGGGGGAGATGGTGTGCTTCGATACCAGGGTCGCTTGTGTGTTTCGGATGTTGATGATTTGAGAGATCGGATGTTGCACAAGGCTCATGGTTCAAGATACTCCATACATCCAGGTGCCACCAAGATGTACCGTGACCTATAGGAAGCCTATTGGTGGAATGACATGAAGAAGGACATAGCGGAGTTTGTGGCTAAGTGTCCGAATTTTCAATAGGTGAAGGTTGAGCATCAAAGACCTGGAGGTGTACTTCAAGATATTAGCATTCCTACTTGGAAGTGGGAAGAGACTAATATGGACTTCATTACAGGTTTGTCTCGCACTCATCGGCAATATGACTCTATTTGGGTTGTTATAGATATATTACTAAAGCGGCTCATTTCCAACCGGTCAAAACTACCGATTCAATAGAGGATTATGCTAAGTTGTACATTTGGGAACTAGTTCGGTTGCATGGAGTTCCCTTTTCCATCATATCATATAGAAGTACGCAGTTTACCTCCTAGTTTTGGCGATTATTTCAAAAGGGACTTGGTACTCAGGTCAAGCATAGCACAGCATTTCACCCGCAAATGGATGGTCAGGCTGAGAGGACCATTTAGACTCTTGAGGATATGTCGATAGCCTGTGTTATTGATTTCAAGGGTAGTTGGGACGATCATTTACCTCTTATTGAGTTTGCATATAACAATAGCTACCATTCTAGTATTCAGATGGCTCTGTTTAAGGCTCTCTATGGGCGGAGGTAGATCACCTATTGGTTTATTTAAAGTCGGTGAGGCTACATTGATAGGTCCGGATTTAGTCCATGAGGCTATGGAGAAGGTTCAACTTATAAGGGACAAGTTGAAAACAGCCCAGAGTCATCAAAAGTCCTATGCAGATATGAGGAGGAGGGAACTTGAGTTTGAAGTGGATGATTGGGTGTTTCTGAAGGTGTCTCCCATAAAGGGAGTGATGAGATTTGGAAAGAAGGGGAAACTTAGTCCCCGTTATGTTAGCCCATACCAGATTGTGAAACGGGTTGGCAAGGTAGCATATGAGTTGGAGTTTCCCTCAGAACTAGCCTTAGTCCATCTAGTTTTCCATTTATCGCTCTTAAAGAAGTGTTTGGGTGATCCAGCTCTAGTTGTTCCGGTGGACAGTATCGGTGTGAAAGACAGCCTTAGTTATGAAGAGTTTTCGGTGGAGATACTGGATCAGCAGGTTCGTAAGCTAAGGAACAATAAAGTAGCTTCAGTCAAGGTTTTAAGGAGGAATCAGCATGTTGAGGGAGCTATCTGGGAAGCTGAAGCAGATATGATGGCTAAATACCCACATCTATTTTCTTCCGGCTCAGTTTCAGCTTGAGGTATCAGTTTCCTCCTTAACACTTTATTCAGTTTCATGTTCAACTCATGTACCTCAGTTTCTTCCATGCAAATAGATGTATGTGTGATTCGGGAATTCAATTCAGTCATGTAGTTCAATTTGGAGTCAGCCACTCCGTCAATTTTCAGCATGTATGTTCAGTATTTGAATATGGTGATTGCATTTCTCTATTTTATGTATGTTTACCCACATTCGAGGATGAATGTTCCCAACGGGGAGATGGTGTACCTCGAAAGTGCCTAAGATTAGACCCGTGATTTAAAAATGAAAAGTAGCATAAGTCTGGGAAATTTTCTTAGAACGGGTCGTTGTACGAGTCGTTGGTGGGACCAATGACCCATTGGATGTGCTCGTGATGAGGTATTGCAAGTCTGGAGTGGGGAGTAACGGGTCTAGGCATGACCCAATATCTAATGTAACGAGTCATTGGATATGAGCCGTTGTGAGGTGGGTCTGGTTCAGGGAGGAAGTAACGAATCAAATGACGACTCGTCATTGGGAGCAACGAGTTGTTGTTGGTACCCATTGGGAGGAACACCGGGAGATGAACAGTGGTGACAACGACTAGCAACAACGAGTCATTGGAGCTTGCAATGACTCATCCTGTCCAGTCGTGGTAGGAGATCTGAAACTTAAATCGAGGATGAAACAAGGAGGGGTGTGATAGATCGTTGGAGTTGATAACAGTCCGTTGTGACGCTCGTTGTCACTAGCAGAGCTATTTTTCCAGGAAATTCATTAAGGGTTTTTTTGTCATTCCTAAGCTCTAGTGTCCTAAACTACGTCGTTTTAAGCTCGAAATAGAGAGTTTTAAGAGAGGTTATGTCATTCTAAACCTATCCTAATTCATGCATGCAAGCTTAGGGGTTTTTGAGAGGTGATCAAGTCTAGTTTTCTACAAGTTCTTCCTCAATTATCTTTGGGCTATCAAGTATGTGAGAATCAAATTCCCTTAGGTATGTAAGGCTATGAATGGGTGCAATTGTTCACACCCATGCCCAATTTTCTCTCAATTCATGATGTTCTAATTAATGATTTCATGTGGTTCTTACCCAATGCATGAACTCTTAAGTTTTATTCATGGGTTTAAGCATGTTTTAAATGATGAATTATGATTAACGGGAAGATTTTATAATGTTTTAAATTATAAATTATGTTTTCAAGTTTCTAAATTATGATGCCCATCTATAAATGTTCATGAAAGTTGAGATCTATGAGTTATGAGTTCAAGTATGATGATATGTTTATGAATAACGTATGATTTTGATATACCCATATTTATGTTTATGTTTTCAAAGTGAATCAAGCTGATTTCAAGCATGTTAAAGTATTGGGCAAGCCCATATGATCAAGTATATTTTATGATTTCATAAATTATCTTACAACATGGTTTTGGAGTCAAGACTCCCATTATTTTCAGCTTGTGGTATGGTTTGAGCCAAGGCTCCTCATGTTATGATTCTCGATTATGCATGTATTGTTATTCATCCTCATCACTAGACGATAGTCAGCTTCGTTGAAAAATGATGGAGAGCATATGCATATTTTTGGGAGTAGTGTCTAGCACCGAGTAGGCTAAGGGTCAGTCAACCCTGTGCCTTAGAACTACGCACCAACGTATGTTTTCTTTTTATATTTTTGGACCTTCGTTGGAGCTTTCCCCTGTCCCAAGGGGCCTTTAGCTTGATATCGATATTATGGTAGCGCCCTTAGCCTTAGCAAGGCTTTAGATGGCTCTGCCCACTTGAGTGTGATAGTCGATACCATGTAAGCTCTATCGTGGTAATGTCGGTTATATGATAAATCTCCCATTGTTCCTCATAATTTTAGTTATGAATTTTTATCATTCATGATATATATATGTGTGTGTGTGTGTGTGTGTGTGTGTGTGTGTGTGTGCGTGCGTGTGTGTGTGTGTGTGTTTTTAAGCTGGTTTGAGCCAATGTTCAGTTTACTTTTGATTAGCAGATTTCAGCTTTGGGTCATTCGATTTAGTTATGATGTTCAGTTATGTTTAGATCATGATTTTAGTAAATAGCATGAAAGCCCTACTCTCAGATTCTTATCATGATTATGTTTTATATTATGCATATTTTAATGATTTTACTTACTTAAGCAGTTTTACTTACCTTGCATACTCGGTACATTCCACGTACTAACCGCATACTCTATGTTGTACCATTTTATAATATAGACCCCGATGTTCAAACTCAGCCCCGTCACTAGCAGTTTCGGAGTTAGTATTCAGCTTCAGTTGGTGAGTCATCATCTCCCGAGAACCATTTCTCATCAGTTATCTTCATATTTTTCAGTTTCAGACTTAGAGAGTTAGTTGGGTCTTGTCCCATCAACTCATCAGAAGTAGAGGCTTTTCAGACATAGATTGTATTCAGCTTCAGACTCGCGTTGTATGTTCTGATGTTATGTTTAGACTTCTTCCATGTTTATTATATTGATCTTCCATTTTTATTGATTGAGTTAGATGTATGTTCATGCCATGGGTCGACTTGGAGTCTCTCGGGCTCCTTGTCCCGTGTATCGATTTGGGCCCATGTTCGGGTTGTGACGTTTATCGGGATGGGAAATCTCTCAAATAGTGGCCCTACTGGTCGCATCCATAGAATTCATCTCTATCCGAAAGACACTCACCCAAGTGGGCCCTACCACACTTGCTACTGGTAGGTGTTGAGGGATTCCCTGAATTATATTACTTTGTATCTAAGTCCTTTAATTATTCCTATTACCTAAAGCTGGAGCATTTGCTGACTGTTCAGGTCCAGAGGACCTCTTTCTAAAGAAGGACCTGTTTCTACTCCCATTCCTCTACTATATGGTCCCATTACTTGATAACTTGGCTCTCTTGTTCTGGTGCTCCTCCCTGTCTTTCTACTTATCTTCCTTGAACTATTGGGCATAGACCATAAGTCTGGAAATATCCATGTCACTGATTAATAGAGAGCCCTTGCACTCCTTCACATGTTTTCCCAACCCAACCACGAATTTCCTCATTCTGGAACTCATATCTGGTACCATCTCTGGAGCATGTCTAGATAACTAAATGAACATAAGGCTATACTCCTTCACACTTATCTTACCTTTCCTCAAGTTCACAATTCCTCCGCCTTCACCTCTCTCAGCTTCTGAGGGAAGAAGTGGTTCAATAAAGCTTCCTCAAAGCTATCCTAAGTGGCTGGAGCTGCATTCTCACCTCATGTTTGCTCCCACGGGTGAACCACACATTAGCCACCCACATCAGCTGATAAGAAGCAAAATCAACTCCCTCTATCTCTGTGGAATGCATTAATTTCAGAATTTTCCAAATCTCATCAATAAATTTCGAGGGTCTTCATCAACCTTAGACCCTGTAAATACTCAAGGATTCATCCTTAAGAACTCTTTAATCCTCGATGCTCCCCAATCATGAGAACTAAAACTAGTTGGTGTTGAGTTCTAACGGCCTGAGTGAGCATCTGAACAGCCCCTCTAAACCCCATCTCTAAAGAACCCATAATAGGAGGCTGAGGAATTGGTGTCTCAAGAATCCTTCCACTTGAAGTCGGTCCATCCTGGGCTCCCATACTAGATCCCTGAACTGGAGTGTGTGGACCATTCCGGGTCTGCATCCTAGTCTATCAAGGCATATTAGCTACGTTCCTTTGGCTAGCAGTATGTTTATGAGGCATGCTCTGAAACACATGAATGCATGAGTTAGGAGAAAATCTTTATAAGGTTAAACTCTATCGCACGATCTAGAGTATGAAATAAGAAAAAACTTTTCTTAAATTCCTATAGTCCCTTATCTATGAGGTGGGGCCCTCACAACCATAAACGAGATCCAACTAACACGGCTTCATAGACTCACTAGGACTCTTTAAACCTAAAGTTATTATACCAAGTTTGTCACACCCCGAGTCTAGACCCTGTACATGCAGGCACTCAGACCACGTAGTGATCCAAGCTAACCCTTGGCCCAGCTTACTACTGGTTGAGAATATAATAAAGTACAACAGTAGTAATAACAATATGGACTCAATATAATAAACCAAAATTTATTAACTTCAACTAAAAAGAATGTTATAAAGTAATACTATTGACTCAAATATAACTCTATCTTTGAAGCCTCTATAATTGAAGAATAGGTCCCAAGACAAGCTCCTATGGCTACCTCAAGCTCTACTAAAATAGAGTAACTCAAATGAATGGGACTCTCCGAAAGTAGGAAACCTCACCAGCTGCTGAATGAATGTGAGACCCTAACGAAGTGTCTGTTGTTGATCCTGTCTACCTAAATCTACATCATAATAAGATGCAGTGCCAAAGGGCATCAGTGCGTGGAATATATATAATGTAATATGGCTTAATAAAATAGTGATTAAGAAAGATAATCTGAAATAAAATAATAACTAACTGAAATAATATAACTGCAACTGAAGCTCTGAATGATGCATAAAACACAATATGATCAATGTGTAAAACAGTTTGTGCAATACAATTGTGCATCAAAACAATCTATGAAAATACATGTAAAAATACCTAACTTTAACTTGGGGAGTTTCTCATAACCGACACCATCATGAATAAGCACATGATGCCCAACTATATCACTCAAGTTGGCATAGCCGCTCAAAGCCTTGTCAGGGTAGAGAATGATCTAAAATGTAGATCCATAACCTAAGTCCTTACCAGGACTTATCGGAGGAGTCACCCGAATCAACGGTATGATCCTATCCTACGTTGGCTACATAGTTCTGGCATTCATGAGTTATCTGAACTCTTCACCCACTCGGTGCTAAATAATCCTCCCAAAATATATGCTCATATACTTTTTCCTATCTGAGGCAACTAAAAACATCTTTTATAAAGCACTTTAGTTATTGATACAATAGATGTTTAAAACTCTTGTTGAGCTTTTCACTCAAAATCTCTTTATTTTACTCATGAGCCTTGGCTCAAAACTTGGTTTTAAAAACTTGTGAGCTTCTATGCTCAAAATCTTTGATTTTTAAAAATAAGACTTCACTTTAGCTTTTTGAAAGTCATGCTCAAAATCATACTTTCTTCCTCAAAATCTCTTTATGAAAGCTCTTTTAAAGATCTACTTAACTTTATGAAATAATGCAATTAAACTCGAATCACAATGCTTTTAAAACCATAACTTTTATGCAATAGAGTTCATGGGATAATAGAAATAAACCATCAACAATCAATAACTTAATAATTTAAGAGAATATCATCAATGACAGCAAGAGAATGATAATCAATAATAAAGGAATACAATTTAATAGGAATAACTCAATAATAATAATTCAATAGATACAGAAGAAGACAATTCAAGAATTTTAGTAAAAAATCTAACTTTAATCTCAATGAATTCTTGCATAGATGTAGGGCATAAGGATGAGGACTCCTTACTTAGGTTAACTTTACATACCTGAAAGAAGAACTTAGACTCAAGCTTGAAGAAACCATAGGTTTGAGAAGATGAACTCTAACATTCCTTGAGAGCTAGAGAGCTTAATCCTTGAACTCACATTGTAATGGGGAGGAATGACAGTTTAGACTAATAAAACCCTTAAATAAATCCTTCAAGAAATCCCAAAAAGTTCTAATTTAGGTGATAAAAATATAAAATGTTACGAAACTACCCTTAAAAATGTACAGGGAATCTGCTCGTCCAGTGCCACAAGTCGTACCATGGGTCATCCTATCTCACCATGACTCGTGGTATGCATCCCATGGTCACCGGGTGATTTAAATGCCTGCGAAAACTCTTATCACAGAATATTAGTACGGTTCGTCCTTTGTCCGTCAACTTGACAGTGCTTCACTAAAATGCTCATAACTTTTTACTCCAAACTCTGATAGATGCAAGGTCATATGATTTGGAAAGAAGACTCAAAGGTCTTAAATTTTAAGGTTGAATCACTCAAAATTGCTCGTAAATTAGGATTTATGGTCATTTGAAGTTGGTTCTAATAAGAACTTATACGAAAACTCTATCGGTAAGAAGGCTCTCAACTCAACTTTGTGTTGGAGGTTCCTTATGACCATAATTTGTATCAAATGCACTTCTCACACTTGAGAATTGATCTAAACACTTAGTTTCCATAAAATTTATAAGCTTAGAAACACCTTTTTAACTATACCAACTTATCTAAATCTCACTCACGACCCCATACTTGTCACGCCCCTAGCCTACACCCCGGACGTAACACGGTACTTGAAGCCACAAGTGACCTCAAGTAAACCCCTGGTCTATAATACACTTGTATCCTAAACAAAACATGAATAGAGGAAGATTTGAATTAACAACATAAAAGCCTTTCCGAAAATGAAAAACATAAAATTTACATAATCTGAAATCTAAATGTACTCTGTGTCTGAAAGCCTTCTAACTGATGAGTTACTGGGACAAGCCCCCAGCTTACTCTAAGTCTAAATAAAACTGTAGGATAATAAAATAAGGACCTCGAATGATGAGGACTCACACTTCAACTGCAATTGAAGAGGATCTAAAATGTGGCTGCTAACGCTACTGAATCTGGAACCTGCAGTTGTATCATGAAATGATACAATATAAAAGTATGCGTTAGTACTTTGAATGTACTGAGTAAGTGGGAGGAAATATAATTGAAGTACAAATTCTGAACTGAAATGACATGTAATGACCAACAAGCAAACTGATCTGAGCTACTGATATATATATACTGGAATGGTTAAGATGACCCTATCTGGTGGTCAAAGACATGCCCTAAGTCTAAAAATTCTGAGTCTGCGATACTGTACTAAACTGAGATAACTGATAGAACTGGAACTGAACTGAACTGCTTACTCTAAACTGAACTGAACCGACTAGTGGAAGAGCTTATAACTGACATATAACCACGTGAGCTAGACGTGGAGTCTGATGTATACACCCCACCGGTAGGACCCAATATACCTTGACAGGGTATAAAGGCATGAACTGGGTGATCACAAAAGTCTGGGGCCAATCAGGCCAAGTATACTGTAACCTACGCTTGCTACGTAGTTCTGGGAACCTGGGTGCATTGGAACCTCAGCCCCCTTGGTACTAAGTCCTACTCCCACTGGAAAACCTATACTGAAGTACTAGGCTGACAGCTCAAAACTGGGGTCCAAGACTAGTCATGGACATATAACTGAAAGTATCCTGAGAGTCTTATCAGACCAAATTCTGAAACTGGGTTCTAGACTGGTCAGAGCTGCTTATCTGGAAGCGTTGTAACCGTCTAAAAACAATCTAAAAACTGCACTGGAGTCCTGGGATTAGTCAGAGCTATATATCTAAAATGTCATGACCGCTTAATGGACCAATATACTGGATTCTGAGTTTGATTCTGATAACTGGGAGGCACCACTGACACCTCGGGAAAGATTGAAGTCAAACTGATCAGTTGACACTTTCTGTATAATTCTGAAGAGGTTCTATGTTCTAACTGAATTGAACTACTAAGCAGCTAATAGATAACTCAAATCATTCCAACAACACGGGAAATTTCATAATATAGCAAAATTTCAAGAATTAAAGGAATCTCATCCAACAGGGCTAAAATCATTCTCGTCAATGGAATAATTTCTCAAAACATATATATTTAATAAGAATTATTAGGAAATTCATCCCAAAACATACTTCACAAACTAGAAGGAATTTAATACGCAACAATATTTACTTAAGAATTTAGGGCTATAAATCACTTTGGAAAGAACAACAACAATTTACTTAGGAACTGATGAAGATCATATGAATAATAAACATGGACAATAACCCAGGTGAAATTAATGAAAATTACATGAAATTCATTCATATTCGAAAAACTCAGGGCTAAACTGATAGGGAAATTATGGGAGGATTTCAGGGAACACAAAGGAAGGACAATTCCCTTGTTTAATTCCCACATACCTGGCTAAGAATTCCCCGAATAAGAAGAAGACCTGAACTGCTGCGATGAAGGAAAAACCCTAAGCCTACTTGAGAGTTTCTTGAGAGAACTTTCGATAAGTTTTTCTGAGAGTAAACGTGAGAATGAGGGAAGGAACCGTCCAATCCCTCTAATAAGTCTAAATTTACGTCCAAAATGACGTAGTTTAAAGCTTAAGAGAATAGAAAGTTGCTAAATAGCCCTTAGAAAAACGCTGGGAAGAACTGTCAGGTGACCCTAACGGGTGACCTAACAAGTCGTGGTGACTGGCCACGACTCGTGGTCACTCCCGTCAGGTACACTGCCCCAATTCCTTAATAGGTCACCACGAGGGACCTAATGAGTTGTGGTCACCAGTCGTGGACCACACAGGTTCACTGCTAAATGCTAAGTTGGTAACGAGTCACCTAACGAGTTGTTGCCACTAACAATGACTCGTTGTGACACTCGTTAGGTACACTGGCTAAAAACTTACTAGGGATGGTAACGGGGGACATAACGAGTCATTACTGGGGACTACGACTCATTGCCCCCACCCTTCAAGTACACTATCCCACTAATAAAATTCTCAACCCAGGCCTGACCACGAGTGACTCAACTGACCACGACTCGTGAAGTCCCTCATTGGGTATACTGTCTCCCTTCTTACAATTCTCAAATCTCCTTCTCACGGCTCACCTAACGAGTCTTTAGGTCACTTAACGACTCGTTAGGTGAGTCGTCCTGTAGCTTTTCTGCAGCTTTTCCAGATTTCCTAATTTAAGTCCCGGAATTAGATTCTGAGTTTCTGGGGCATTACAATACTGCGATTCGTACTACCATACATGAGTTGTCCCTTGATCGTTGTATCTGGATACATGAACCACCACCTACTTACCATGGATCCTATTATGAATCATGGTACCTCACCATGAGTCGTGAAGTGATCCATCCCATTGAAAGTTGTTTGTTTTCCTGCTCGTTTCTACTTTATGTCTAGGATCTTATCTTAGAAAATTTTGGGGGGTTTTAAACAAACATTACCAACTATCCAGGGAACAGTTAGCATGGGATCTAGTACTACCAAGTTCAATTATCTGATTAATTAGAGAAGAATAATAGGAATGTACTCTAGTTGTTAATATCGAATAATAAAACTACAGCAGCCACAACTAAGGTTCGATAGTATACTTCATAATAGTCAAAAGAGAGGAAACGGAATAGAACAAGGAACTTGGATTCATATAAGTATAAGAGATATTTCAAAATGGTGATAAGATAGAAAACCAAACTACTTTAACCAATAATGTTTTTCTTTTGCTGCAAAAGCCTGATTTTGATAATTCTTTTCAGCTCAAGTTAACTCAAAATTCTGGACAATAATTTTAAGAAAGATAAGATTTTATTATTGCAAGTATAATATATCCCAGGCCATGTTATTTTGATATAAAAAAGATATTATCTATATGGACTGTCCAGTTATATATTAAGAAGATACTGTCGTGGTAAAGACAGTATGATACAGCTAACACAATCAATAGCAGTCCTTATCCACTCCTAAGAAGAAGGTTTATGAACCCCATCAGGTCAAGGTAAGGGTAGAGGAGGTAGGATATCTAATTCAGATAAAAATTCAAAATTGTATGTATGTACTTCAATTAGTCACCAGGACTTGGAATCGTTAAATAATATTGGTGCGCATACGTCGTCTGTTTTTAGTATGTTGAAGTAATCAGAGATACTACTTAAGATAAATTGCGATACTTACACCAATTGATGTACCAATTACAGTTAGATTGATCTACCAGATGATGCAGTAACCATTACTAGCTAAGATTAGACAGGAATAATTTAGATATTGTTGTAAAGTACAAATTAGTTCATTTCTTAGGTAAGTCGGCCCTATCATGGAGGAAAAACTCCATGATGTTCAAGCATGAGTTTATTTTCCCTCTAAAGTATAGGAAGTAATTTCAAAAGGTCCATTGATCACGCCCAAATTACACCTCATAATGAAGTATAAAGCGGTCATTGACAAATATAGTAACCCAACTAGGTTGGGATCGATCCCACAAGGAATAGAGAAGAAATAATATATTAATGATGAGCAAATCAATCGGTAGTCGATATTACAGAAGGGGGGTTTCCAATAAAAGAAAAAGTAATTCTAAACAATGATTTTGTTGTTATCAAATTAATGAGATAAAATCAGGATTATGTTCCCCATGATTTGATAACGTAGTAGGCTTATTTTATTAGTGATCTATCTTGGTAAATTTTGTGTAAGACTGACGATTAAGTTCTTCTAACACCTCTTGACCTACAGATGAATTTCACCTAAATCCTCTCGAAATTTAGGTGTGTATATTTTTTACTCGCCATAAGTCTTGGATTAACTATCCTCGGTTAGAGTCTCAAGTTAATTAGCTGAGGGTTGGTAGCCACAAATTACCACTATTATTCTCTTTTCCTAAATTCAACCTCTTTGGTCGAGCAAGTTGAAGATACAGGCACGTTTCAACATTTGTAACCACTAAAACTCATTAAAATGAAGAGAATAATAATCCACTCAATTAACCATTCAAGAATCACTAGTTTATTTTGCCTACTTCCATTAATCCATCATGATTTCTAGAACCCTAGCTCAAGAGATTTAGCCGCTCATGTTTGGTCAAACAAGTTGAAGATACAGGCACGTTTCAATGTTTGCAACTGCTAAAACTCATTAAAATGAAGAGAATAATATTTCACTTGATTCACCATTTAAGAATCACTATTTTAATTTGCCTACTTCTGTTAATCTATCATGGTTCCCACAACCCTAGCTTAAGATATTTATCCACTCATGTTTGGAAAAACAATAATATAAGATGTAGAAGAAACCATAATGAAATGCTTACAGTAATATGAAATTATTTAACAAATCTCTAAAGCTAAGTAGAATCACAAGAACTTGATGAATTCTCCTAGAAATGTTCAACTAAGTAATTGCACTAATTCGTATATTATGAATTGTGCAAAAATTGAATGACCGAATCCCATAATATTCGCGTCATTGGATGGTTAAAACATCCTAAGAAGGGGTATATATAGTAGTAGATTAAGTCTTCGTTGTTCCTTGTTGAATTGAGATTGGACTTTACAGCATTTGTTCCTACTTGAACTAGGATTGGAATCTAGCCACGTTTGGGATAGCCTATGCGTCGTGCTAGCCTGTATGCCACTACTGCCTATGCGTCGCACCTCCCAAGGCACCAATCTTGCCTGTGCATCACGTAGGCCATAGCACAGGTGTGCCTACGCGATGCCAACCTCTATCATGATGTGGCATTTGCTTCTTTCAAGTTCAACTTGGCAACACTTGTTCTTTTAAGCCTCAAATAAGTCCAAATCAATCACTTTAATTCCTGAAAACATCTAATCAAGTGCGTTAGATCTTTTTCAAAATATATAAAATGAAGAAAAACACACATAATTTATTCTCAGAACATAGCTAAGCATGGGCAAAATATGGCAAATAAGTTTGTAAATACGCCTAACATCACCACTCCATACTTAAACTATTGTTTGTCCTTGAAAAATCTACTACTTTCTTTATCAAATTCAACCACAAAATTCACCCTACGAACGGGTCTACTTACACTTAGGTTCATTAGACAATTCAATCAAGCTCCAACAATCCACTTAATATGCATATAAGATCAACATTCAAAGGTCACAAGTCGAAATCACTTAGCTTCTAGAACTAAGTCAACAAGATATATTTGGCCAACATGAATCATATGTAATTTAGCAATAGAGGTATACCAAAATCTTACCATTATGTGCCTCTCACTCTTTGAAGAGATGTCTTTTCACTCTCATGATATATAACAATATGGAATTAGGCATAGATAGAATAATATCACTCACTCTCCCAAAGAACTTAACATGCATGTAAAAGACGGCCCATAGGCTTGCCCTTAGTGTAAATACTCCACTAATATAAAACATTGAATCTAAGATCAATTAGGACTTAAGATGGTTGTAATGTTGTCTAAGGGACGAGTAACAACTATTTGGCCAAGATAGTAACTAATCTCCGTAAGCACTTTAGTGCTTCACAACTCTTTTGATTTTTAACACATTCTTCAATCTCCTATTTTCTCCTTATACCTCTTTTTATTTTTCAATTTTGCACTTAGGTGACTAGTATGAAATTTTTCAACATTAAGCTCATTCATAATTTTTTTTCTTTTCCTTTTTTTTGTTTCTCTCATTCATTTTTCTAAAAACTTTCTCTCTCTTTCTCTACTACATCACACTCCTTGTTATGCATTTTTCACCTTTTCATTTTTTCTAATTTCCACACTTTAGCTTTTCCCCTTGTTTTCTGACTTATGCTCCTTTTGTGCAAAAAAATTTCAATTAAAGTATCTTACGAGTTATTTGGATCAAACAAAAGTCAATAGAAAAAAAGGGATTAAGCTTGTAATATGGCTATCAAAAAAAATTGGTAAGGCTCAAAATTGCTAACTAGGATCATCACAATCAAGGTAGGTAAAATTGGAATATAAGTAAGCAACCAAACAAATGTCTATATAACTTCCTAGATTCAACATTCTCATTTCGCTTTGTACACACACCAAAAAAGTTCTAGACATCAAATTGCAAGCATGGACTAGACAAAAAAATATATCAGTCCCACAATGGAACGAATGGTTCAATAATCAATATTACATAAACACATATATTCATATTGAATTTTTCACATTATTAAGCCTAATTTTTCAAGCATAGGAGTCAAGATCCAAAATTCTAAGTGTTTCTATCTTTTCATGCATTTTTGAATGAATTATATAAAGTCTCACTGACACCCTAAGTGAAGCACCTAGCATCAGAAGGTTTCAAGTTCTTGCTCTCCTAACAATGACTAAATTTCCCTTAAGAAAGTCATCATCCATCCATCATAGGGAACACTCATGATTGTGAATCAAAAAAAATCTGGACCCTCTAATCGGTTCTAAGGAACTATCCACCAAAAAAGTACCGAAAATAAAAACTGGGGGAAGCCAAATAAAAAATCACAAAAACACTACAAGTTAGCAGGAATAAGTCATGCATCACAAAAAATATCTAGGCCCATTATGAACAAATTTAGCAATCAAGGCATACATAGTATAAGGAAGTTTACTTCTCCCACCCCATATTCAATCAATAGCATTGTCTTCAGTGCTAAAACAATAATGCACAAGTAAAAAGAGTGAAAGAATAACTCTCTATGTGTAATCCTCTTCGTCTATGGGATAAAAAAATTTCCTAAAAACCTGCTTCACATTGCAGACCTTAGTGCGGAGGTTTTGCTTTGCGTCACGGAGCCCCTTACTAAATTTGAGATTTTTTTCTGCATACTTGAGCACACAAATCAAATCCAAAAATTCACAAAACTAAGACAAAAATAAGTAACCTTGGTTGCCTCCCAAGAAGCTTCTGATTTAACGTCACGGCACGATGTGGATATCTTGATTACTCAGACTTCATCAAGATACCCCTTGGGTTGCCTCCCAAGAAATGCCTTATTTAACATTGGGACACGACTCTCGTCATTACACCTGAAAGAATCAAGGATAACAACAAGAAATAAAATAGGAAATAATGACTACAAGAAGACTTTAAACACCAATTAACTATTTTTATATTGTATTCCCTGACAACAACGCCAAAATTTGATCACACCCAAATTACACCTCGCAATAAAGTATAAAGTGGTCATTGACAAATATAGTAACCCAATTAGTTTGGGTTCGATCCCACAGAGAATAGGAAATAAATAATATATTAATAAAGAGTAAATCAGCCGGTAGATAATATTTCGGAAGAGGGGTTGCAAATTAAAAAAAAGTAATTCTATATAATGATTGAGTTGTTATCAAATTAATGAGAAAAAATTAGGATTGTGTTTCCCGTGATTTCATAACGTAGTAGGCTTATTTTATTAGTGATCTATCCCGGTGATTTTGTGTAAGATTGATGATTAAGTTTACCTAATATCACTCGACCTACATAGATGAATTTCACCTAAATCATCTTGGACTTTAGGTGTGTATATTTTTTCTTTGCCATAAGTCTTGGATTAACTATCCTCGGTTAGAGCTCAAGTTAATTATGAGGGTTGGTAGCCTCAAATTACTACTATTATTCTCTTTTTCTAACTTCAATCTCTTTGGTCGAGCAAGTTGAAGATACAGGCGTGCTTCAATGTTTGCAACCGCTAAAACTCATTAAAATAAAGAGAATAATAATCCACTCAATTCACCATTCATTAATCACTATTTTATTTTTCCTACTTCCATTAATTCATCATGGTTCCCACAACCCTAGCTTAAGAGATTTAGCCACTCATGTTTGAAAAAATAACAACATAATATGTAGAAGAAACCATAATGAAATACTTATGATATGAAATGGTTTAACAAATTTTCAAATCTAAGTAGAATCACAAGAGCTTGATGAATTCGCCAACAAATATTTGACTAAGTAATTGCACTAATTCGTATGTTATGAATTAATTGAATGACCGAACCCCACAATATTTGCGTTGTTGGACATGTAAAACATCCTAAGAAGGGGTATATGTAGTAGTAGATTAAGCCTTCATTGTTCCTTGTTGGACTGAAATTGGGCTTTACAGCTTTTATTTCTAGTTAAACTAGGATTCGAATCGGCCACATCTAGGACAGCCTGTGCGCGGCGCTAGCCCATAACGCCACTACTGCATGTGTGTCCCGCCTCTCAAGGCGCCAATCTTTCATGTGCGTCACGCAAGCCATAGCACAGGTGTGCCTGTGCAATGCCAAACTCCATTATGTTGTGGCATTTGCTTATTTCAAGTTTAACTTGGCAACACTTGTTCTTTTAAGCCTCGAATAAGTTCAAATTTGTTACTTTAATTTTTGAAAACATCTAATCATGTGCGTTAGCTCTTTTTCACAAATATCATATAAAAATAAGAAAACACATATAATTTGTTCTCAAAACATAGCTAAGTATGGGAAAAATATGAAAAATAAGTTCATAAATATGCCCAACATCATCTATCCTCTAATTAACTTAAGAAAGAGATCCGAGAAAAGAATTAGTGACCTTACATTCAGTCCTAACAGTTAAAGAATTTCCAAATGAGCTTCAAGATTCTCCTCCAGGTAAGAGATTGGCTTTGGTATGAATAAATTTTCATGGAAAGCGGGACTGATACTTATTCTTCATGGTGGGCCTCCTACCAAAGACAAATTAATGAATTTTTGAATAGAGATCTTATTATAACCAGGGTTTTCACTTGGGACTAGTAATATTTATCTAAGAAAAGTGCAATTGATCGCAAATGTGTATTAGCTATTTGCAGCTAAATAAGAGGTTATACATAAAAGTGAATGTTTATTTTTCAAAAATCTACAATCCAAGAGAAACAATTGGGAAATATTAATGTGTGTACCAAAGACTGAGGTAAGAAGAAGGTATCACCTGTTACGAATCCCAATAGAGATATTTCAAAGAGATCTTTAGAATAATATGATCATTATTGAGTCCTAGAAATATTGTTTGGACTTATCTATGCCTTAAGCATTATTTATAAGTTTGATGAATTGAGTCAATAAGTCATCTTAAGAATGAAAGTTATAAGAAAGGATGAAGCTACAAAGGAATTTGAACTAATTGAGGTCGGTAAATCTTCAAAATGTTCATGGTTTCATGGTCATAGTAGACTACTATTAGGATCTTTTCCCCCTATTTTTCGCATCATTAACAGAGTTAAATTATGAAGCAGTATAGTCCCAATGGAGCAGCGAGGTGTGAACAAAGTTTCATGAAATACAAGATAGATTTGCACCTCAATGCTTATTCATACTCTCTTGGTGGGAACAGGGAGATGATGTTGTATAAAAATATGTATTAGAGGTAGATTAGGTGATGATTCAATGCAATTCAACAAGATTATATCACAAGTCCCCAAAATGCTAAGAAAATATAAGTAGAGTTACCAAATTTATGATTTTGACTCAATTATAGAATTTGCTTTAAGGATACGATATTAACAGTCTCATGAGAAATCAAGCTTACATATTTACAGCATGAATCTTCAGCTTGTGATCAAATGATCAAAAATGAATTGAGGTAGGTGTAACAACCCATACGTCATTACGAAGAAAATAGGCTTAGAACATTGTAATTGGCCTAGGTAGTGGATATAAAGGTGTTATTGTGAGAGATAGAGAAAATTTTGATGTTGGGGAGTGGGTTGAGAGAAGAAGTAGGAGCTACTAGTTTTGGATTTCTTAAAAAAATTGACACATGTTTACAAATTTTTAATGCATTAGCTATGTACTTGTGATTGCATGCATGATTTTTATGGATCTTTTGATGTCATTTAGTGTATTAGCATGAATATTCTTGTTAAGCCATGCATAAACCAGACAGGTAAAGTGAATATAAGTCATGCGTCATGAGTGAGTGAAGTTTGATACTTAGTTCAGTATTGTGTTGAAGATCTAAACTTTGTCTGGTTGGTCTTTCAATAGGTTAAGGATTATTAATTAAGATATGATCATAGGCCATTTTTTGTTGATCTCACTTTTATCCTAAATGACCGTACCAAATCATATGATTTCCTTGATCCCAATTTTGAGCCTTTAATAAATTATTTTTCTTTGATTAACCAATGAACCGTACCTATTTTTTATAATGAACATGTTTTGGCCCTGGTCCCTCTTTGGACATTGTGAACCTCAACATAGGCAAAATGCCTAAGTTGAGGGTGGTTAGAGTATGGGTGCATAAATAGTGGAAATGAGGAAAAGGGAGAGGAAAAAAAGGTGAAAAATGAGTTGTGGTGTGACAAATGAGAAAGGAAAAAAGGAGATGAAAATTTTGAAAACTTTGAAAAAGAAAATTCAAAAAGAATAATGCTTGAAAAGGTTGAAAAATCACCACACTCATACAAATGCATACAAAAGAGGTGAAAGAGAGGAAAAGAAAGGAAAAGCAAAAAAAGAGTGAAATAGGTGAATGATGGAGCCAATGTATGTAGTGCCAAGGAAGGATAATTCACTTAAAAAGATCCCATATTTATCATGTTCAGCCCTAAAGACTACATTACAATCCACATCAAGTCCTATAGTGATCCTAATCTGACCATCTGATAGACTGAAGTAGAGAAAATAAGGGCAAGCATATGGTATCTGATACACAAAACTTGGAACTTCTTTGTGAGAGTGAGAGCCTTGCTTGTTTAGTGCTATGTCATATCTATTACTATATCTGTGAGTGGGGACTTCATTTACTGTGAGGGTACATGGTTTATGTTTAATTTTACCAGTGGTCTATGTGAAAAGCATCGGTGATGACTTGATTGCCTGTTAATAGCTAGATGACATGTCTTGATCCCTGCTTATCATGTTTTGTGATTGCTTGTAGTACATTAGTTGATATTGGTTCATGGAAGAAGGTTCAAAAGTTGTTGAATTTATAGTGCAAATTTTGTTTGGTATTAGTTGTAGTCTCCTAGGTTTATTTTCTAGTTGAGCGTTGTGTTTAGTTTTTTTTTTCTTTGCCTGAGGACATGCAAAAGTCTTAAGTTGAGGGTGTTGATGTGATGTGAGTTTACAGCACTTTCGACGCTCAATACTAAGAAAATAGCATGAACTTAGATGTGTTTATAAAAAATATATAAGGCATTTTTTTCTTTTATTACAAGTATGTGGAGCAAGAATGTGCAAAAGAAGCTTGAAAGTACGAAAAATGAGCTAAAGTCACAATCTCGATACGATCCATATGTTGATATACAGTAGTGCGGGAATCGTGGTTTCGGATGGCTGGATTGTGAAGAATGCAACCTACGACTCTCGGTCTGGCCCAGCGCAACCTTTGGTAGTCTCCTAGGTTTTATTTTTCTAGCCCAGAGCGTTGTGTTTAGTTTTTTTTTTCTTTTCTTTCACGAGGACATGCAAAAGTCTTAAGTTGAGGGTGTAGTTATGATGTGAGTTTTACGAGCACTTTCGCGCTCAATACTAAGAAAATAGCAATGAACTTAGATGTGTTTATACATACTAAGAAAATAGCATGAACTTAGATGTGTTTATACAAATATAAGGCACTTTTTATTTTATTACAGGTAAGTATTGGAGCAAGAATGTGCAAAAGAAGCTTGAAAGTACAGAAAATGAGCTAAAGTCACAATCTCAGTACGAGCCATATGTTGATGGTATGAGCCGTACTGAGAATCGTGAAAAGTTTCAGATGGATGGATTGTGAAGAATGCAACCTACGACTCTTAGTACAAGCCGTACAATACTGGTAGGAGTTGTAGTTTGATTCGTGGAAATATTCAGAAGAATTACACAAAGTCAAACTCCTGATATGGATGGAACTACGAATCATGACAACAAGGTAAGAATCATAACAGGAGCAGTGGTGATCTTCAATGGATTTTCAATGCTAAGCAAAACTTCAGACAGTACGAGTTGTGGCAGAAAGGTACGAGTCATACCGCAACACTCGTGAATAATTTCAGAAAAAGTCAGAGTTCTCAGAGCCAGACCATGGAAGCCAATCACGACTGGTAGGAAGCATTTACGAGTCATACTGAGTCCCAACACTTAGCCAAATTTCAGCAAGCCAAGGACTTACGGATAGTAGGAATGACCCATACAATCCTGCTACGGGTCGTATGATTAGTCTGGCTCAGGCGGCGCCATTTGTGGAAAATCACCCTATGAGAGTGCGGCCATTTATAAAGAGAGGATGAAGATTTACCATGATAATAAGATTGCAAAAGGGGAGTTTAGCACAGGAAATTTGGTCCTACTGTTCAACTCAAGGCTCTGGTTGCACCCTAAAAAGTTAAAGTCTAGATGGATGGGACCCTACAGAGTGGTACATCTGTCCCCATACGATGCAGTGGAACTTGAGAATAAATAAGAAAAAAGGTTCAAAGTGAACGGGCAAAGAATAAAGTTATATCTGGGGGAAATGGATGAATTTTGAGGAATAGAGGTAGTATACCTTGATGATGCCTGAAGAGTCACAAGAGTCACATCGTGCCGCTATGTTAAATTAGGTGTTGCATGAGAGGCAACCCATGAATGGTGAAGTCTGAGTAGCGACAGGTATGTTCCCTTACCTCTGTTCTTGTAGTTCATGCTTTCGGGGAAGAAGAAAAATTTTCAAAAAGGGGAGCGGGTGAACTTCTATTTTTTGGGGGTTTTGGATTCCTCTGAGGGTTTTTCTTGTCGTGTTTCTTTTTCCTCGCGCATGCTATCTAGTAGAACCAACACGTTTAGTATTTTATTTTCTTATTTTGTGATTTTTGTTAAATTAAAAAGTGGCTTAGGAGTACTCAGCCAATAAAAGTGCACTAGTTTTGGATTTCTTGAAAAAATTGACCCATGTTTAAAAAATTATATGCATTAGCTGTGTACTTGTGATTGCATGCATGATTTTGGTGGATATTTTGATGTCATTTAGTGTATTATCATGAGTGGTCTTTTTAATCCATGCATAAACCGGATAGGTAAAGTGAATATAAGTCATGTTCCATGAGTGAGTGAGGTTTGATACTTAGTTCAATACTATGTTAAAGATCTAGAACTTTTCCTGGTTGGTCTTTACATAGGTTAAGGATGGTTGATTTGGATATGATCATAGGCCATTTTTGTTGAGCTCACTTTTAGCATAAATGAACCTACCAAAATCATATTACTCTCTTGATCCCAATTTTGAGCCTTTAATAAACCATTTTTCTTTGATTAATCGATGAACCGTACCCATTTTTTATAATGAACCTATTTTGGACCTGGTCCCTCCTTGGACATTGTGAATATCAATATAGGCAAAATGCCTAAGTTGAGGGTGGCTAGAGTAGGGGTGCAAAATAGTGGGAACGTGGAAAAGGGCGAGAAAAGAGAAAAGCTAAAAAATGAGGTGTGGTGTGACAAATGAGAAAGAAAAAAAAAGGATATAAAAATTTTGAAAACTTTGAAAAAGAAAATTCAAAAAAATAATGCTTGGAAAGGTTGAAAACACACCACACTCATACAAATGCATATAAAAGAGGTGAAAAGGGAGGAAAAGGAAGGAAAATCAAAAAAAGGGTGAAATAGGTGAACGATGGAGCCAATGTATGTAGTGCCAAGGAAGGGTAAGTCACTTAAAAATATCTCATATGTATCATGTCTAGACTTAAAGCCTACATTACAAGCCGCATCAAGTCCTATAGTGATCCTAATATGACCATCTGACAGACCGAAGCAGAGAAAATAAGGGCAAGCCTATGGTATTTGATACACAGTACTTGGAACTTCTTTGTGAGAGTGAGAGTCTCGCTTGTTCAGTCCTATTCCATATCTGTTACTATATCTGTGAGTGGGGACTTCATTTGCTGTGAGGGTACATGGTTTATGTTTAATTTTACCAGTGGTCTGTGTGAAAAGCATCGGTGATGACTTGATTGCCTGGTAATAACTAGATGACATGTCTTGATCCTTGCTTATCATGTTTTGTGATTTCTTGTAGTACATTACCTGATATTGGTTCACCGAAGAAGGGTCAAAAGTTGTTGAATTTATAGTGCAAATTTTGTTTGGTATTGGCTGTAGTCTCCCAGGTTTATTTTCTAGTTGAGCGTCGTGTTTGAGTTTTTTCTTTTCTTTGCCTGAAGACATGCAAAAGTCTTAAGTCGAGGGTGTTGATGTGCTGTGAGTTTAAATCACTTTCAACACTCAATACTAAAAAAAATAGAATGAACCTAGGTGGGTTTATACGGATATAAGGCACTTTTTCTTTAATTACATAAAAAATAAGTGTTGGAGCAAGAATGTGCAAAAGAAGCCTGAAAGTGCAGAAAATGAGCTAAAGTCATAGTCTCAGTACGAGTCGTATATTGATGCTATGAGCTATACTGAGAACCGTGAAAAGTTTCAAATGGATGGATTGGGAAGAATGCATCGTATTTGATGGTACAAGCCGTACTGAGAACCGTGAAAAGTTTCACATGGATGGATTGTGAAGAATGCAACGTACGACTCTCAATACAAGTCGTACAACACTGGTATGAGTCATAGTTTAAGTCATGGAAATATTCAGAAGAATTGCACAAAGGCAGACTCCTGATACGGATAGAACTATAAATCGTGACAACAAGGTACGAATCATAACAGGAGCAGTGGTGATCTTTAGTGGATTTTCAATGCTAAGCAGAACATCAGACAGTACGAGTCGTGGTTGGAAGGTATGAGTCGTACCGCAACACTCGTGAATAATTTTAGAAAAAGTCAAAGTTCTCAGAGCCAGACCACGGAAGCAACTCACGACTCGTAGGAAGCATGTATGAGTCATACCAATGCCCAACACTTAGCAAAATTTTAGCAAGCCAAGGACTTATATACAGCAGGAACGACCCGTACAATCCTGCTACGGGTCGTACGATCAGTCGTGGCTCAAGCGGCACCAGTTATGGAAAATCACCCTGTTAGCTTAGGAAAACAATGCTTATGTCTGTATAAAGACCTTTTATATTTTATTTTTAGTAGAGAACGATAGGGAACATTAGAGAAAAGTGAGATAGGCGTGAAAACGATAGAGATTTGAGGGAAAACATAGAATTGAGTTGATTTACTTGTGATCAACCTTTTCTTGGATTCTTTCTTGATCTTTATAAATTGTTATTGAGGTTTTTTTTATATAATCAAAGAAACTTTTCTCTCATCTACGATTGTAAGTATTGAATTATGTATTTAATTATAAATGCATATCACAACCTTGAAACTATGAGAGGCTAAAACCTCCATAGCTAGGGTTGTGGGAACCATGGTGGATTAACGAGCTAGGGATACACAAAAGTGATTCAAAATCAATTCAAAACACTTGTATTATATTATCTTCATGCTTTAACATTTTTTAACGGTGTACAACATTAAGACTTGCCTGAATTCTTTACTTGCTTGAGCCTAGAGAGGTAGATTAGGAAAAGAGAATTACAACAAAGACTTGACCTTGATGATCATTGTATTAACTTGAGTTGTGGTCGCGGGATAGTTAAATTTGGAACTTATTGGTAACGGATAGTTTGAAATGGCTCATGAGACCTGACTCGGTGATTGAGTATAGTCATCCAATAGGGACGAACCAGTCGTTTGGATGAACCTTAGTTATCATTTCTACAAGTAAGCATTGGTATGATCACGTGTGTATAACCTAAGTAGTTATGAGTCCATGGGAAACACAAACCCTAGTTATTCTTCAATCTTGATTTGCATCATAATTTCAATTGTTGTTTTAATTATTATTTTATTAAATCCCCCAAATAGGAGTAACTAACCAACAAGTTCACTTACTGGTATTAGTCTAGATCTTGCATATTCCCTGTGGGTTGACCCCAACCTCTTTGTTGGGTTCTTTATTGAAAACGTTCGCTTCATACTTCAGCAGGAGGTGTGAGTTTGAGCTTTATCAGCACTTTTACTTTAATTTCAAGAAAAATATGTGTTGGAGCAAAAATGTGCAAAGGAAGCTTAAAATGCAGAAAAAACAACCAAGTACAAGTCTTAGTACAAGTCGCACTAAGAACCGTGGTGAAAGGAAGAAGGCTGAATTAAGAGGAAGGAGACATATGACTCTCAGTACGAGCTTTACCAAGATTGTACGAGCCGTAACTAGAGTCTTGGTATTGTGCAGAGAAATTTGCACAAAGGCATTCTCTTGGTACAGATGGACTCACGGATCGTAGCACCAACATACGACCCGTACCATGTGTCGTGGTAAACTTCAAAAGATTCTTCAATACTTAGTAGAAATTTAGACATAACAAATAGTACGAGTTGTAAGAGGAAGGTACTAGTCGTACCACAACACTCGTGCAAAATTTCAGAAGACGTCAGAGTTCTCAGGGCCAAACCATGGATGCAATATACGACTCGTAGGACTGTGGTACAAGTCTTACCAGCTTGCCAACACTTAGACAAATCTGCAGCATCCAAGGATGTACAACAAGCAGGTATGACCCGTACAATCTTTCTATGGGTCGTAGGTCCAGTCGTGACACAGTCAGCACCAGATATGGAAAATTCCCTGTTAGCTTAGGAAAAGGTTTCTAATGTCTGTATAAATAGCTTTTATGATTTATTTTAGTTAGAGAAAAGAGAAACGAAGTAGTAGACGTGTGAAGAATATTATTTGTGAATTTTTATCAAGTTTTAGAGAGCAATTCTTGGGATCAAATTCTTGATTTCATCCATTGTTCTTGAGATTGTTTGTTGATATTCAAATCTAGTTTTCTCCAAATTGTTGTTGTAAGTATTTAATTATGTGTTTGTCTGTGAATTCAAATTGTAATCTTCCAACCATGAGAGGCTAAAACCTTCATAACTAGGGGTTGTCGGAACTATGGTGGATTAACAAAATAGGGTTACAGAAAAGTGATTAAAAACCAATGATAAAAGCTTGTATTGCATTCTCTTCATCATTAAACATTTCTTAATGGTGTACAACTTTAGGACTTGCCCGAATTCTTTACTTGCTTAATCCTAGAGAAGTAGAGATTAGGAAAAGAGAATTACAACAAAGCCTTGGTCTATATGATCATTATATTAACTTGAGTTGTGGTCGCAGGATAGTTAAATTTAGAACATATTACTAACGGTTAGTTTGAAATCGCTCATGAGACCTGGCTCGATGAACCCTAGTTATCAGTTCTACAAGTAAGCATTGGGATTGATTACGTGTGTATACCCGAAATAGTTATGAACCCATGGGAACACTTACCCTAGTTGTTCAAATCTTGATTTAAATCACAAATATAATCTTGTTTTGATATTGTTTTCTTTAAATCCCCCAATTTGGAGATAAATCACCAACAAGTTCAATTATCGGCATTAGTCTAGGTCTTACCTTATTCCCTGTGGGTTAGATCTCAACCTTTTAGTTGGGTTCTTTATTGACAACGTTCGCTTCATACTTTTCCAGAAAGTGCGAGTTTGAGCGTTATCAACTTTGCAGGCACAATTAGGTACCAGATTAGATTTGAGTACAGCCTTCCATCTGCAGATAGAAGGGCAGTCGGAAAGGACCATTCAGGTGTTAGAGGACATGCTCTAGGCTTGTTGATAGATTTTGGCAGATATTGGGATAAATTCTTACACCTGGCACAGTTTACTTACAACAACAGTTATAATTCAAGCATTGGCATGGCGTCGTTTGAAGCTTTGTATGGGAGGAAATCCAGGTATCCAATTGGATGGTTCGGCGCATTTGAGGTGAGACCCTTGGGAACCGATTTACTTAAAGAGTCCCTAAAAAAGATTCAGGTAAGTCAAGAGCGTCTAGCAGCTTTCTAAAGCAGGCAAAAGAAGTATGCAGACAGGAAAGTGAGAGATATGGACTTCATGGAAATGGAGCAAGTGCTACTCAAGGTATCCCCCATGAAGGGGATAATGCAGTTTGGTAAGTGGGGCAAGCTCAACCCGAGATACATTAGGTTGTTTGAGATTCTCCGACATGTTGGCGAAGTGGCTTATGAATTAGCACTACCGTCAGGACTGTCCGAAATATATCCCACCTTTCATGTTTCCATGTTGAAGAAATACCATGGATATGGGTCATACATAATTAAATGGGACTTAATGTTGGTGGATGAGAAATTTTCCTATGAGGAAGAGCCTGTAGCGATAATAGATAGAGAGGTTCAAAAGTTGAGATCGAAGGAGATTACAATGATAAAAGGTCCAGTTGAAAAATCATCTCATAGAGGAAGCCACTTGGGAGACCGAGGCCGACATGCGGATCAAATACCCTCAATTATTTTTGAAATCTGATATGCTCTCTTCCTTTCTTTTTAAGGCCATTTGGGGATGACTGGTATTTTAATTGGTATCTGATATAATGACTCATACGTCATTACAAGAAAAATAGGCTTAGAACACTCTAACTGGCCTAGATGGTGGATAGAATGGTGTTAATGTGAGAGATAGTGAAAATTTCGATGTTGGGGAGTGGGTTGAGAGCAAGATTGGGAGCTACTGGTTATGGGGGACCACTATAGAAGTGGAATTTCCATTGTAGAGAGATCATCATAACGGTCAGAGTCCCGTTGTAACAGACTTGGAGAATCACCGTTGGCTCTGTTGTAGCGGTGTCCTGACCATTGTAGCGAGTTCACTGCAGTGGAAAAGTGACCACTACAGCGGATGAAGGGAATCAGAAAGTGGAATTTTAGGGGTTATACCTCATTATTTCCAAAGCATGAACTCCCAAAAGCTAGAGGGGATTTTCCCCTAGAGCAGTTTAATTTCACTTCTCTAGGTAAGAGACTCAATTTACTCCATCTATGGTTCATTACTTAACACCTAGTAATTAAGAAGGACCCTTAATGGAGATTTTGCTAGCAAGAGAACCCTAGGTTGGTAGAAGTAGGGCTGAATCATGGGAAAACTAATGGGTGTTGATTCTAAGTTTAAAAAGGGAGTAATGATCACTTCCTAATGTGTAGTTCTTATAGAACATGGTTCTTATAGAAATTTAGACCTAAAACTAGGTGAAATTGAGATTTTACCCTTAAAGTTTCCTTAAAGAGGGTTTGAGGGAGTAATGGTTAAGAATTGAGCCATGGGTAGAATAGGGTGGGTTTGAATTTCCAAAACCCTTGTGTTGGTAGTAGACTATTGAATATTTTTTAGTCTCTTTTTGTTAGATTTTGAGCGTTCAGAAGCATTGAGGAAAGGCAAGGCTCTAGTAGAGTGATTGTCATTTGAATCCTCCAAATTGAGGTAGGTTATGGTTTAGAAGGATTTAGATTCTATATAATGACATGTATGTATGTGGAATGATAATATGTTAGATTGGTCCAAGACATTAGTTTTTTGTGATAATTTTCCTGTTTAATTCAATCCTGAAGTGAATTTGATATCATGTTATTGCTAGTGAGATGTATAATTGATGTTTGAGATGGTATATGTATTCTTTCAAATTGTCATAAAAGTGAATGATGAATTGTTAGATAATCGAGTTGAGTGAGATAACATGAGATCTCCTAAAAGTCATAACAACGGTCTTATTGATGGTATATTTACTATGAGATTGAATGTGGATAATATGAATATCTTGAGATGAGTGGCTCATGCCCGATAGGACATCCAGGCAAGCAAAATTGACTAAGTGGCTTGTTTCCAAGGGGAGTATTCGGATAAGCATATGAGTGGGAGCGGGTACCACGCTGGTACAGTACATGGATTTCTAGAGTCCCCTGCAGGTCATGACTAGAAGGGCAGAAATAAGACCCTCTAACATGTGTGTATATCAAAATTTAGTGACTGGGTGCTCATGATGATGTGAGGAGGTGTGTGCCAGACATTTCACCATTTATTGTATTATTTGATTTACTGTAATATGGTGAGATTTGGACTGTGTATGTGTACCTAGTTGAACTGAACTTGTGGTCATGTGTGTGCAGTCTGAATAATTGAGGCTCTGAAATGACTTGTTGGAAAGAATGTGTAAAAGAGAAATCGTGATTGAGTTGTGAAATCTTTGAGAATAATTTATTTTATACCTTATGTGGTTACATACATCTATCATTGTTAATGACTGTGAAATGCATGGATGATTACATTGATGTATAGGTTGTAAAAGTTAGAGGAATAATGAATGTGCAGCTAAGTCGAGCTACTGTCAATGCAGTACTACTTCAACGGAACTTGTTCTGCCTGAGCGAGACCGCTACAGCGATGGCCCAATCCAGTGAGCAGGCCGGTTAGAACCTGAGTAGAGGTAATGTCTAAAATGAGTATGGCTATGTATGAATGATGTTCTAGGTTAATTGCATATTATTGTCTGTATGTATGTATGTTATTATGTACGGTCGGCCGAAGATGCCTACTAGTATTGTGTTTCATATTGACGCTACTCCTGCACTTCTTTTCTGAGTGCAAAATTCGATCCTGGAAGTTCCTCTCGACCTCATCTTTAGGGTAGCAGCAGACTATTTAAAAGGTGAGTGACGTTGGATGTATTGTTCTACTTCTCCTCCAAAGATGTCTATCATCTGGACATTTACAGTTTTATTTATTTTTGTGTTTGAATCAATCTTAGACAATATTGAATAGACGTCTTAAAGTGCATGAAAATCAAGTTCTCAGAATACTTTTATAGGAGTTGGTTTTTGATTTCTTTAATGTTATATCGATGACTTGTTCCTTTATTTTCAAAAGTGTTATATTCAGTCTGAATGTTGCGACTTCTAGGGGTAATAGTTGAAATTAGTTGGTTCGTCCACCGGGATTAGTGTGGATGTCAATCACAGTCATTCGGGTCGTGATAGTAGGGGAGTTTGAGAGATTAGAATGTTGGTATCACATCCTATTATGGTAAAGTTAAGGATCATAGTAAACTCCTTTTATCACCAAACCATGGGCTATTTGAATGATACAAGATACAAATCGATATAACTATAGGAATTATGATAGCTAAGTAGCATGAGGATTTGATAATTACCCTAAATGTTAAAGAGACTATTCTCCAAGTTATGAACAATCAGAAGTAAAAGAGTGTCAATATGATGCTTCAGAATAGTAAACTAAATGAGGAAGCTCCATAATGAAATAAATTTTAACTCAAGGCATGGAACAGATGCAATTTGAATATCGAGTTTAATCTTGTAAGTCAGAGGCAGGGAAAGATTCAAAAGGGAATGCTTATAAAAGTTTGAATGTTTGTAATGTTTATGATATTTAATTTGTCCCAAGAGAAATAAAAATATACTATGAGCTTATAAAAAGTTTAATGGAATAACTTGAAGGAAAAGTGTCATAAGGATCATACTTTAGTGCCACATTATCAAGGAAAATGAGAACTTAGAGGATTAAAGTCAAAACACGGAAATTGTAATGTATAATTTGAAGTAAGTACTACCGAAATACAGATTGAGTATACTAAGGAATGACTAATAGGCCTATGAACTGCTTATATTAGTTATAAGCATTACCAGTCAATTACAGAAAGAAAGTGGGTTAACTTTATAAGATTTCAAACCCCTTGATTCAAGATATCCCCAACTTATAGTCATCAGGTATAAGATATGCAACCAGATGAATTATCCAAAAAATGCTACTTCAATATGGAGAGTTTACAAGGAAGATTGTTCGACGAACTACCATATTAATTGATACGGTAATTTGACATAAAGCCAATATGAATGGGAAAATAGATTTCCAACCGATTAATTAAATATTGAAAAGATATCGGAAGCTAAGGAGGAAGTAAAGAAGTTATATTAATCATACTTGTATGTTTATATGACCTCTAAGTGTTCTCACATGTCACGCACTAATCGATATAATGAGATGGTAGAACTCAGAATAAAAATAAAACAACTTAGAAGTATAAGAAATAAGGTATTGTACAAGCGAAAATGTAGGTCGCTGATCAGCTGGTTTATTTTAAGAAGTGAAAATAATATATCAATCTATATTATATTAAAAGTGTGAAG
>JACEIK010000395.1:367177-395386 GCA_018107945.1 Datura stramonium | reverse complement strand
AATCTTTTCTTTATTTTTATTTATACTCTTCAACTATAATTTTACACTTCAAAAATTGACTCATCTCCTCTATTTTTATTTAAAAAATACTAAAAATTGAGGGACTGCGTCGGTTTTCTTAAAAAAATAATTTTTGCATAAAAAATCAAAGGACAACCGACCTAGTGTAATACCCTGAAAGTCCCTAAGATTATACCCGAGGGTTGAAATAAAAAAATTAGGAAAATCTGCACCAGATCACGGAACGACTCGTCAGGTGACTCATCAAGTCACTTGGCGGATTGTTTGAGTGACCCATCAAGAGGTGCTACACTGGCGAAGACTCGTTGCCAGGGGGTCACTACGGATGGTGTGACGACTCGTGGTGTGACCCAACAAGTCGTTAATAGTCCCGTTGTGTGTTGAGTAAGTGGCAGTCCAGGAGACTTAATGGGTGAAGGAATGAGTCATGGTGTCACTTCACGACTCATCAAGTGGGTCGTTGTCAGGGTGGCTAAGAAAGGAGGATGGAACTTCCAGTAGTGACGACGAGTACAAGCGACGAATTGTCATTCCACCTAACAACCCTTCAAGTCCTCCGTTGGTTAGGAAGTTCATATTTCAAGGGAGATTCCAGTAAAGGAAACGAGTGAGGACCACAAGTCGTCAGTGGATCCAACAACTCGTTAGGTTCCTCGTTGGGACTAGCATGAACACTTTTTCAGGTGAATTATTAAGGGAATTTTCATAATTTTTCATCTCCTAAGTCCTAAATTACGTCGTTTTAAGACCCGAAAGAAATGTTTCAAGGGAGTTTAACCTATTCTAACATGCAAAGTTTATAAATTCCTTTTGAAGATCAAGCCTGAATCCCTCAATTTCTTCTCCGATTCTCTTGGGCTTTCAAAGTCAAGTTGAGATTCAGCTTACCGGGTATATAGGGTGATGTCGCCCAAGCGCATGCGGTCGTCAAGTAATAAAGGACTGAAAAGCCCGATTATCGTACTCACAAAGACTTGTCAATTCAATCGTTATAAGGATATCACTTTAATTTCGCTATTCTACAAAATAGTTAAAATGAAGATTGGTTGGAGAAATTAATCTATCAAAACTTTAAATATAAATTTAACTAAATCCGATTGTAAGCTTGATTGTATTTCGATGATGATGAGAGTCTAGGGCAATGGCACTTGATTGGTTTCAAGTTGAGTTTTCAAGATGTAATTACACTAGTAAGATTCTTCCTATGTTGTTAGTTACAAGTTACTATCCCATTTCTTGCCACTATCCCTAGTGTCCAAGAACTATTTCATGAACCCTAATGCCTATATTCCTATGGTCACAGGAGAATAATGAAATGACGATTATGCCTACTTGTATTTCAACTAAATGGGGTTGAAGGGTATATCCCTATCCTCAACGACAACTTCTATCCTATCACCAATGGGTTCAAGGGTCTTTGAATTCCCATTCTATATTTATGTTTAACCTTTTGATTCCGCTTTTCAAGTTCAATCGAAAGCCAATAGTTACTTACAAGGTGATCAATCTCATAAATAATAAATTAACATAAATAAATACAAATAACCATAATTGAAGAATCGAAACCAGATTAAATTAGTCTTTCAAACATTCAATCATCCACCATGGCCACAACCCTAGAATATAAGTTTAACCACTCATATACGAGCGAAAAAATAAATACTTAGACATCATCATGCAAAAATACAAGTAAAGAAGAGAAAATCTTAGTGTAGAACTTTGTCTTCCTTCCAAACGGCTTACAAGCCTCCATAAATGAACTACATAATATAAAAATGATTATACTGATAAAACATGCTTAACAAATGACCTAAGACTTATATTTATATTTGAGCCTTCAAATGACTTTTCTTCCCTCCAAAACTTGGCTTTAAAATCAATATTTTCTGCCTTGAAATGACCCTGGCGCGTTGCTCCCTCTATCTCACCACAGACTTACTCAAATTTTCAATAATTTCAGCTCCGGATAGGCCTTGGCGGGCTGCCCCCTCTATCTCGCCAAGGTGTTCGTCAAATTTCTCTAAGTCTGGACATCACTGGCGCAGGGCGCCACTCATCTCACTAAGATTTTTGAAGTGCAATTCTCTAAAATTCAAGGAGCGCCAGCCATAGCACCGACCTGAAGTTTTGTTCTCTGAAGTTCGGGACTTGGTGCAGGGCGCCAGCCATAGTACCAGGCCCTTTAACTCCTCGAATCTTCACCCGTTGAATCATTTTGAGTCCATTTTGCTTAGTTTTTTTCTCAAATCAACTCAAGTCATTTATTAGCATATAAAACACACACACTCATGAATTTAAGCATAAATTAAGGAATATGAACTCAAAACATGAACAAATATGGAAAAAATATGGCAAATGGGCATAAAAAATATGCCCAACATCACCACCCTACACTTAAACTATTGTTCGTCCTCAAACAATCCTTAAAACACACCTAAACTCATGTTTGACCATCACACTTGACAACTCTATCAACTCATACTCAACCAACTAGCATGGAGCATACATAAGGTGGTTTATCATAAGCAACACAATTTCATCAAGCACATATGAAAGTTTCACAATCAAGAGCACACAACCTGTATAAATGACTCATCTTTTCAACACAAAGGCCAACATGATTAAATTTGACACATGCAACAAGTGGTACACCTAATTAGATCTCTTGTGCCCCTCACTCTTAGTGATGTTCCTCTCTCAAATTCATCAATGTAAATACATGGAACACAATGAGTAACACACACTCAAGCTCACAAATGATGTGATGCACATATGTAATATACCATAGGCTTGCCCTTCATGTACGTTAAGACTACCTAATTGCTTTAAGAGATTAAGATCACAAGGTCTTTTCTTAATTGTAATGTCTGCTCAGGGATGGGTAGGAATGATATTTCTTTTATAGTTACTACCACCCTAAGCACTTTTAAGACATCTTTCACTTTTAGTTGTCCACCACTTTTTCCTTGTTGTTCTCCTTTCATCTACTCACCCTTGACTTTTCTTTTCATGCCCCATTTTTTACTACTTGACTACTAGTTTCCTACTCATAGAATAACTAAGGATTTTGCAATTAAAGCTCTCTCTTTTTATTTTCCTAGAAGCAAGTAGACAACACAATTTTATGGGCACCCCTTCTTCTCACTTTTCTTTTCTTACCATAATTTTTTTTCCTTTACCATTATACTTCGGTGGAACTTTACTTTCAAGTATCAAAGTGCTTAAGACTACTTTGGATCAATAAGTCTGAGGTCTCACAAAAATAATGGATTAAGCTATTTTCATGGCTAAGAAAGAATAAAGCTTTAGGCTCAAAGGGGGTTAACTAGGGAGAATGATTAGGAGGGTAAATAAATATAGGAAAAACATGGCTTTTTACAAAGAAATGCCTTGGTCACCTCTCAATTCCCTACCAACTAGTTATCCTACATATACTAAGTCAAATTCTAGATGCTACAATATATATGCACAAAACAAAATAGCTCATCCCTCATAGCAACAAGAATCTAATCAGTTTCTACAGCTACACCTTCACACAATCATATTGAATGACAAGTTTAATTCATTATTAAGCCGTAAGGATATGTTGAGTCAAATTAGAGAGATATGTGTGTCTCTCATGGATCCTCACTCAAGCAATCAATATGACCACTCTATTTACTCCAGCATAGTAGTTAAGCAGAATATCAACAAGCATACAAGCGGATGACCTACGATTCAATCCTAAAAAATAAAAATAATGAAACAAATATTCCCTTAAGATGGTCGTCATCCATCTATCATAGGGAAACGTCATTACTTTACGACTACAATGACTCAAGCAAAATTAAAAAATTGACTCCAAAATAAATCAACCAAAAATAACATAGTCAAGACGAACAACAAGTCACAATATCTCACGCTTCCAAGTCAACATCACCATACTAGCTATTACAACCCATGACCTACGAATCATCAAGGTACTACTATAAGGAATAACATAATAATTCTACGACCTACTACAAATATAGCAATTAAAGAAAAATAGAAATCTATCTTTCCTCCACCCCATACTTAAAAAGGTACACTGTCCTCGTTGCACACACAATAATATAATAAAGAAGGAGAAAAAGAACTTACTAGGTTGCTAAGCATCATTCTCGAGATTGTATTTCTCATCTTCGTCAGCATCATCATCTTCGTCATCAACCTGCATGGTGCCCGTAGAAGCATCATCCTCCTCATCCATATCTAGGTTTTAAACACCGTCAGTAAGGATCGTGGCCTCATCATCATCAAGCGGCTCTTAAAGGATGGGCCCACTCGACATATCAACATAGCACTTTTTGTGAGCAGGTACCGTGCCTCTAAAGCTGTCATCTCCTCTGCAATGGCGGGTCGATGTCCTAGCCTCAGTTGTAGATTTATAATCCCAAATATACAATCCTGCCAGCTCTCGTCATGAGCCTGACGAGCAACTATAGTAAGAAAAGGGCCTGTGGAAAGGAAAACCTTCTTCACCTTTGCAACATCCATCATCTTTCTAGCCAAATGTCCTCCTATAGGTAAGATAAGGTCTGCATCCTCCTCCTCAATACCTTCCTCCCACAAAAACATGGTTAAGAGACTACCGTGACAATATTTCAATCTATAATTATCCCGTGATCTTCTCATATTGTCATAAATCACAACACCAAAATTGATCGGTATCCCCTTCATCAACATGTACACCAAGACAATCCGCTCTCGTGTCACCTCTGTCATATGTGTCCCAGGGAGAAAGATAACACACACCAACTTCACCCATACCTTTGGCTCCTTATTCAGATAAGCAAAAGCAAGTGTGGAATGAGTGACATTTTGATCCCTCACCCTATAGGTGAATGAGTGCTCACCACATAGAGTGTGAAAGATGTCTCTGTATGGAGGCTTCTCCAGAAAGATGAAATACCCCAAAGGGTCTTTAGCAGGTGTCTTTAAGAAGGCATTGAACCTTTTAGCTATGAATCGCACCACCTATCCTTTGATTTTTACCTAGGTGCTCTCTCCAAATGAGGTATCCCAATTTGCATAGAACTCTCTCACCAAGTAAGGTTGCACCTCTCTGACTCATTAAAGACGTAACCAACTCCCAACTCACGTATCCTATTCCGAATGGCCGGGAACTCAAGTGCCAAGCGGTTCTCATCCATCCAATTCTCAAGTGCATACTTGGCTTCTTTTTGAGTGTTGAACCAAGTAAGACCATGAGACTCTACCATTTTTGCTCCAAATCTCCTCATGGGACGGCTTTGAAAGCTGAAGAACTAGCCCCCTTTTTACCTTTTCTAGTCCTCTTGAGACTTGGATCCGCAACAACCACCTCCTTTTCTTTTGATGCTATGGTACCTAACAAGAAAAAATCAAGAACTTTACAAATTAGCTTGTGAATAAAATGGCTAACTAACTAAGTGTTGGAGGAGCAAAATCCACCCCGCACTTAATTTGCTAGCACACTTGTGAGAATTTGTCAAATAGGATACTCAAGACTTCCCCCATCATCATCCAATCTTAACAATTTGCAATATTCTCTAACTCCGACTACAACAATGTTCATGGATTTTTTTTCTTTTCTACTTTCCTCTAACTTTAACTTTTTCAAGATTGCCTCAACTAGGTCATCCCTCTCACTTTCTTCCTCCAATTCATAATTCAAGTCATTCATGTATGGAAGTAGCAATTTTTAATTTGATCAACAACCAATAAGCAATTTAATACCATCCAATATGAACTTATCAAGAATTTTAACAACTCAAGCATTATTCACATTCAAGAATTTAAGACTCATGTATTTTCTCTCTCTACAATTAATACTTTTACCCACCACTATTCAAGACTTAAATTCATCAACAGCCATCATCCCACAAGTTCAAATCACCATATTCACCAAGAATTCAGCTATCTAACAAAGATACATGCTATCATGGAAGAATTTAAGACATTAAGCTCATATAACCCAAAACATAAAATTCAATATTTTTCACCGACAACGGTGATTTGGATTCTAAATCTTGGAGGAGAAGGGGGTGGGAGCATGCTTTCATCATTGTCTAACCAAGAGAGAATAAATATACTTACTTGAGTTTAAGATGAGAGTTTCATCAAAGCTTTTGAGAAGACAACAATGGAGGGGAGAGGGGAAGAGGAAGTTACAGCTTAAGAGAGAGAGAGAGAGAGGAACTTTTTGCTTTTTAGTTTTTAACTTTTTGAGGGAAAAGGATGAATGGGACTTTAAATAGTGAGGTGGGGAATGGATTTTATGTAATTTTAAGGTCTTTTGAGTCAACATTGACTCAATTTTGACCAAAAATTTTCGTCCTCTGTCTCACCACAGACTTAGAAAAAAATTTCTCTAGAGACAGGAGGCTGGCGTGGCGCCCACCCATAGCCTCACCTGACAATCTTTTTCCTCTGGGATTTAACTTCTAGCGCCCCGCGCCAGGAATCTCACCCCAGACTTACACATACATGATCATAGACAAATAAAGACTTAATTCAATATGNCAATCTTTTTCCTCTGGGATTTAACTTCTAGCGCCCCGCGCCAGGAATCTCACCCCAGACTTACACTTTTTTAGCTCAATGTCCCAGCTTGTTCTTGCCTCTTACACCCTGTTCGTCTCTACAAAACAACAAAAAATATACAAAATGTTAGAAGGATGGGTTGCATCCAACCAAGCACCTTAGTTATAATCGTGGCACAATATTTTTGGGTTGTCTCTCATGCAACGCCTGGTTTAACATCGCGACACGATTATGGTCCCCGTCACTCCTTCATGCGAGTGGCCTTTGATCATACCAAGGATCTGCTAAACTCTGATGTAGCATATGTTGCTCAACAACTTGAATACAACCTCCAAATTCTCCTGTCGGCTTCACTGTCAAGTCCTCATAATGAGGTGGCATTCGTGCTGCTATGAACACTTCAAACACAACCTCTTGACCATCTACCCTCATAGACATCTTGCTTGACTTAACTTGTATGAAAGCATGATGTGATGTGAGTTTACAATATTTTCGACACTTAAAACTGAGAAAATAGCATGGACTTAGGTATATTTATATGGATATGAGGTACGTTTACTTTGTTTTCAGAAAAAATAGGTTTTGGAGCACAAATGTGCAAAAGAGGCATAAAAGTGCAGAAAATCAGCCAAGCACAACTCTCAGTACGAGTCATACCTTGATTGTATGAGTCGTACTGAGAATCGTGGTGAAAATCATAAGGTTGGAATAAAAGGAAGACAAAGTACGACTCTTAGTACGAGCTGTTACTGGAGTCATGGAAATCTTCAGAGAAATTTGCACAAGGCAATCTCTTGGTATGGGTGGAACCTACAGATCATAACAACCACTTACAACCCGTACCATGAGTTATGGTGAGCTTCAATTATTCTTCAAGACTTGGCAGAACTTCAAATACAACAAGTAGTATGAGTCGTAGGAGGAAGGTACGAGGCGTACCACAATACTCGTAAGAAGAAGAGGGCCTGTTGAAGGGGCAGTCTCCTTCACCTTTGTAACGTCCTCATCTTTCCAGCCAAGTGTCCTCCTAGTGGTAAGATAAGAACTGCATCCTCCTCAATACCTTCCTCCCACAAAAACATGATCAAGAGATAGCCGTGATAATATTTCCATATACAATTGTCCCGTGATCTTCTAATATTGTCACGAAGCACAACACCAAAATTGATTGGTATCCCCTTCATCAATATATACACCAAGACAATCTGCTCTCGAGTCACCTCTATCATATGTGTCCCAGGGAAAAAGACAACACACACCAACTTCACCCATACCTTTGCCTCCTTATTAAGATAAACAAACGCAAGTGTGGAATGAGTGTCATTTTGATTCCTTGACCTATGGGCGGATGAGTGGTCACCACATAGAGTGTGATGTATGTTTCTGTATGGAGGCTTCTCTAGCAAGATGAAATACCCTAAGGGTCTTAGCAGGTATCTCTAAGAAGGAATTGAACCTTTTAGCTGTGAATCGCACCACCCGTCCTCTGATCTTTACCTTGGTGCTCTCTTCGAATGAGGTATTCCAATTTGCATAGAACTTCCTCACCAATGTGAGGTTGCACCTCTCCATCCCATTAAAGATGTAACCAACTCCCAACTCATGAATCTTGTCCCGAATGACCCGAAACTCAAGTGCCAAGTGGCCCTCATCGATCCAAATCTCAGGGGCATACTTGGCTTATTTTTTAGTGTTGAACCAAATAATTCCATGAGGATCTACCGCTTTTGCTCCAAATCTCCTAGTGGGGACAACTTTTGAAGCCGAAGAATTAGCCCTTTTTTGCCTTTTCTAGCCCTCTTGAGACTTGGATTCGCAACAACCACCTCATTTCCTTTGATGCCATGGTACTTAACAAGAAAAAATCAAGAAATTCATAAAATTAATTTGTGAATAAAATGGATAACTAATTAAGTGTTGGAGGAGCAAAATCCACCCCACACTTAATTTGCTAGCATACTTATGAGAATTTGTCAAATAGGGTACTCAAGACTTTTCCGTTTATCATCCAATCTCAAAAATTTGCAATAGTTCACTAACTCCAACTACAATAAAGTTCATGGATTTTTTTTCTTTTCTACTCTCCTCTAACTTCAAGTTTTTCAAGATTGCCTCAACTAGGTCATCCCTCTCAGTTTTCTCCTCCAATTCATAATTAAAGTCATTCATGTATGGAAGTAGTAATTTTTAATTTAATCAACAAGCAATAAGAAATTTACTACCATCCAACATGAATTTATCAAGAATTTCAACAACTCAAGCATTATTCACATTCAAGAATTTAAGACTCATATATTTACTCTATCAACAATTAATGTTTTTACCACCACTATCCTACATAAATACAATAGAATAGAAATGTTGTCACAGTTAGTTCTCAAGCGATTCCTTCGGATCTTAGGTGCGACCTTAGGGAGATTGTTTTGGCAGCTACTCTCTTATAGTTATGTGTCCTGCTTTCCGAGTTCTAGTTCAAGGCAGGGCAGGATGGGACTCACGGGGGTTGGGGGGAGCCTTCCCCCAGGGAAAACCTAATAAGACATTCAAGAGTTCAATTCACCAACCCCCATCATCCCCTCAAGTTCAAATCACCATATTCAACCAAGAATTAAGCTATCTAACAAAGATACATGCAATAATGGAAGAATTTAAGACATTAAGCTCATAAAACTCAAAACATAAAATTCAAGCTTTTTCACCAACAATGGTGATTTGGGTCCTAAAACTTGGGGGAAAGGTGTGGGAGCATGCTTTTATCATTGTCTAACCAAGAAAGAAGAAATATACTTACTTGAGTTGAAGATGAGAGCTTCACCAAAGCTTTGGAGAAGACAACAATGGAGGGGAAAGGGGAAGAGGAAGCTACGACTTAAGAGTGAGAGAGAGAGAGGAACTTTTTGCTTTTTGTTTTCAACTTTTTGAGGGAAAAGGATGAATGAGACTTTAAATAAAGAGGTGGGGCATGGCATTTATGTAATTTTAAGGTATTTTGAGTCAACATTGACTCAATTTAACAAAAAAATTTTTCTCCAAATATCCCCTAGGGCGCCGCCGCCTCTGTCTCACCACAGACTTAGGAAAAAATTTCTCTAGAGATAGGAGGCTGGCGCGGCGTGCCACCCATAGCCTCACCTGACAATTTTTTTCCTCTAGGATTTCACTCCTGGTGCCCCACGCCAGGCATCTCACCCCAGACTTACACTTTTTTAGCTCAATGTCTCAGCTTGTTCTTGCCTCTTACGCCCTGTTCGTCTCTACAAAACAAAAAAAATACAAAATGTTAGAAGGATGGGTTGCCTCATGCCAAGAGCCTTAGATATAGTCGTGGCATGACATTCATTGGTTGCCTCCCATGCAGCGCCTGATTTAACATTGCGGCATGACTATGGTCCCCGTCATTCCTTCATGCAAGCGTACTTTTGACCATACCAAGGATCTGCTAAACTCTCATGTAGCACATGTTGCTCAACAACCTGATTACAACCTCCAGATTCTCCCGTCGGGTTCATTGTGAAGTCCTCATAATAAGATGGCATTCGTGCTACTCTGAACACTTCAAACACAACCTCTTGACCATCTACCCTGATAGACATCTTGCTTGATTTAACCTATATGACAACATCGGCGGTGGCTAAAAATCCTCTCCCCAAAATAAGGGGAACTGCTGCATCTGCCTCATAGTCTAAGATAATAAAGTCCACCGGTAGGATGAAAGGTCTCACCTTTATCAAGACATCTTCAATTATTCCTTTAGGATAGGCCAAAAATTGGTTTGTAAGCTGCAATGTCACTTTGGTAGGATGTAGTTCTCCAAGTCCAAGAGTTCTGAACAGGGATGCAGGCATCAGATTGATGCTCGCCCCCAAATCACATAAGGCAGAACCAACTTCCTTGCTCCCAATATCAGTAGGGATAGTGAATCTCCCAAGGTCCTTTAGTTTCTTGGGAATTTTGTTCTTGATCCAGAATAAACTCTTCTGTAAGAGCCACAGTTTCAAACTCAGTATGCCTCCTCTTATTGGCCACAATATCCTTGAGATTTCGGGCGTACTTTAAAACTTCCTGAAAAAGCTCCACCAATAGAATATTCACATGAACCTGCTTTAACAACCAAAGAAACTTATTACAAGTTGTGTCCTCTGTTTCTTGTTCAACCTTTAAGGAAATGGGGGAGGTGGCCTAGCTACTATAACATTTGGTTATGGGTTGCTAGACTCGCCCACCTTAGTCTTGGAACTCATAGCTTGTTCTTCATCAGCTTTTTCTTTTCTAGGGATTACCTCATCTAGCTCCTTACCACTGCGCAAGAAAATTACGCTCACATTTTTCTTGAGATTCTTTTCGGTGTTACCCGGGAGTACACCCTGTGGTCTATTATTCCTCTATAGGGACAATTGCCTCATCTGCCTCTCAAGCTCGTGGAGGCATGTTTTAAGATGTATGGGAATATTTTATACTCACTTTGAATACATATTCATGATTTCAAATTTAGAAAACTATGCTCTATTATGCAAGTTTTTTGAAAAGTAAAGTTTATGATTCATGATTTTTAGTATGATTAAATATCTAGCATGAATGAATAATTACGAATTATCCATGTATGGATCTATCATTTTAATTTATGAAGTATATTTCAAGTATGCATGATTTTAAAATTTAGGCAAGCCCACACAAGATAAGTATGTTTTTATGATTTAGCCAAGGCTAATAAGATCAGCTTATCATATGTTTTGGACTTTAGATTCCCCATGTTCAGATTTCAGACTATGCATGTGATTATGATTTTAGCTTTATTGAAAAATAATGGGAGCACTGTGCATGTTTTTGGAAGTAGTGTCTAGCGCCGAGTAGGCTTGGGGTTCCAAGGTTCCTCGGTCTCAGAACTACGCGCCAACATAGATTTATATATATACATGGAACCTCCCTTGTGAGATTCCCTTGCCCCCATAGAGGCCTTTAGCTTGATATCAATATTCATGGCAGCGCGTCCTTAACTCTAGCAAGGTTTTAGATGGCTCTGCCCACTTGAGTGTGATAGTTGGGGCATCACGTAAGCTCTATCGTGATGGTGCCGGTTATGAAAAGTCTCCCATTGTACCTCATGATTTCAGTTATTCATGTTCATGACTTATGATATTATATTTGATAGCATGTTTGGCCCAATGATCATTTTATGAGTTTTACTTATGATTTCAGCTATGACAAGTCATATGATTTCTATTTTCTCTTTGGGTCATTCTATTTAGATATGATATTCAACTTATGACTATACATGTTTTAAATTCAGATTTCAGCTTGCAGTCCTTACTCTTATAGTCTTTTGATTTATGTTTATATGCATGATTTTAGTTAATATTTACTCGCCCTACATACTCAGTACATTTCAAGTACTGACCACATACTCTATGTTGTACCGTTTCATGATACAGGTCAGGACAATCAGACTCAGTTCCATAGTTTAGCTCAATTCACGCCTGGTGAGTCCTCATCTTCCGGAGGACATTCAGTTTAACATTTTACTGTGTTATATTCAGTTTCAGACTTTAGCGAGCTAGTTGGTGTTGTTGTTCCACCAGCTCATCAGACAATAGTAGAGGCTTATCAAACATTATGTTGATTTTCAGCTTTGTCAAGTGTTGACTCTGTGTAAGATTGTATGTTATTCAGACTTTCGCTTATTCATGTTTTAGTTTATTAGATTCCTCTTTGTGATTTGCTTTTAGGTTCTATGTTCATGCCATGGGTCGACTTGGAACCAATCATAGTTCTAGGTCCCGTGTGTCGGTTCGGTGTCACAGCTCGAGTCGTGACAAACTTGGTATCAGCGCAAAGGTTTAGAGTGTCCTAGGGTGTCTAAAAGCCACGTTAAGCAGAGTTTTTTCCATAGGTGTGAAGCGCGCCACACTTATGGGGGAGAGTCTACAAGACGTTTTAGGAAATATCTCTTCTTTCATGATCTATGTCGTGCGATGAAGTATCTCTCTATTCTTCTAACTTGTGCTATACGCGATTCCAGAAATATGCCTCTACACCAAGTAAATGGAAGAAGGAATGGCAATGAAAATGGCCACGACAATGGCAATGGAGATGGGCATCAGCAAGTCCCACTAGCACAAGCCAATCCTATGCTCGAGCAGGTCACTCATGCTGAGTTTAGAGCGGCATTTCAGATGTTGGCACAAGCTATGACCGCTTAGGTCAATTAGCAGGCAGTGGCTCATATCCCTCAGAATGGAAACCAGCGGCGGCTAGAGTATGGGACTTCCTCACGATGAATCCACCTGAGTTACTGGGTCGAAAGTGGATGAGGACCCGGATGAGTTTATCGAGGAGGTGCAATAGATCACCAGATTATGGGGGTGAATAGAGAGTAGAGTGCGGATTTAGCCTCTTATCAACTGAAGGGGGTTGCTTACATATGGTACCACCAGTGAAAGGATGGTAGGGCAGTGAGAGCAATTCCCATGAGTTGGGATGAGTTTGTGACTGCCTTCTTGTATAACTTCTTCCCTAGAGAGTTGAGGGAGGCAAAGGTGAAAAAATTCTCAAGTTGAAGCAGTACCACAAAATTGTCCAAGAGTATGCCTTGGAGTTTACCCGGTTGTCCAAGTATGCGCCGAAAATGGTTGCGGATCAAAGGGCTCGTATGAGAAGGTTTGTGAACGGCGTATCAGACTCACTGGTCAAGGAGTGCAGGACTACTATGCTGAAAAGTGATCTAGACTTATCACGATTGGTTATATACGCCCAGCAGATAGAGGCGGATCAGATGAAAGAGAATGAGAGAGAGGCCAAGAGGGACAGGACAGGGAGTTACGGATAGTTTCAGCAGAGGTTCGGTGGAGGACACTGTCAGCAGTCCTACCAGAGGTCATCAGCCCCAGCGCCATCGTCAACCAGTGTTCCGTCTAGACTGAGGCGTGATTAGGGGGCATCAGGCTCCAGAGGTCAGGGGAGCAGATCAGGAGAGCCCAGCATTCCATTTTGCGGCAGGTGTGGTAAGAGGCACACCGGAGAGTACCTAGGGGGTTCGGGTGCATGTTACAAGTGTAGGAATCCTGGACATCTGCTCAGAGACCGCCCTTCAGCTAGACAGGGCCTTAGTAAAGGTCGTGACCCAGCCACCAATTCAGCAGCTCCACCAGCACACTCAGCTCAACAGGGTGCATCCACTAGTGCAGGTGGTGGTCAGTGTCAGAATAGATTTTATACCCTCTTATCTCGTTAAGAGTAGGAGGTCTCTCCATATGTGGTCACTGGTATGTTACAAGTATTCTATCTTGATGTTTATGCATTGTTAGATCCAAGGGCTACCTTATCTTTTGTGACTCCATATGTTGCTATTAATTTTGGAGTCAGTCCCAAAACACTATCAAAACTCTTCTTAGTCTGTACTCCAGTCGGCGGCTCAATTATAGCTCGACGGGTATACAGAAATTGCCCTGTCACAGTCTGTCAGAAAGTCACCTCAGTCGACTTAGTAGAGTCATACATGACCAATTTTGATGTTATCTTCGATATGGGTTGGTTGCATGCATGTTATGCCTCAGTAAATTGTATAACCCGTATGATAGAGTTTTAATTTTTGGGTGAGCCAGTCCAAGAATGGAAGGATAGTTCAGATGTGCCTGTAGGTCTCTTTCTTTCCTATCTCAAGGCCAGAAAAATGATCTCTAAAGGTTGTGTGTATCATCTAGTTTGGGTTAAGGAGTCTGAGACTCCCACTCTTCAGTCAGTTCCTATAGTGTGCGAGTATCTGGAGGTGTTTCCTAATGATTTACCAAGAGTTCCTCCCGAGCAGGAGATTGACTTAGGTATCGACCTTCTCCCTAATACGCCGCCTATATCCATACCTACTTGCAGAATGGCTCTAGTCGAGCTAAATGAGTTGAAAGAGAAATTGAAGGATCTCCTAGATAAGGGTTTCACCAAGCCTAGTAAATCCCCATGGGGTGCACCAGTTCTGTCACGCCCCGAGTCTACACCCTGGACGGGACACAGTACTTGGAGTCACAAGTAACCCCAAGTCAACTCATGGTCTATCATAACATTAGCATTCTAAGTAAACATATATATATAGCTAAAGCTTTAAAGTAAAATATAAAAACATATGAGAATGAAGCTGAATCATAAAGTTTAAAAACATCTGAACAAAACTGAAAGTCTGAAACCATGTATGTATCTGAAAGCCACTACAACTGATGAGTTGCTAGGATAAACCCCCCAGCTAACCCCAAGTCTAAGTAAACGAAAATATAACTGAATGAAATGATCTTCATTCTCGAAGGATGAGGACTCACCAATGGATACAGCTGAAACTCTTGGATAAGTCTGTTAATGGCGTTGAGACTGAGAACCTGCGGTTGTATCATGAAAAGATATAACATAAAAGGTATGCGTAAGTACTTTGAATGTACTGAGTAAGCAGGAGAAAACATAACACTGGATATAAACAACTGAATTGAGATGACATGCAATGATCAATTGAAATACTAAACTGAAATATACTGAGATGGTCGAGATGACCCTATCTGATGTTCAAAGAGATGCCCTAAGTCTGAAATACTAAATCTGAAATATACTATGGAACTGATCTGAATTAACTAATCTGAGAATAAACTGAGTTGACTAATGGGAGAGTCTATAACCGACATATAACCACGTGAGCTAGATGTGGAGTTAGATATATACACCCCATCGGTAGGACCTAATATACCTTTCTAGGGTATAAATGCATGAAATGGGTGATCATAAGTCTGGGGACATGAGGCCAATAAAGTAACCTATGGTGGTAACGTAGTTCTGGGAACCTGGGTGCGCTGGAACCCCGATCCGCTTAGTGCTAAGTCATACTCCTACTAGATATTTCTAGACTGACTAATAAGCTGATAGCTCGAAACTGGGGCCCAAGAATAAGTCAGGAATACCTATCTAGAAGCACCCTGAGAGTTTTATCGGACCATATTCTATAACTGGGTTTTAAGACCGGCAGAGCTTCTTATCTGGAAGCGTCGTAACCATCTAAAGAACAAACTGTAATCTGAAGTTGGGGTCCTAAGGTTGGTCAGAGCTGCTTATTTGAAAGTGTCATGATCGACTAAAGAACCACTAAAATATGATATTAGGTCTAATTTTGATAACTGGGATGCACTATTGACACCTCGAGAATTTCTGTAGTCAAACTGATCAGTTGACATTTCTGACTAACAATGAGTATTCTAATATTTTGACTGAGGCTGAACTGACATAAATCTGACTGAGATTTCAATACAACTAATAATATGGGAATCCCCAACACTGATAGGATCAAAAAAATTTCAATACTTTATCACTTATGCAAGACTCAAGTTTTTCTGCATTCAAGATCTAGGGCTAGAATTTACTTTATAGGGACAAGCATCAAAATAGTCACAAACTGGTGAAAAATATTTACAATTAACATAAAATAATATCCCACATGAATTAAATGAAGTCTGATAGATAAGACAGAATATTTTCGGGGACATAAGGGAAGAACTATTCCCTTGTTGAATTCCCACATACCTGGCTACGAATTTCTTGGAGAAGAAAACTTGAATCGCTGTAATAGATGAGAAGTCCTAGTCTTGCTTGAGAGTTCTTGGGAGGAAATCTTACGTTATTTTCTGAAAAATCTAAGTGGAAATGAGGGGAAAACCGTTTAACCCATCTATATCCCCTTAAAATAATCCAAAACGACGTAGTTTAGAGCCTAGGAGGTTAGGAAATTATGAAAACACTCTTAGGAAATTCGCAGGAAAAACTGACTGCCAGTCCCACGAGGGACCCAACGGCTTGTGCCCAGTGACCATGACTCATGGTCACAGTCGTCGGGTGCACTACCAAAAACCTCCTATTGGTCACCACAAGGGAAACCACAGCTCGTGGTGTACCCAATAGCTCGTGGTGACCCACTCTTCAACTACACTGCCAAATTCTTAACTCCTCAAACTATCTTGGACCACGGGTCACCTAACGGGTCGTGGCATGGACCACGACTCGTGGTCACTAGCCGTTAAGTTCACTGCCTAATTTTCTCTCGATCTTCAACCAATTACTGACCATGGATCACCTCACAACTCGTGGTCACACCCGTGGTCACCCCATTTTTTCCAAAATTTTCTACCAAGTTCGGACCCTTCCCCACGGTCACTTCACGACTCGTGGCCTACCCCACGGATCACAAGATGACTCGTTCTGTGATCTGATACAAAAAATCCTATTTTCTCTATTTCAACTCCTGAGTATGGTCTTAGAGTTTCTGGGGCATTATAATATCTCCCCCTTGTGAACATTCATCCTCGAATATTGAAAAACACATAGAAAAGCAGAGAATTGCAATCATTATACTTAAATACTGATCGTGAAGGTAGAAAACTAATGGAATGACTACCTTTGAACTGAACTACAAGTCTGAACTGAATTCACTAATCATATAGATATTCATTTATCTCAAATAAACTAGAACACATGAACTGAAAAGAGTTTTAGGGAGGAAATTGATACCTTAAACTAAAACTGAGTTGGAAGAGAACAAATGTGGATATCTAGCCATGATATCTGCTTCGGCCTCCCACGTAGCTCCCTCCACCTGCTGATTCCTCCACAAATCTTTGACTGAAGCTACTTCTCTATTTCTTAACTTACGAACCTGACGGTCAAGGATCTGAACTAGGACCTCTTCATAAGAGAGACTATTTTTCACTCCCACACTATCTAATGGCACAACTAAAGTTGGATCACCAATGCACTTCTTCAATAGTGACACATGGAATAATGGGTGCACAGATGCCAACTCAGATGGTAACTCTAGCTCATAGGCTACCTTGCCAATTCGCTTCAAAATCTATTGGGTCCCACATATCTTAGACTGAGTTTTCCTTTCTTCCCAAATCTCATCACCCCTTTCATGGAATTTTCAGATAAATCCAATCATCCACTGCAAACTCCAACTCTCTTCTCCTCACATCAGCATAAGATTTTTGATGGCTCTGAGCTATTTTCAATATTTCTCTAATGAGCTATACCTTCTGCACAGCTTCATGAACCGTTTCTGGCCCGATTAAAGTAGCTTCACCAACCTCAAACCACCTAATAGGAGATATGCACCTCCTACCATACAATGCCTCAAACGGGGTCATTTGGATACTGTAGTGGTAGTTGTTGTTATATGCAAACTCGATGAGAGGCAAGTGATCATCCCAACTGCCCTTAAAATCGATAGTGCATACTCTCAACATATCTTCTAGAGTCTGAATAGTCCGCTCATCTTGTCCATCTGTCTACAGGTGAAAAGTTATGTTGATCTTGACCTGGGTACCAAGTCCCTTCGAAAAGGACTTCCAAAAGTGAGAGGTGAACTGTGTACCTCTTTTTGAGATAATGGATAAGGGCACCCCATGAAGTCTGACCAACTCCCGAATATAAAGCCTAGCATAGTCCTCAACTGAGTCTGTAGTTTTAACTGGGAGGAAGTGTGCTGACTTAGTCATCCGGTCTACTATCACCCAGATTGAATCATGCTGCCGACGAGTCCGAGGTAGAACCGTAATAAAGTTCATATTTACTTTTTCCCCCTTCCATGTGGGTATGCTAATATCCTGAGTCATACCTCCCAGTCTCTGGTGTTCTACTTTGATTTGCTGGCAGTTCGGGCACTTAACTACGAATTCAATGATGTCTCTTTTCATGTTTTTCCACCAGTAAATATCTCGCAGATCATGGTACATCTTTGTAGCACCTGGGTGGATAGAATGTCTTGAACTATGCGCTTCAGCCAGTATCTATTGTCTCAAATCACCGACGTCCGGTACACACAATCTGCCTTGGTAACAGAGCACATCGTCTCCCCCTTTGGAGAAAACCTCAACTTCTTTTATGAGAACTATTTCCTTAAGCTTAAGTAAGATAGGATCTTCATCTTGTCTGGACTTAACTTCAACAACCAAAGAAGAATCTGACCCACTTTGCATTACCACTCCACCCTCAGTTGAATCAACCAACTACACCCCTAACTGAGCTAGTATATGAATATCCTTCACCAGTTCCTTTCTGCCCTCTTCAACATGGGCCACACTCCCCATAGACAACCTGCTTAGGACATCATCCACCACATTGGCTTTGCCCGGGTGGTACAGCACACTCATGTCATAATCCTTCAGTAATTCTAACCATCTTCTTTGACGAAGATTCAAGTCTTTTTGGCTGAATACATATTGGAGGCTCTTGTGATCGGTGAAAACATCCACGTGAGCCCCATAAAGGTAGTGTGTCCATATTTTTAACGCAAACACCACCTCTACCAACTCCAAGTCATGAGTCAGATAATTCTTCTCATGAACCTTGAGTTGTCTGGAGGCGTAGGCTATCATCTTGCCCTGCTGCATCAGAACGCAACTAAGTCCAACTCTGGAAGCGTCACAATACACAGCCAGTCCATTTTTTCCTTCTAGTAAGGTCAAAACTGGAGCGGTAGTGAGTCGACTCTTCAACTCCTAGAAACTCTTCTCACACGCATCTGACCACTGAAATATCACCTTTTTTGAGTCAATCTAGTCAGAGGGGATGCTATAGAGGAAAAGCCTTCCACAAATGTCGGTAGTCACCAGCTAGACCCAGGAAACTACTAATTTCGGTTGGGGAGGTAGGTATGGGCTAGTATTTCACCGCTGCTATCTTTTTAGGATCTACCTGAATACCCTCACTCAAGACCACATGACCTAGAAAAGTCACAGACTTCAACCAGAATTCGCATTTGTTGAACTTGGTGAACAACCGGCAATCTCTGAGTATCTGTAGTACTATCCTCAGGTGATTAATATACTCTTCCTCATTTTTGGAGTATACTAGAATGTCGTCGATAAAAATAATGACGAACATATCCAGATACTACTTGAAGATTTTGTTCATCGGGTCCATGAAAGTTGCGGGGGCATTAGTTAGTCAGAAGGAAATAACAACAAACTTGTAGTGACCATACCGAGTCTTGAAAGTTGTCTTCGGTATGTCACACTCACTGACTCTTAGCTGATGATACCCCGTCCTGAGATCTATTTTGGAGAAACAGTTGGCTCCCTGAAGTTGGTCGAACAAGTCGTCAATTCTGGGTAGGGGATATCTGTTCTTGACTGTGACCTTGTTCAACTGACGGTAATCAATGCACATTATGAGGGTACCGTATTTCTTTCGCATGAATAGTACTGGAGCACCCCACGGAGAGATGCTTGGTTTGATAAAACCCTTATCAAGAAGGTCTTTTAGCTTCTCCTTCAACTCCTTAAGCTCAATTGGAGCCATTCTGTAAGGAGGTAGGTTGAGTATCTGGGAGAAGCTCTATATCGAAGCCTATTTCCCTCAGGAGGAACTCCGAGAAGATCTTTGGGGAACACATCATGGAATTCGCTAACAACTGGGACTGACTGGATAGTTGGGGTCTCAGAGTTGGAATCTTTGACCTCAACTAGATGATAGATACATCCCTTAGAAATAAGCTTCTAGGCCTTAAGGTAGGAAACAAACTGACCTTTAGGCGCTGAACTACTGCCCATCCACTCTAACTTCGGCTCATTAGGAAACTAAAATTTGACAACTCTAGTTCTGCAATCGACTGAGGCATAAGCGGAGTGAAACCAATCCATGCCAAGGATGAGGTCAAAATTGACCATGTCTAACTCTACAAGATTAGCCGGAATGACCTTATTGAAGACTGAGACTGGGCAGTTTCTATACACCTAGCTGGCTCTAACTGACTCGCCAACTGGGGTGGAGACTGAAAATAATTCTGAGAGGACCTATGGACTGATATTAAATTGGACAACTATGTAGGGAGTCACGAACGATAATGTGGCTCCTGGATCTAGTAGGGAATATACATCTAGGTGGGAAAGACGTAACATAATCGTGACCACATCAGATGAGCTCTCTTGATCCTAACGAGAGGACAAGGCATAAAAATGATTTTGGTGCTGACCACCATCCGTACCTAAAGTATTGGCCTGCTGAGCTAGTCGGCCTGCTGGAGCTGCTGAAGTGGTGGATTCTTCCCTTCCCCATCCTGCTGATGGGCACTCTCTGAGTCGGTGGCCTAGCTTTCTACAATCAAAGCAACCCTCTCATCCCTGAAGGCAATCCCCTGGGTGATTCTTTCCACACTTAGGGCAAGCTGGATACCTATTGCTGGCACTTTAGCTCTGGGACTGACAGTCGAATGCTCCACCCCTCTGATCCTGGAGAGACCCAAAGGTAGGAGCGCTAGCTGAGCTGGGTATTAGAGCCCTCTGCTATTGTTGTGGGCGGCTACTACCGCCAAACCTTTGGTGGCCGTAATTTGATTGGTCAGTCCTTTCCCACTTATTCTTCCGCTCCATGTCTTTCAGCTTTTCTGCCTCAATTTGTGGGCATGAATAATAAGGCTGGAGAGGTCAATATCCTTAATCAGCATAGTTGTGCTGCACTCTTTGAGCACTCCTTAATCGGCTACCATATCTGGAGTATATTTAGACAGTCTGGTGAGCTCTAGTGCATACTCCTCCACGTTCGATTTCCTTGTTTCAAATTCATGAACTCCGCTACTTTTGCCTCCCTAAGCTCCTGATGGAAGAATCTATCTAGGAAGGCTATAATGAACTCCTCCCATTCCATCGGTCCTACTCTCAATGGCCTCCCCTCCTTCCACTATTCGTACTAGACATTGACTACCTCTTTCAGCTGATAGGCGGTCAGGTCGGCACTCTCAGAGTAGCTAACACCCATAATGTGGTGATCTTCTTAATCTCATCCACGAACTCCTGTGGGTCCTCTCCACCTTAGATCCGTGGAAAATCGGAGGATTCATCCAAGTGAAGTACTGCACTTGAGCAATTGCTACGGACCCATTATTGTTGATCGAAACCACATGTTGGTTCACCTGATTGGTAGCTATCTGTGCGAGTAGCTGGATAGCCGCCTTGAAATCTATAGAGAACACTGGATTGTCCTGAGGGGATACTGGAGCTGGTGGGGCAGGTCGGTGAGCGTTACTATCCCTTCTTCCGTTACTACGTCGCGGAGGCATAATTTACTGAAACAAAACAGAGCACGAGTTAGGAGAATGATTCTGGAATTGAATTTTAACGCACACTAAAGAGTATGAACAAAAGGGAGTTTTCCTAATAACATCTCGTAGCCTCCCTGTCATAAGTGCGGCGCGCTTCACACCCACCAAAGGGACTCTACTCGATGCGGCTTTGTGACATCCGGGCATACTCTAAACCTAGTTCTCTAATACCAAGTTTTTCGCGCCCGAAGTCTACACCCTGGTCGGGACACAGTACTTGGAGTCACAAGTTACCCCAAGTCAACCCATGGTCTATCATAACACTAGCATTCTGAGTAAACATATATATATATAGCGGAAGCTTTAAAGTAAAATATAAAAACATTTATGAGAATGAAGCTGAATCATAAAGTTTAAAAACATCTGAACAAAACTTAAAGTCTGAAACCATGTCTGTGTTTGAAAGCCACTACAACTGATGAGTTGCTGGGACAAACCCCCAACTAACTCCAAGTCTAAGTAAAGGAAAATATAATTGAATGAAATGATTTTCGTCCTCGAAGGATGAGGACTCACCAATGGATACAGTTGAAAACTCCTGGATAAGTCTGCTCACGGCGCTAAGACTGAGAACCTGCGCTATATCATGAAACAATACAGCATAAAAGGTATGGGTCAGTACTTTGAATGTACTGAGTAAGCAGGAGAAAACATAACATCGGATATAAACAATTGAACTGAATGACATGCAATGACCAACTGAAATAACTGAAATATACTGAGATGGTCAAGATGACCATATCTGATGGTCAAAGACATGCCCTAAGTCTAAAATACTGAATCTGAAATACTGTACTGAACTGACAAATCTAAGAATGAACTGAGCTGACTACTCGGAAAGTCTTTTACCGACATATAACCACGTGAGCTAGATGTGGAGTCTGATGTATACACCCATCGGTAGGACCCAATATACCTTTCTAGGGTATAAAGGTATGAACTGGGTGATCACAAGTCTGGGTCCATGAGGCCAATAAATTAACCTACGGTGGCAACGTAGCTCTGGGAACCTAGATGCGCTGGAACCTCGGTCCATTCGGTATTAAGTCCTACTCCCATTAGATATTTATAGACTGACCAATAAGATGATAGCTTGAAACTGGGGCTCAATACTAAGTCAGGAATACCTATCTAAAAGAACCTTGAGAGTCTTGTCGGACGGGATTCTATAATTGGGTTCTAAGACTGGTCAGAGCTGCTTATCTGGAAGCATCGTAACCGTCTAAAGAACAAATTGTAATCTGATGCTAGGGTCCTAAGGCTGGTCAGAGCTGTTTATCTGAAAGTTTCATGACCACCTAAAGAACCACTAAAATCTGATACTGTATCTAATTATGATAACTGGGAGGCACTATTAACACCTCGAGAATTTCTGTAGTCAAACTGATCAGCTGACATTTCTGACTAACACTGAGTATTATATTATTTTGATTGAGGCTGAACTGACATAAATCTGACTTAGATTTCAATAAAACTAACAATATGGAAATCCCCAACACTGATAGGACAAAGCAAATTTCAATACTTAATCACTTATGCAAGACTCAATATTTTCTGCATTCAAGAGCTGGGGCTAGAATTTACTTTATAGAGACAAGCATCAACATAGTCACAAACTGGTGAAAATTATTTAAAATTAACATAAAATAATATTCCATATGAATTAAACGAAGTATGACATGTAGTTTCTTCACATTCGAAAGTTTCAGCGCTAGAACTAATAGATAAGACAATGAAGATTTTCGGGGACACAAGGGAAGAACTATTCCCTTGTTGAATTCCCATTAACCTGGATACAAATTTCTTGGAGAAGAAAACTTGAATCGTTGCAATAGATGAGAAGCCCTAGTCTTTCTTGAGGGTTCTTGGGAGAAAAGCTTATGTTATTTTCTGAAAAATCTAAGTGGGAATGAGGGGAAAACCATTTAACCCCTATAAATTCCCTTGAAATAATTCAAAATAACATAGTTTAGAGTCTAGGAGGTTAGAAAACTATGGAAAAACCCTTATGAAATTCACAGAAAAAACTGACTGTCAGTCCCCACGAGGGACCCAACAGATCATGCCTAGTGACCACGACTCATGGTTACGGTCGTCGGGTGTGCACTTCCAAACACCTCATGTTGGTCACCACGAGGGACACCACGACTCGTGGTGACCCACTCGTCAACTACACTGCCAAATTATTAACTCCTCAAACTATCCTGGACCACGGGTCACCTAATGGGTCATGGCATGGACCATGACTCGTGGTGACTAGTTGTTAAGTTCACAATTTTCCCCCGATCTTCAATCAATTACTAATCACAGATCACCTCACAACTCATGGTGTTGACCAAGACTCGTGGTCACACCCATGGTCACCCCATTTTTTCCAAATTTTTCTACCAAGTCTGGACCCTTCCCACGAGTCACTTCACGACTTGTGGCCTACCCCAAGGGTCACGGGATGACTTGTTCTGTGATCTGGTGCAGAAAATCATATTTTCTCCGTTTCAACTCCCAGGTCTGGTCTTAGAGTTTCTGGGGCATTACAAGTTCTCTTTGTTCGAAAGAAGGATGAAACTCTTAGAATGTGCATTGATTATCAGCAGTTGAACAAGGTCAAAATCAAGAATAAGTATCCCCTCTCGAGGATTCATGACTTGTTTGACCAACATCAGGGTGCTAAGTGCTTCTCAAAGATAGAACTTAGATCTGGATATCATCAACTCAGATTTAGAGAGAGTGACATCCCAAAGATAGCCTTTAGGACTCGGTATGGTCATTATGAGTTTGTAGTTATATCTTTTGGATTAACGAATGCTCCTGCATTTTTTATAGATTTGATGAACAGGGTGTTTGTTACACCCCGTAAGTTCCTAACGTTTAGTTGGCCTATTCGTACATTGGTTAAGAGTTTTAGAATATAATATGTTTGAGAAAGGGCCCGGGGAAAGATCGGACAAGCACGGAGTCGGGACAGCGTAGGAGGAGGTCGGGCCAGCTGCCCAAAGGGGCAGTGTGGCACGGACCATGCCCTCCGCGATGGGCGCCGTGGCATGCCCGTGTTTTGGTCCGATGGGGTCCGTGCCATGGACCCCCTGTCCACCGCCCAAATGTTATATATATTAAGTTGCTTTCATTAGTTCATTATATATATATATATATCTTCATCTAGAGAAGAGAGAGTATGAAGGAAAAAACAATTTTTCGTCCATTTACGCTACGATACGCCGTCCAAATTCAAATTAACCTTGGGTATTGAATCCCAAGCTCGTAGGAAGCATTGTTGCGGAGTTTTTTTCGTGAAATTCGCCCGACGAATCGTAACTCTGCCAAGAAAAAGTTATCAGAATTGCTTCAAACTAGTTTTTATGTGATCATAGGCTTCAAGTAAGTATTTATCCCTTCTGAATTCTCGAGAAATCATACATCTTCGGCTGTGTTTCGTTAAGTTGAGGTATAATCGATATTAGTATTATAAGTTATTGTTTCTGTCGAATTTAGTACTGAAACTAGTCTCATTCTCTCAATAATACGATTCACTAGGAAGGGCTATTGAATACCAGTTGAAACTCGCTAGTTACTGAGGAAATGACACTCAAGGTATGTTAAGGCAAATTCCTTTGGGAAGTTAACTTCTTTAGTATTGTAATATAGATTGAGTCCCAGTAAGAGATTCAAAAGCATATCTATTGTGATTAGCTTCTATAGTATATTGAGTTCTGTATATTGAGGGCCATATTGAGTTCTATATATTGAGGCCGCGAGGGCCATATTGAATTTTGTATATTGAGGCCGCGAGGGCCATATTGAGTTCTGTATATTGAGGTCGCGAGGGCCATATTGAATTTTGTATATTGAGGCCGCGAGGGCCGTATTGAGTTCTATTGTATTGAGGCCGCAAGGGGCATACTGAGTTCTGTATATTGAGGCTGCGAGGGCTATATCGAGTTCTATTATACTGAGGCCGCGAGGGCCATAGTGAGTTTTAATAGAGTAAGGCCATGAGGGCCATAGTGAGTTCTATTAAATCAAGGTTGTGAGGGACGTTTAAAGTTACAAGTATACTGCGATCATCGGTAATCAGATAGTAGAACGTATATTGCTTGTACCTGCCGAGGCTTATGGGGGCCCAGGTAGGTTATTCTTGTATGGGTTGTACCTTCTAGGATTATGGAGGCCCAGTCAATTTTGTGGTTTGTATATATATGTGTGTACCTTGTTAGTTAAGTACTACAAATAGCGAGATTATTCAGGTTAAACTTCTACCTTTCTGTATGATTATTTCAGTTCTTCAGCTTCCATTCAGTTATTACTTTACTGCCCTACATATTCGGTATATATTGTACTAACACCCTCCGTGGGTGCTGCATTACTTTCCTGCAGGTGCCGCTAGGCACAGACCAAGACCCTCGTAGCTCCTAGCCAGGACTAGCAGCACAGTTAGCTCCCTTCTTTCGGAGCTAATAGCTAGAAGGTCTATTTTAGTTGTTTGTTCAGTTTTTAGGTAGGTTGGGGCCCTATCTCGACCACTATTCTACTTCTAGAGGCTTGCAGATGTACAGTACCCTGTGATTAGTCTGTTGTTGGCCGTGTAGGGCCCAGATGTATGTTTCATTTGGTGATGACGGTCGTGTGGGGCCTTGTTTAGCTTTTGAGTAGTGTCCTTGTTAGCTATAGCATGTGTAAGTTGTTGGATTTTCATTGCAGTCATAACTAGACATCACGGTGGTCTTGTCGGCCCGCATAGGACTCCCTATCATTAGTTGTTTCTGGGTAGCTATTTTATTTTACAGGTGGCTATGTGGCCTTGTCGATCGGGGGTTGTATTTACAGCCGAGATATAGCTCATTATTTTCTTGATTCGGGGAGAAAGTTTGCACCAGAAATGTATAAGTTCAGTCTGGTCAGTCCAGACCCTAGTAGGGCACTAGGTGCCAGTCATATCCCCCAAGGCGTGGCATGACAGTGTTCAAGAAGTATTTAAAAATGTTCGTGATTGTCTTCATAGAAAAAATTCTCATATACTCTAGAAACGAGGAGGAGCATGCCGCTCATTTGAGGATTGTGCTACAGACTCTCAGGGATAGCCCGATGTTTGCTAAATTCAACAAGTTTGAGTTTTGATTGAACTCAGTAGCACTTACGGGTCATGCAATATCAAGTGAGGGGGTGCAGGTAGACTCTCAAAATATAGAGCAGGTGAAGAATTGGCCTAGACCAGTTATCCTTTGGACATCAGGAGCTTTTTGGGTTTAGTTGTCTACTATAAGAGGTTCGTTGAAGGATTTACATCCATTGCAACACCGTTGACTAAGTTGACCCAAAAGAAGGTCGAATTTCAGTGGTTAGAAGCCTACTAGAAAAGTTTTTAGGAGCTAAAGACTCAACTCACTTCAGCCGCAGTATTGACTCTACCCGAGGGCATGGATGGATTCATTTTGTATTATGATGCTTTGAGGGTTGGTATTGCTTTTGTGTTGATGTAGCATGGTAAAGTCATTGCATATGCCTTTAGATAGCTTAAGACTCACGAGAAGAATTACCCGACGTATGACGTAGAGTTGGTAGTGATGGTGTTTGCATTACAGATTTGGAGACACTACTTGTATAGGGTGCATGTGGATGCGATCACAGACCACAAGAGTCTTCAGTATGTGTTCACTCAAAAGGACATGAATTTGCGACAAAGAAGGTGTCTAGAGCTTCTCAAGGTCTATGACATGAGTGTTCTTTATCATCCAAGCAAGGGCAATGTAGTGGCGGATGCCCTTAGTAGGCTTTCCATTGGGAGTGTGTCTCACATTGAGGATGAAAGGAAGGAGTTGGTGATGGATGTGTATCGACTTTCTTGTTTAGAGGTTTGCCTTGTTGACTCAACAGATGGTGGTGTTGTTGTTCAGAATGGATAGAATCTTCATTGTGACTGAGGTCAAGGCTAGGCAAGATGAGGATCCTATCTTAGTAAAGCTAAAGGAAGCAGTCCAGAATTAGAAGGTGGACGTATTCTCCAGAGGGGGAGATGGTGTACTTTGTTATCGGGGTCGTTTATGTGTTTTGAGTGTTGATGACTTGAGAGAGCGGATGTTGGAAGAGGCTTATGGCTCTCAGTATTCTATCCACCCAGGTGTTGTCAAGATGTATCATGATCTAGGAGAGATCTATTGATGGAATGGCATGAAGAAAGAAATAGCGGAGTTTGTGGCTAGGTGTCCAAATTGTCAATAAGTGAAAGTTGAACATCAAAGACTTGGAAGTGGGAAGAGATCAATATGGACTTCATCACAGGGTTGCCTCGTACACGCCCGATAGGCGAGGCTACGTTGATAGGGCCAGATTCAGTTCATGAGGCCATGGAGAAAGTCCAGCTTATTAGGAAAAGGCTGAAAACAGCTTAGAGTCATTAGAAGTCTTATGCGGATTTTAGATGGAAAGAGCTTGGGTTTGAAATTGTCACGCCCCGCCTTGGGGGGTATGACTGGCACTTGGTGCCCTAGAAGGACCTGGACTACTAACTGGTGGGCCGAGGCACATCTGGTGCCTGGCTA